>CM077167.1:8220157-8514460 GCA_039583875.1 Platanthera guangdongensis
GTTTGATTGATTCGTAAACCGGGTGCTTCGTGGGATTTGGAGAAGCCTTCTAAGCAAGCCCTGGAAAGCATTTCAATAAGACAACACAGGGGCGGAGTGTGCCTAGAGTAGAGGCTCTGAGACTCTCAACTCATACTTAGTAGAAGGGAAGGCTCAGCCCGGTTCAAGATCCTTTCCATACGCTTAAGCGTGCCTTTCTGGATCGCAAAAGCCGATAACAAGAATTCATCCCGGATTGAAAGAGGCGAGCGGTAGCGAAGTTGATTCATTCTCTAAAGAGCAGGCTTTCAACTGGAATGGGAAAGGCATGTCACCGGTGCTTGGTCTGTTGGGTTCAACAACTCTTCGTCCAGTAGAAAGGAGCAAGCGTTGGATCTGCCATGTATGAGGACATATCGGTCATACAACCAAGGTCGCCCAAGTAATATGTGACACACATCCATATGCATAACGTCACACCAAATCATATCGGAGTACGTACCGATGGTGATAGGTACCAAACATCTCCTAGTCACTGATAATGTAGTTTTGGTGACCCAAGTTACCTGAAATGGGGATGGGCGCGGCTCGGCAGTGAGACTCATGCGGGGTAAAGCTGTCTCAACTATCACGTTCATACAACTCCCGATATTCACTACTAAACGACACACTTTATCCCATGCCTTAAAATAGGCCTGAAAAATGTCCGTCCGCCAATAATCGACAGATTCTTGTGGTGTCGATAACATGCATCTCACCACTAGAACGTCGGGATCTATCTCCCCATCACTAGGCGTGTCATATACTTCATCGTTCAAAATGCGCGAATCTTTCTCATCTTAAGTCTCTTCTACAAGCTCATCCTCCTCAATCACCTCATGAATCATTAACGTGTCTTTCCTCTTGGGACAATCCCTAGATATATGACTCATCTGTTGGTACTTGTAACATCGGATCTGTGAAGGGGTCACAGTTTCCATGGGGGACTTCCCTTTTTGATCTCTTGTATAGTTCAAAGTAGACTTCGATCCATTCTCCTTACCCTTCAGTTCTTCTTTCTTTTAAAGAGTATTTGTTTTCGGTTGAGATTTGAACCGGGAGGTTCTCTTCTGGTGCTCCTCGATATCGATGGTGACAGATATGGTCTCAGCTAGGGAATACTGGTCATATCAAATCAACTCATCTCGGATCTCAGGTCGTAGTCTACACTTAAATTTAGATAATGTGTCAAGTAGGTGTTCAACTACGTTGCACCTAATCATAAGATCTTTCATCTCAGCTAAGTAGTCAGATACTGATTTTCACCTTTGACGTAGAGACGTCAGCTCCTCTCGTAAACAGGTCTGATAGTGCGATAAGGATCTAGACAAGAAGAGAGAACTAGAGAGGAAAATAGAGAGAAATTATGGTTTAGGGAGAGGAAGAAGAGAAATACCTGAGATTATCCTTGCTTGACTCCAAGATAGAGCCCCGAGTATAAATAAACATGGGCCCAAGAGGGGCCGGTCACCCCCCACCCCCACCCCCCACCCCACACACACGCACACAAAGGGGTTGAACCGGTGGTTCAGCCCTGTAGCCGCGCGCCCCGGGTATAAATAAACCTGGGACCAAGAGGGGCTGGTGGCCCCCCCCAAAGGGGTTGAACCGGTTCTTCTGGCCAGTGTTTTCATTGGACAAGGGTCTCAGAGCGGTACTCGGTGTCCCTCTGCTTCCATTTGATCAGCAGGATCTCCTCGGGCAACAATCACAGTTCGCCCGATGTTGTCGCATCTGGCAGGAATGGGTTGGCCTGAATTAAGTTGTCGATCTTCTTTTTTAGCAAGGACACATGGAAGGTAGGATGGATGCGCGATCCCTCATGTAGCGCCAAGGTGTAAGCCACTGGCCCCACTCGGCAGATAATACGAAAGGGCCCATAGTTTCGTGGAGCCAATTTCTGGTTCGCCCTGCAAGCAACCGACAACTGTCAGTAAGGCTGGAGCTTGAGGAAGACGTCATCACCGATTGCGAATTCCCTTCCCTTGCGATGTTTGTCCGCCTGGGCCTTCATGCGATCCTAAGCGGTCCGGAGGTTCTCGTGCAGAGTGGATAAGGTGCGGTCCCGGTCGCTTAACGCCCGATCAACGACCGACAAGGTCATGCTACCCGTTTCATAGCTGCCCAAGGACGGAGGGGGGAGGCCGTAAACGACCTCGAACGGGGTCCACTTGCTGGCCGAGTGGTAGGAGGTGTTATACAATATTCGGCCTAGTACAATCAGCGTGTCCATGTCCGAGGCTCGTCCATCACAAAACAACGAAGGTATGTTTCCACTCCCTAATTGAGAACCTCCGTCTGACCATCAGTTTGGGGGTGATTAGCTGTGTTGAGGCGTAAGCAAGTCCCCTGTAGTCGAAAGAGCTCCCGCCAGAAATTACTCACAAACGTCGGATCCCGGTCGAAAATGATGGCACGCGGAACACCGTTGAGACGAACAATTTCCCGAACAAAGAGATCGGCAACTGACTCACCCGTGTAAGGGTGGCTCAATTCCAAAAAAATGTCCATGCTTGGAGAGCTTATCAACCACGACCAAGATAACAGGCTTGCCCTGAGACTTGGGCAACCCGTCTATAAAATCCATAGACACTGTATCCCAAATGTGGTGCGGGATCTCTAGAGGTGTAAGCAGGCCGACGGGGGTGGTCGTCTCATACTTCTGCCGCTGACACATCTCGCAATGTTGAACGAACTGTTGTACATCGCGTCGTAATCCCTTCCAAAAGAGATTTGCCCACGCCCGTTGGAGAGTGCGGAGTACTCCCGCATGACCCCCAGTCAGGGATGAGTGGAATTCGTGCAGCATGACTGTCTTCCAGGCGGAGTTGGGTGGAATGACCACTCGGCCGTGATAATAAAGTCTTCCATTCTGCATGTGATAGCCCGAAGCGGTGACTTGCCCCTGTTGAAGAGCTCCCACGAGGGGCCGTAGTGCGGGGTCCCACATGATCTCCTCCTGTATATCATCTACAGAGTCGAACAGAGGGGCAGAGAGTGAAGGTGCTCTCCGGTAGGCAGGATAAGGCGTCAGCAACTACGTTCTCTTTGCCCTGCCTGTAGAGAATCTCATAATCGTACCCCAACAACTTCGTCACCAACTTCTGTTGGAAATGGGAGGAGACCCGTTGCTCTAAGAAATGCTTCAATCTCTGGTGCTCAGTACGGATTTTGAAGTGTCGTCCCAGCAAATAAGGTCGCCATACAGCCACAACATGGATGATTGTCAGCATCTCCTTCTCGTACGTGGACAGCCCCAAAGTGCGGGGAGCTAACGCCTTGTTGTAGAAGGCTAATGGCAGACCCTCCTGCATTAATACCACGCCAATTTCCACGCCCGACGCATCGGTTTCAAGCACAAACTCCTTGTTGAAATCGGGAAGGGCGAGGACCGGTGTGGTCGTCATGGCCCCCTTGAGAGCCTGGAATGCTGCCTCAGCCTCCTCCTGCCAAAGGAAGGCGTCCTTCTGTAATAACTGAGTTAACGGTCGTGCAATCTTGCCATAATCTTTCACGAATTGCATATAAAAACTCGTGAGTCCCAGGAAACCCCGTAAGGCCCGAACTGTATGTGGACGTGGGCACGACAGCATGCTCACGATCTTCTTTGGGTCGGCTTTGACGCCGTGAGTGGAGACCAAATGCCCCAGGTACTCGACCTCCTTCTGTCCGAACGAGCACTTAGATTGCTTGGTGTAGACCTGGTGCTGGCGGAGAATGGTGAAAACGTGCTTTACGTGGGTCAGGTGCTTCTCCCAACTAGTGTTGTAGATGAGGATGTCATCAAAAAATATCAATACTGAGCGGCGGAGAAGACGGCGAAAGATCTCGTTCATAACTGCCTGGAACGTAGATGAGGCGTTGGTGAGCCCAAAAGGCATCACAAGGAACTCATAGTGCCCGTCAAGCATTCGGAAGACCGTCTTGTGAATGTCCTCTCGCATCCGAATCTGATGGTAGCTCAACCGGAGGTCGAGCTTGGTAAATAGAAAAGCGTTGTGCAATTTGTCTAACAGCTCTTCGATCAATGGAATGAGAAACTTATCATTGAAAGTCGAGTTGTTCAAGCCGCGGTAATCCACACAAAATCGCCACGACTCATCCTTCTTCTTTACTAGGATGATGGGAGAAGTGAAGGAACTAGTACTGGGGCGGATAATCCCGGCGGCAAGCATTTCTTTGACGCTGCGCTCAATCTCGCCCTTTTGGATGTGCGGATATCGGTACAGTCAGATGTTGGTGGGCTCGACCGACGTCTTGAGTTGTATTTGATTGTCTCTGAATCTTGGTGGTGGAAGTGTACGAGGTTCCTGAAATATGTCAGCATACTGAGCCAGTTGTGCCTGCATATGTACCGGTACTACTGAAGGAGTTGTGATGGCCGATGTAATTTCCATGATCACCGCCGCCGTGCTTCCCTGGTCCCCAAGTCGCTCCAGGCTTCGGAGTGAGATCTCGTTCATTGGGGAGGATTTGAGGCTTGCCAGACAATACTGCTTCCCGTGTTGAAGGAACTTCATCGTCATCTGATCTAAATCAAAGGTCACCCGCCTCAATTGCCACAACCACTGTAGCTCAAGCACCATGTCTGAACCTTTGATACGCATAAGGTAGACGTCAATACGACCCGTGTACCCTTGTAAGCGTAGCTCCACCCCTTTCATAACTCCCTCGCACTAAAGTTTGCTTCCATCCGCCACCATGACCTGAAAGGCGGCATCACGATCGATCACATGTCCCACTCGTTGAGTCACATCGGGATGGATGAAGTTGTGGGTGCTCCCACTATCCACCAGAATCGTCATCCGCTCCTGGTTAACCTTTCCCACAATCCGCATAATGAGGGGGGCGTTGCATCCCTCCATAGCCACTAAGGACACGCCAAACTCGGTCAAATCCAAGTCCTCCTCCATCCCTAGTTCTGGAGTGATCTCATCCTTCATATCCTCATGTAACATATAAATCTGTATCTTTTTATATTTGTGATCGGGCGCGTACTTTTCGTCACAGTTGAAACACAGACTCTTCTCCTTCCTCGCCTGGAGCTCAGCCCATGATAGCCGTGTTGCAGTCAGTTTGCCGACCGCCAGTGGTTCTCTCTTGGCGACCACCGGGGTGGTCGTGGTTCTCGCCGTGGTGCGAGTCCATTGTCTGTTGAAGCGTTCCTCCTAAATGCGGGTCGGGCTAATGACATGGTTTAGACTGTGAGGCATATATGCATGAATCTCGTCATGTAAATGTTCCTCGAGTCCCGATACGAAACAGCTGAGCAACGTTTTTTCTGCCCAGTGCACCCGATTTGGCAACTTTTTGAACTTCGTGCGATACTCCATCAATGTCCCCTTTGTCGCAACTTCTGAAAGAGGGCCTCAAAATCCCCGTACTCCCATAGCCCAAATCTGGAGGTGAAGCCCTCCACAAAATCAGCTCAGGGCATATAGTCCTTGCCCCTCAGAAACAGTTGCGTCCACTGAAAGACATCATCCTCCAAATAGAAGGATGCTAGCTGCACCCATTGGCCCTCCGGGACCTCCTGGTAACTGAAAAAAAGTTCAGCCTTTTGCGCCCATTCCAAAGCGTCCCCTCCGTTGAACTTGGGAAAATTCATGCGCGTCAATTTCAGAGACATGTAAGCTCGCGGGGTGGCCTGATCGTGCCATCCCGGTTCTTACCCATACCATGTCGACCTCCTTTGCTCCGTAGGATCGAGATGTGCGCCCGGGTATCCTTGGTGATGCATTGCGCCCATAGGTGGTGGCTGACCGCCCCAAGGAGTGCAGACTCTGTAGCCCCCTGGCGTCCCGCCGCCACACGGGTGGGGGAAGAGACTGCCCGCACCGCCCATCGGAAGAATCAGGACTCCTGGAGCACGTCCGGCCCCTCCCTGATCCCCGCCAAATCACCACCACGACGCGCGCCCAAAGCCGGTGTCACCGGCCCCGACCTGAGCCGATCCCGCACCCAGCAAAACTTGGTGAATCCCCCATCCTACTGTTGCGCCCATTGCTCCGATAGATCCCGCCCCGGCATGCCCTGGTTCCGCCAAACAGGACGCCTCTCTCACTTGCGGCGCGAGTTGATGAGACCCGGTCGTCTCCAGGATTGGATTTTGCAAACCGTCGGACTCCACGCTCATCGTCGCCTTCCCTTTCAGATTTTGCGATAACAAAGATTTGATTTCTTCTATACGGGCATCGATCCATTCCTCCAACCGTTGCGTGGAAGCCCTCATCTTTTCCTCGATGGCGGCCACTGAATCCATCAATCCGACGTAGTTTACCTCTAGGTTTTCCAAATCGGTTGATTTCATCTTGCGAGCGAGTGGTAATCATGGTCGTAAGAATGATGCTCTGATACCAAATGATAGGGTTCTAGAGAAGAAGAGAGAACTAGAGAGGAAGATAGAGAGAAATTAGGGTTTAGCGAGAGGAAGATGAGAAATACCTGAGATTATCCTTGCTTGACTCCAAGATAGAGCCCCGGATATAAATAAACCCAGACCCAAGAGGGGGTCGGTCGCCCCCCCCCCCCCCCGAGGGGCTGAACCGGTGATTCAGCCCCATAGCAGCGCGCCTTAATGAATGGGGGATGAACCAGTGGGTTTAGCCCCGTTGCCTCCTGCACTCTCCTTCCGTCGGCGAGCATACTAATGTGGGGTCAATGGGTAATGAGAGGGCGTCCATTCCTCTCTAGACAACGTTCTTCACCAATCCAAAAGATTTCCGCTCCCCCAGATAATCTCATGTTGTCGAACTGAACATTTTTGTCATCTGTCATACAATACCACTCAAAGTAGGTCTCTATGTCTATAACCCAGTCAAAAAAGGCCTTGGGATCCATAGAACCGTCATAAAGTGGCGGATCAAGTTTCACAACTCGTGTGAGATCCGATTGCCTATCCCAGAGAGGATAGTCGTAATCATCATCATAAGGATCACGATTGTCTCGACGCCACAGGGGTGGCGGTCGATGCCAATCTCTAGGGTGATAATCACGATGCATGGCCGGTATAGGCCGACGATGGTTTCGGGGACGCTCTTCTCTAACTACGTCATTATAAGGTTTCTCCTGATAGGCCTATAAGCCAAAACAAACCGAACCGCAAAACCGAACCAAACCTAACCAAACCATTTGGTTTGGTTCGGTTTTAGTAGGTCGCGGTTCGGTTACGGTTTTGATTTTAGAAAAATCATACGGTTCGGTTTATGATTTTGTGTGGCAAACCGAACCAAACCGTTATGCGTAAAAATATTTAATTTATTAATTAAATTTCATTAAGTCATACGGTTAATCATACAACAGTTAATTACATTTCATATTTTCATTAAACCATATGTTAAACCACATGCTTCATGGTTTAGACAAGGTTTGTACGATATATACATAATTTCGAAATATACATCTAAATACTTCGTCCCTTCTTAGCATTACAAGACCATTGGTGGTACGAGTCAGTAGTCGGATTGTTGAATCTCATGTAATCTCCAATGGACACTAGCCCCTGAAAAAAATGAATGTTGTCAAATTATCCTTAAATTTTAGAGAGCTTATTCACATAAACCAGAGACTACTCATGGTGACAATTCACCTATCCAATTGTTGCATTGTGTTTATGCATCATTAATTAGAGTTTAAGTAAAAATTTAAATTCATTAAATCTGAATTGTAATCCTTAGGCTTTATCAATTATTTAAACCACCAAAACCGAACCGAACCTAACCAAACAATTCGGTTTGGTTCGGTTTCAATGTTTGAGGAGTTTGATTCGATTCCAAATTTTTGGAACCGCATGAGGGTGGCTCGGTTTGCGGTTTTGCTTACAAACCGAACCAGACCGAACCGTTACAGTGCTATCTCCTGATAATGATCTCACGTACCTAGGAAAGGCTCTCGTTGGGGTCCAGGAAAATTTCTCGGGAAATTTCTACCTTGGTCGTGCTCAAATACGTACCTATCTAAAAGATTTCTAACATCTTCCTCAAAAAGAGGATTCCTCCCAAAGGTAGATCTTTCCAGGTGGTGATGTGGAACATCGTGATGGGGTCGCACAGAATGCTTATCTCGAATTGGAGGTGACATTGAAACTTAATGTTACTTCTAAACTATTCACTCTAACACTAAGGTGTTTGAACCCTTCTCGCACTTGGTATATTCTCTCGGTTAATGTTGTCATTTGATGGGCGAAAGGTAGAAACCACGGGGGCGATTCATTCTCTTTGTTTCCACAACTCGCTTGACGACGTTCAACTTGACGCATCTCAGAGTTTACATCTTGAGGGTGTTCAGGTGATGAATTGTGGCGTGGTGAACTCATACTCACTAACCTACCACTACGCAGATGCATGCAAACAGACAAATAAATGCAAATGTATGGTTATGCTTATAAAATTCTTTTTTTCTGAAAAAATTCTCTTTTTTTAACCTAACAAAAAACTTTATATATATATATATATATATTCGTTAGGGTAAAACCGGTTCAGATTTCCTCCCAGCGACCCGTGCAATTGTTTATCTTCCAGCCAAGCCCGCGGGTACTGTTTCGCCATTTTCGACTTCAAGCCCGACGTGTTTCACGCTCGACCTCTCGCCCCGCACCGCATTTTGACGCCAGCAGAGGCCACGATGGCTATAACCGCCCCATGAGCCACTTCCTCGGGTAGATTCTGCACCGATTCAAGCTTCTGCCATGGCCACTTCCGTCCACGCAGAGGCCGACGGTTAGTGAGATCGTGGAAGTGAGGGTTTTTTTCCATTTAATTTCGTTTCTTTTGTTGTTGTTTTGTTCGTGAAGTCCTATAAAGGGATTTTGTGTTTGTGGGTTGGTGATCGTTGATGAGTTTTATGAGCCTTTGCTGTTCGTAATTTTTGTGAGTTTTAGAGAAGATAGATAGTAGAAAATCTGAAATTTTAGTGAGCTTCCATGAGATGTTGAAGATACCTAGATTTATGTTTGCCTCCTGTGAGAAATGAATGTTTATTTGAGATCGTTGCTGCTCTGTTTTCGAGTGGTGGTCGATTGAGATAGATAGGTGTTGTGGTTTTTGCTGCCCATTTGAGAAATGTCAACGATGGACATTTAATTTTGATGTTCATGTGTAGTTGCTGACTGTTAAAAGAGTGTTAGTTGTTGACCGTGAATGTTGTTGTTGATGAAAAAAGATTAGAGTTTGTTTTGCCTCTCATTGAAGATGGCAATCATTTCGTGAACAATTGTTAGAAACTTTTAGTTTGCCAGTTGCTTCCTTAAAAAGTCGGTGTTAGTGAGATTTCGTGGAGCCACTTGTGTGAGAGAGAGAGCAAATATTCTTCGTGGTGCCCGTGTGCGATAGCGGCTGACCTTGGAGCGGGAGATCGAAGGTGACGAGGAATTGCTCGCGGGATCATCGTCGACTTTGATTGCGGAAAGACGCCTCTTTACGTGGGTAACTTGCTTCTATACCTTTCTTTGTGCGCGTCTACAATTCCTCTTAGGATAATTAGATTCATTGTCGGATTTTCGCCTGAATTTCGTCAGCGAACACTACGTCGAAAACTCCAAACGGAAACGTATTTGGAGTTCACGATTTTCGTTTTGGTACGACAAAGGGAACAGAACGAAAGTTTCGAACTTTCTTCCCCGGATTTAGAATTGAACTATTTTCAAGAAAATTCATTTTAAACAAATAGTAATTTTGTGCTTTTAAAAAAAATCTAGTTGCTTAATTTCTCAAGGTTTGCGCAACGTCCGCTGAATTTTTTGAAAAGAATTCATTAAGCATTGCATACATTTAGGGTTTCCTAGAAAAACTGACAGGCGCACAAACCCTACGTGTTGTCCTGCATCACCAGTGGACCAAAGCGGGTTGTAAATCCGTCAACGAATTTGTGACATGACATGTGTTCCCGTCCTCGGAGGAACCACTGGAATGTGTCTTGCTCAAGGTGAAAAGACATTAACTTCAACCACTGGTCTTCTGGTATCTGCAGATAATTGTAGAATAGCTCTGTCTTTTGGACTCATTCCAATGCACCCCCTCATTTGAATTTGGGATAGTTCATGCATGTCACCTTAGGCGGCATGTTGGCTCTCGGTTGTTGTTGCTCGGGCCCTCCATACCCTTGTCCGGGTGTTGGCGGTCTTCGTCGTTCAACGACCATGTTTGGGTATCCCCAATCCTCTCCGTAGGGGTTTTCGACCGCCAGTGGGGGCCTAAACTCACACCTGCCTCCTCCTCGGCTGTTGTCGGCCTGTCCCGGCATCCTAGGATGGGAAAGAGCCCATCCTGATGCGGGTAACCCATTCCCCTGGGCCGTCGGCCCTCCTAGCGTCCTTCTTGTGCCCAATCAGCGCTTTTGTCGTAAGGAGGGAAATTCAAGCCCGACGTGTCACTTCCGGCCATCTGGGTTGCATCGAGCCACGCCTGTTGTCGTTGTGAGCCTCCAGCCCTTCCTCCATCGATTTCGAGCCTCCTATTGACGATGGAGATCCGATTGTTGCCTTCTTATCCCGCACAAAGCCTGATAGAGTCTTCCTAACCCGCTGCTGGAGACGGGATGGAGATCAGGTTTGCGGTGGTCTCCTTCATTGCAATAGCCTTGCCCTTGATATTTTGAGTCAACAAATTTTTGATCTCTTTCATGCGTGCATCCAACCGTTCTTTCAATCGTTTCTTCGATGCCCTCGACTTTTCTTCGATGGCTGCCACCGTGTCTGTCAGCCCGGTGTAGTTATCTTCTAGGCTTGCCAGCCAATTGGATTTGTCCCGGAAGCGAGTCACCACGGTGGAGGAACGAAATCCTCATATACCAAATCATAGGAACGAGAAGAGAGATTTGGGAGAGAAAAGAGAAATCTAGGGTTTGAGAGGAGGAAATATCTTGGAGTACTTGCTTGTCCACTGCTAGGAAACCCTAGGGGTTATTATAACCCTTGGGGGGGCATAGGGGCTGAACCAATCCGGTTCAGCCCCCAACCACCTTCTTGTTTTAATTAGGGAAGGCTGAACAGGATGATTCAACACCGTTTGATGTCACATCCTTCCGTCATCTTTGGTATTGTTGTCCCGCGAACTGACCATTATGAGGATTCATAACAAGGACCCACTACAGGACAAAAACTACAAGACTAAATACCCCTTATGTGCGTATCGAGGGAGAGCATTGAAAGAAAAGAATGCCTCAGGAAACACAATGGTTACGAGAGAAGAGGAAAAGACAAGGAACATTCGGTGCAAAGCATTTTAAAAAACAAAAATAGTGTAATTTGATACTACTGGCGTGTAAGTGGAAACTGAGCTGAACCATATTGTAGCCAATCTTTCCATAAACCAAAATCAAATCGGTCTGATAAAAAAAAGTTTGGTTCGGACGGTTTGGATCAGTTTTTTGGTCTTTGCTTTTTTAAATTCACCCTTAAACATTATTTTATTTAACTTCCTAAAATCAGCAAATTATTCAAGCAAATGAAGTATGAGCAATGCAGCACAATCAAAATAAGATATACATAGGAATGTTGAGGGAAAACCTATAAGCTTGCTCGGGGAAGTATGGTGGATAACCTTATTAGGATAAAAAGTGAAGATCTTATGACAATAAACAAAGAAAAATCCAAAGACTTTCTCAATAAAAATAACTAGCTCCCTGAGAAAATAAGCATTTTGAGAAGAGGAACTAGTTCATTAAAGTACGATAGATCAAAATGAGTAAACTATTAAAAAATATAATCCATCTACCACTCATGATAAGATCATCTTTGACCTTAAAATTTCATCAAGGAATATTTTTGTATAAGTAATGCGGAGCGGAGACGTGGACCCGCAACGGAGGACGAGTTTTGGGCCCGTTCGGAACCGATTGACGACTTACCATAATTGGCGTGCCCGGATCGATGATCTGACTCCGCGGATGCGTCAGGATCCGCGTTGCGAATCAATTTCATATATTACTTTATTATTTTTTTAATTTATTTTGATGTATTTAGGTAGCCCCACCTCTGGCCAATCATAGTCGTCGATGGTGGGATGTCGTAGTCTCCTCTTTACAAGCGGCCCCCTCCACCATAATCCCAGCCTCTGGCCCTCCTTGTCCACTCCACAACCACCGTCGACCATTCCTCCTCCCTCCAGAGCCTCCACCGCCCCCTTGCTAACCTACCACAACAGTCACCCGAGCCCCTACAACCCACAGTCGAGCCACCACTCTCCCCGTTCGTGGAACCACTCCTAGTAGCCCGCTCCCTCATCAAAACTGCCAGGATCTGGGCAGTCCAACCCAGATCCGCCACTTCCCTTACCCGCCCCTCATCCAATAGCCGGGATCCGCTCCCAAATCATCAGATTCATCCTCCCTCGCCCGGATCCACCCCTACATAATCAGATCTACTCATTTTCGGCCTGATTTCACCTCCCACCACCGAATTCCAGCCACCTACATCGTCACCCGCCTCCAGTTCCACATTGGAATGCCGTCAAAATGTCTTCGGCTCCGAAATCTCCATTATCTTTGACAGTACACTACTTGGTGAGTCTTTTGTTGTATTAGACGATTATTTTCAGCACTTATTTATTGGATTGGATATTTTATTTTGCTTGGATATATTGTCTGTGGAAAGATCGCCTCGAATCGCCCGTGACTTGCCGGTGGGATTCATTCGCCGCGCATTTTGCCTTGGCCCTCTGAGCGGAGAAAAGTCTTTAAATGTTTGCTTACTGAATGCTTATTTTTGTTTTCAAATATTCTTGCGTGGTTTGACTATTATTGTTGCTCGTATCAAATCGTCACCGTCACCAACGGTATCATTGCATATAGACTAGGGCTAGCCTGTCTAATTCTCATTTTCATCCCTAGAGGTCTAGGTTCTGTGCACCCCTTAGCCTACTCTACATCAATAAGAAACCTAAGTATGTAGCTTTATGTCAAGCTTGATGTGCAGAAGACTTTTTCAAAATAAGAGGTACACTAAATTGACAGCGAGGATGAGAACACTGACTGCAAAATGTGTTAATGATTTAAGAACAAATGCCTCGAGGAATATTTTAATGAAATGAATTCATGCAGGACGGTGCAGTATTGGGTGAAAATGAACTCTGATATGCCTAGAATGATGTATGCATGCAAATAATGATCAAACGATAAATTGCAAATAATAATAAGCATAAAACCCACATAGTTATCACAACAGATTGCAAATAATTTTATTAAGCAAGTAGGTTTTTCTCTAATTGGAGAGCTAAAAGCTAATATGTGCAAGTGATAAAGATTCTGGAAGTCACAACTAACCAGAAAACAAATACACTGACATAGAAAGACATTTATAATCATATATGCAACTAAATTTGTACAACAATAATGAAGAATCATGAAACCAAACAGCAAACACTCATAACTGACAGGTCGTAGGAGTCACAACGGAGATCTCGTGATTGTAAAAACTGTGGTGGCTATCCTGAGATGGAAACCGCCGAATGTAGACCGTCGATGGGGATAATTGGCATAGTTATCACAACAAATTGCAAATAATTTTATTAAGTAAATTAGGTTTTTCTCTGATTGGAGAGCCAAAAGCTAATATGTGCAAGTGAAAAAAATCAATCACAAAACAAATATACTGACATAGCAAGGCATCTATAATCATTTATGCAACTAAATTTGTACAACAATAATGAAGAATCATGAAACCAAACAACAAACACTCACAATTGAGAGGTCATAGGAGTCAGAGCAGAGATCTCGTGATCATAAAAACGGCAATAGCTATCAGAAGAGATGGACACTGCCTACTGTAAACCTTAAGGGTGTACGGGGGGGGGGGGGGGGGGGGGGGGGGGGGCTAACTTTGGTGGGAGGACAGAATATGTGGTGGTAGTAAATGGGCAGCCAGGCTTTGGACTGGGCATGGACCAGTTGGCTGGGTTGGGAGAAGGGGAGAGTAGGTAAAGCGCGGGTATTTGTGGTGGCTGGCCAGCGGTGAAAAGGGGGGCTGTTGGGATGGGATGGACGGAGGGTGAAGGGAGGTGCGGCCAAAAGTTTAGGTGCAGGGAAATGCAGGAAAGCTGTTGAGAAAGGGATTTAGGGCAGGAGGCTGCTACTAGAGGGTCATTGGCTCCTTGCAATGGGCGGTTAAGGCTTTGGGAAGAGCAAAAAATTGCAGACAACAAGGTGAACAAGATAACATACTAATGAGTCTGCACCTTGGGATTTAGTGGAGTCGACACCAATAGAGATCGCCAGATTACGGGGGGGGGGGGGGGGGGGGGAGATTGTTGTTATGGATCCCACGACGTCAGTTATCTAGTAATTATATTATTACGAGTCTTTAGGTATCAAGTTGGGTTGTATGAGTTAAGTTGCATGAGTCGTATCAAGTCGAGTCGTAGTCAAGAATTATATACGCATCTCTTATATTGGGGTTATTTACACGTGTGTCATCATGGGTCCTATATATAAGGACCCCTGGGTCATGTATGAGACATCAAAAAAATAAATCAATTTCTCTATCTCTCCAACTCTTCTCCTTCTCTTCTAGTCCCCTCTTCTCTTCCTTTAGTTTTTCTTCTCAACCTTTAGTTCTTCTTCTCATCCTCTTCACAATTCTAAGGTTAGCCCCGTGTATCACCCCTCCTCAGCCAAGGTTGTCAGGATCGCGATCCAGATCATAGGATCTTACGATCCTACGATCCAGATTTTGTAAATCGATCCTGATTTTGTAAAGCAATCCTCGATCTGACCATACTATCAGATCCGATCCTACCTCAAAACGATCTCATCTAGGATCTCGATCCTGACAACCTTGTCCTCAGCTACCTTGGGAAAACCACATAAATAGGCACATAATAAACTTGGTATTAGAGTCAGGTTCTTCCACCATTTCTCGTGCTATCGCGGCAAACATCATCGCCCGTCGTCAGCAACAGAGGCTGCCAGCGCCAACAACAACGTCCGTAGAGCTATGTTTCTGCATTTCATGTGCTATCGCGGTCAGCGCCAACAAGTCGTCCATCGCCAACATCATATTTTTGTCAGCGCTAACATGTTTCTACATCCAAATCGACATCGAGATCGGTTTCTGCCAACGCCAACAATAGCGTCGTTCGATGCCAACAACAACGTCGTTCGATGCCAACAACAACGTCGTTCGATGCCAACAACATCGTCGTTCGATGCCAACAACAGCGTCGTTCAACGCCAACAGTAGCACCCAACACCTCCTCGCTCTGACATCTGTGTTGTCTCCCACACCTATGCCAACCTCCTGTCGATCGATCCTCCAACGATCAACCCTACATCGATCATCCTTCCAGCGACTCGACTTGATACGACTCATGCAACTCAACTACACTCGACTTGATACCAAAAGACTCATAATAATATAAGGCCCTAATATAATTACTAGAAAACATACGGCGTGAGAAGCATAACAATTGTCTATAAAATCTATAATTGTTGTCAAACAAACCCTCCCTCTTCTATTTATAATAAAATATGTCTAGAGAAACCAACTTGGATAGCCATGATTGGTCGTGCATGATGGTTGTCTGTTCTCACTAAATAAAACATTAAAAAAAACATGAAAAATATCAGCACAATGCTCTGAACGTGAATGCGTGCTCAGATTGTCAATTAGGTGATGTCAAATATGACAAGCGAACAATCAATCTCAAACATACCTCAAAACTCGTGCACTAATGTCTCGTTGATCCCAATCATTCTCCCAAACTTAAAAGAATTCATCTCTTGATGAATGGAGATGGGCACACTCTTGGTGTAGGTCCTGTAGGCCAGACACTGTTGTGTATATCCTCCGACATAGCCGATATATCGGCCGACATAAAGGTTTCATGGACAAAACGACACGTTTCCATTTTTTTTTTGCAAAATATCATTTTAGAATATATCCTCCGATATGTCTGTTATTAACCAATATATTCACCGATATATCGGCCGATATATCCCGACATTTTATCGACTGGTTTTTTCAATTTATTTTAATTAGTGTTTATGGTCTAATAGACAATAAACCAAAATTATTTCATTATTTAAATTGTTTTTTCCTTCCTCTAGCTTTCTTCCTTGCTCAAGTCCGTCATCGACTTTAATTATGCATGATCTTTGAATTATGCACTAAATGTTTCTTATCTTTCATTATCATTGACAACTTCTCAATATTTTGTTTAGGAGCAGGGAAATGGAGGAAGACTGTTTGGGGTGGTGGGCGTTAGCCGTTAGGGCAAGTTGTTGCTGCTAGAAGGCTCTTGCAACGACTAAGGCTTTGGGAGGAACGAAATATGACAGACAACAAGGGGAAACAAGGGGAACAAGATAGCATATCAAGAAGTCAGCATTTTGAGATTTTGTGAAGTTGGTACCTTGAGATTTCGTGAAATCGCTACCATGAGAGATGGGATTCCATGGAAGAATGTCTCCAAATTCTCTAATCGCAATCAAACCAGTCTTCCTTCTATTTATAATAAAACATGACTAGAGCAACCATTTTGGACAACTATGATGGGAGGACAGAATATGTGGTGGTAGTAAATGGGCAGCCAGGCTTTGGAGTGGGCATGGACCAGTTGGCTGGGTTGGGAGAAGGGGAGAGTAGGTAAAGCGAGGGTATTTGTGGTGGCTGGCCAGCGGTGAAAAGGGGGGCTGTTGGGATGGGATGGACGGAGGGTGAAGGGAGGTGCGGCCAAAAGTTTAGGTGCAGGGAAATGCAGGAAAGCTGTTGAGAAAGGGATTTAGGGCAGGAGGCTGCTACTAGAGGGTCATTGGCTCCTTGCAATGGGCGGTTAAGGCTTTGGGAAGAGCAAAAAATTGCAGACAACAAGGTGAACAAGATAACATGCTAATGAGTCTGCACCTTGGGGTTTAGTGGAGTCGACACCAATAGAGATCGCCAGATTACGGGGGGGGGGGGGGGGGGGGGGGGGGGGGGGGGGAAGATTGTTGTTATGGATCCCACGACGTTAGTTATCTAGTAATTATATTATTACGAGTCTTTAGGTATCAAGTTGGGTTGTATGAGTTAAGTTGCATGAGTCGTATCAAGTCGAGTCGTAGTCAAGAATTATATACGCATCTCTTATATTGGGGTTATTTACACGTGTGTCATCATGGGTCCTATATATAAGGACCCCTGGGTCATGTATGAGACATCAAAAAAATAAATCAATTTCTCTATCTCTCCAACTCTTCTCCTTCTCTTCTAGTCCCCTCTTCTCTTCCTTTAGTTTTTCTTCTCAACCTTTAGTTCTTCTTCTCATCCTCTTCACAATTCTAAGGTTAGCCCCGTGTATCACCCCTCCTCAGCCAAGGTTGTCAGGATCGCGATCCAGATCATAGGATCTTACGATCCTACGATCCTGATTTTGTAAAGCAATCCTCGATCTGACCATACTATCAGATCTGATCCTACCTCAAAACGATCTCATCTACGATCTCGATCCTGACAACCTTGTCCTCAGCTACCTTGGAAAAACCACATAAATAGGCACATAATAAACTTGGTATTAGAGTCAGGTTCTTCCACCATTTCTCGTGCTATCGCGGCAAACATCATCGCCCGTCGTCAGCAACAGAGGCTGCCAGCGCCAACAACAACGTCCGTAGAGCTATGTTTCTGCATTTCATGTGCTATCGCGGTCAGCGCCAACAAGTCGTCCATCGCCAACATCATATTTTTGTCAGCGCTAACATGTTTCTACATCCAAATCGACATCGAGATCGGTTTCTGACAACGCCAACAATAGCGTCGTTCGATGCCAACAACAACGTCGTTCGATGCCAACAACAACGTCGTTCGATGCCAACAACATCGTCGTTCGATACCAACAACAGCGTCGTTCAACGCCAACAGTAGCACCCAACACCTCCTCGCTCTGACATCTGTGTTGTCTCCCACACCTATGCCAACCTCCTGTCGATCGATCCTCCAACGATCAACCCTACATCGATCATACTTCCAGCGACTCGACTTGATACGACTCATGCAACTCAACTACACTCGACTTGATACCAAAAGACTCATAATAATATAAGGCCCTAATATAATTACTAGAAAACATACGGCGTGAGAAGCATAACAATTCTCTATAAAATCTATAATTGTTGTCAAACAAACCCTCCCTCTTCTATTTATAATAAAATATGTCTAGAGAAACCAACTTGGATAGCCATGATTGGTCGTGCATGATGGTTGTCTGTTCTCACTAAATAAAACATTAAAAAAAACATGAAAAATATCAGCACAATGCTCTGAACGTGAATGCGTGCTCAGATTGTCAATTAGGTGATGTCAAATATGACAAGCGAACAATCAATCTCAAACATACCTCAAAACTCGTGCACTAATGTCTCGTTGATCCCAATCATTCTCCCAAACTTAAAAGAATTCATCTCTTGAAGAATGGAGATGGGCACACTCTTGGTGTAGGTCCTGTAGGCCAGACACTGTTGTGTATATCCTCCGACATAGCCGATATATCGGCCGACATAAAGGTTTCATGCACAAAACGACACGTTTCCATTTTTTTTTTGCAAAATATCATTTTAGAATATATCCTCTGATATGTCTGTTATTAACCAATATATTCACCGATATATCGGCTGATATATCCCGACATTTTATCGACTGGTTTTTTCAATTTATTTTAATTAGTGTTTATGGTCTAATAGACAATAAACCAAAATTATTCCATTATTTAAATTGTTTTTTCCTTCCTCTAGCTTTCTTCCTTGCTCAAGTCCGTCATCGACTTTAATTATGCATGATCTTTGAATTATGGACTAAATGTTTCTTATCTTTCATTATCATTGACAACTTCTCAATATTTTGTTTAGGAGCAGGGAAATGGAGGAAGACTGTTTGGGGTGGTGGGCGTTAGCCGTTAGGGCAAGTTGTTGCTGCTAGAAGGCTCTTGCAACGACTAAGGCTTTGGGAGGAACGAAATATGACAGACAACGAGGGGAAACAAGGGGAACAAGATAGCATATCAAGAAGTCAGCATTTTGAGATTTTGTGAAGTTGGTACCTTGAGATTTCGTGAAATCGCTACCATGAGAGATGGGATTCCATGGAAGAATGTCTCCAAATTCTCTAATCGCAATCAAACCAGTCTTCCTTCTATTTATAATAAAACATGACTAGAGCAACCATTTTGGACAACTATGATTGGACGCACACAATGGTTGTCCAATCTAATTAAATAAAACACTAAATAAAACAATACATAGAAAATATCGAAACATCGTTGCGACTGCGAACTCGAATTGCCCATTGGGCAATGCCAAATATCGCAGGTGATCAATCGTCCCCAAACATGCCTAGAAACTTGTGCACTGATGTCTCGTCGATCCTCATCATGAACGAGTCCAGATGATAGTTTTATGAATTAGCGCTTCCTAAAGAATAGCTGGGAATTATTTAACTCCTAAGTTTAAATTTAAAGGAACTAGGATCCATCAACGACCATCAAGCACCCATATCATAGTTCATCATCATGAGATTTTCTCCAACACCATGCATTCATAAAATATAGCACGCGTCATTTACTGCGACCTCTGGTCCATTTTTGCACAATTACAAAGGATCACATCTCTAACCTCAAAAACTTAACGTACCGTCTTTGTTTATGTTAAAGAAGTATGTAAAAAAACCCAATGTTAAGGTCCATGTTTAGACTCATCTCATGTTTTAGTCCCGCATTGTAAAATAGGATTTCCTATCTCCTTTCCTCTCATATTTAAGTGTACAAAGTCTTGTATTTGTATTATGGAAAAGTATCAATAAAGTTTTTCCTGTTATTTCCAAGTTTTTTGGCGTTTCTCTACATGGTATCAGAGCTCTCAGTCCTATACCCGTTCACACCTCTCTGCGGTTAGACATTTCCTAACCGGACCTCTCTTGGCTTCCTGCGGACTCCCTTTGTATATCTGTTGCTCTCTAGCGGACTCCTTGTTTTCTATCCGCTGCCCTCTTCCGTGGTTCCACCTCCCCCCTTCTCCCCTGCTTCTGGTTTTTATAGCTTTGCCCCCTTGACTTGTGGGGCCCACCCTTGCCGCATGCTTTGCCCACTGCGGTATCCTCTTCTCGTTGTGGTCTCCCGTCCTTGCCACGCGCGTTGCTCGCCACAGATTCTACAGTTCGTCGTGGTCTTGTTTCTTCCCGCAGTTCTGTGCTCACCAGTTCCCTGCTTCTCTTGGCCACCAATTGCTGGTTCTTGACCGCAAACTTTAGGTCTCTAATCCAGACCGCAAGCTCGCCTTTTCTCTCCTCAGGCCGCCTCTTCAGGCCGCCAACTCTCTGCTCCAGTCCTCTGCTCCAGGTCGCCACTCCAGGCCGCCAGCTCTGTGCTTGGTCTCTGCTCCAGGCCGTCTCTCCAGGCCGCCAGCTCTCAACTCCAGTTCTCTACTCTGGTCGTAACTACCGGCCGCCGGCTCTGCTCCTGTTCTCTGCTCCAGGACGCTGCATCGGTCTCTTCTCGCTCGCGGCTAGGTTTGCAGCTCCAGGCTCCCTTGGCCGCCAGTTCTCCTTGCGGCCTCCGTGTTTTCCTGTTGTGCTCACGCGGTCTGCTTCAACTCGCGGCCTCGTCGTTTACCCTCTGCATGCAGCTGCTACAGTCCCTTGCCGCCAGTCCGTCGGGTTCCTCTTGCCAGCCCGCCAGATTCTTGCCGCCCGTTCTTCCCGCCAGTCTGCAGGGGTGGTACCAGTACCTCCTTCTCTTTGTCGCAAGGTTCTTGCGGTTTCTCCTATCTTACCGCCTCTGGTTAGTGATCATGGATTCCACCGCTGCTTCCTCACTACCTGCTAGGGTTGGTGCTCCCCTTCCAGATGTCAGTGATGAGCTTCAGATCACTACCATCTCTCTTAGTGGCAAGCACACTAAAGGGCTTATCCACCATCTGACGATGACCACTCCTGCTATTCCAATTGACGAATGGCTTCGTGACGATGGTTGTGTCCAATCATGGCTCCTCAATTATATGGACATTGAGCCCTACCGCATGACCATGTATCATGAGACGACGAATGCTATGTGGACGGAACTGCACTCCCTTTATTCTGGTCAAAAAAGCCTCTAACATTTGTTTGATATTATTACCGACCTTTAAACTCTTGACCCTGGTGCCACAGGTGACTTAACTTATTTTGTTTTGCGTTTCAAGCCGTTTGTCGAAGCATGGATACAACATCAGCCCCTACAACGGATTTAGCTGTGCAACGGGCCCAGAAAGAAGCTGTCGGGATCGCCATGATGATGGTCCGGGTTCCACCACATTTCCACAACATCTAAACTCATGTTCTCTCTTCATCTACAATTCTCTCGGATGTTTTCTCGATGATCTTGAAGGTCACTCCACCACCTGATGTCCCTGGGCCTCCTGCTCCGACTCTTCTCTAGCAGCCCTTCACCGCCCCTTGTGCTCCGGCTCATGGTGGTCGCACCAACACCCGGGAACGGGGCCGTACTGGGCGACCTCGCCCTAAATGCTCTCATTGTGGTCGGGAAGGTTATTTTGAGGCCATTTGCTATCACAAGCATGGTTTGTCTCCTCATCTCAATGTCTCTACTGATGTCGAGCCTACCTCCTCCAACCGTGATGACATCACTGCTCTCCGCACCCAGCTCCAGCATCTCCAAGGGGTGGTCGTTCGTTCCTCTGGTTCTGTTGCGTCGATCTCCAATGAAGGTATCTCTTGTCTCTCCTACATCTCCCAATGGATTGTGGACTCCGGTGCTACCCACCACATTACTATGCAGCAACCATCTCACTACTTGACCTCTGCTTATCCTAAGTTCATCACCATGGCCAATGGTGACACCACCCCGGTCTCTAGTGCTGCTGATTTGCCTCTGACTTTGACTCTTACTCTCTCCTCGGTTCTGCATGTTCCATGTTCGCCTTTTAATCTGCTTTTTGTTAGCCGCTTTACTAACGATCTGGATTGCAGCATCACTTTCTCACCTGCCGTCTTTGTTGTGCAGGATCGACGGACGGAGAGTATCATTGGTAAAGGGAGGCTATCTAATGGGTTATATCTTTTGGATGTTCCTCCTTCTGATCTCTCCTCAGTTACGTTTGTTGATTGGCATCGCCGTCTTGGGCATGCCCCCTTCCGATTCTCAAGAAGGTTCTTCCTAATGTATCTCTTCAAAAGTTTACTTGTGAATCATATATCTATGACAAACAACACCGTGTATCTTTGTTACCTCATTGTACTCAGAGTGATACTCCTTTTGCTTTAATTCACTCAGAAGTTTGGGGACCATATAAGGTCTCGAGTGTTTATGACTGTTGTTATTTTGTTGCATTTATTGATGACTACTCGCGCATAACCTGGTTATATTTAATTTGTGATCGTGTTGAAATTGTCACTACTTTTCATGCTTTCATTACTGAGAGTGCACTCAGTTTTTCAGAAATATTAAAATTTGTTAGAATAGCTCATGTAAAGGGCCCATTATTGGGCCCATTTATTGTTTTATCTTCTCTCCTCCTTTAGTCCCACATCTTGTATATGATTTTCTTCTCTCTTCCTCTTCCTATATATTTGTATTCTCTCCTTGTATTTATTTACACAAGCAATACATACAAGCTTTTGAGCTCTCTCAACATGGTATCAGAGCCAAACAGTCATCTGCGGTTTGCCCTTTTTCTAACCGCCAAGCCCGCCCGGTTTCTTTTTCTCCTACCCGCTGCTTTGTCTCCTGCGGACTGGTAGCCTATCCGCTCCGGTCTCCTGTCCGCCTCTGGCTCTGCGGTTTGCACCTCTGCATCCGCTTCTCCTCTCCCTCTCCGTGGTTCCACCCTCTTCAGGCTTTTTATAGCCACCCTCTCTCTGCTTCGTGGGGCCCACCCCTCTTCTGACCGCGGCGGGCTCTCTTCTTCTATCCGCTGCCAGCTCCGCTGCGGCGTCCGCCTTCTATCCGCTGCGGCTTCGCCTTCTGACCGCTGCGGCTTCGCCTTCTGACCGCTGCGGCTTCGCCTTCTGACCACTGCGGCTTTGCATTCTGACCGCTGCGGCTTTGCTTTCTGTCCGCTGCGGCTTTGCCTTCTGTCCGCTGCCAGGCCACAGTCTTCCCTAGCCGCTCGAGTTTCCACTCGCGGCCTCGCTTCCCTTGCCGCTCGAGTTCCTACTCGCGGCCTCTCTCCCCTAGCCGCTCGAGTTCCTACTCGCGGCCTCTCTCCCCTAGCCGCTCGAGTTCCTACTCGCGGCCTCTCTTCTCTAGCCGCTCGAGTTCCTACTCGCGGCCTCTCTCCTCTTTCAGCGTTCTCTGTCAACCCGCTGCGGGTTCTCTCCTGCGGGCTGCTCTCTGACCGCTGCTGGCTTCACCTAGACCGGGGCGGTCTCTCTTTTGTTTCTGCCCTTTGGTCGCGACCTGACTACTAGCTGGTGTCCGGCTTGACAGTGCGGACTGCTTCCTATACGCATTCTGGTCGTGGTCTTCCTTAGTCTTTCTTGCCGACGGTTTATCCTCTACTCGCCGCGGTCTGCCCTTATGGGCTCTTCCGGTAACTCCTCTGGCTCGACGGCCAGCCCGCCTGCTGACTGCCCGGCTTGTCCGACTGACCGCCCGACTTACCCTACAGAACTCCGTGACGAGCTGCGCATCACTACCATCTCTCTTTCCGGAAAGAAGAATTTCATTCCTTGGGTACATTCAGTTCGACGAGTTCTTCAGGCCAAGGGCCTTCTCCCTCACCTTACTCAGGCTCCTCCCACCCCTCCTACCGATGACTGGCTCCGCAATGATGGCCGAGTTCAGACCTGGATCTTGAATTCTTTAGATGGTGAACCATATCAAATGGCTATGTATCATGAGACTGTCAAAGATATGTGGACTGAGCTACACTCCTTATATTCTGGACGGGACAGACTCCAGCATCTCTATGACATCCTCACTGACCTCTTTGCTCTTGACGCTGGAGGGGCTTCCGATATGTCCTCCTTTGTTGCTCGTGCGACGACTCTTGCTGAAGCATGGATCTAGCATCAGCCGTTTACCAATGATGTTCTTGCTCAGCGCGCTCAGTAGGAAGCCGCTTGTACTGCCATCCTTATGGCCCGTCTTCCCCCTCACCTTCAGAGCATACGTGCTCAGGTCCTGGCTTCCTCTACCACACCATCTTTTTCTGATGTGTGCTCCATGATTCTCCGAGTACCACCTCCTCCAGATACTACGGCTCCTTCGACCCTTCTTCAGCAGGCACCTCCGCTTCTACCCTTCCCTCCTCCTTCTACTCGGGGGGGGGCGGGGTCGTTCGGGATCTCGCGACCGTGGTCGTGGTGGCCGGGGTCGGCCGAAGTGTTCCTTCTGTGGGAAAGATGGTCATCTCGAGGCAACCTGTTACAAGAAAGTTGGCTATCCTCCTCGCCCGGCGGCTTCTGTTGCTACCGATGCTGGTCCTCCTGATCTTGAAAGTGACCGTCTTGAGCTCCAGCATCTCCAGGGCTTGCTTCATTCCCCATCTGCCTCTGTTGCCTCCGTCTCTAACACAGGCACCGCTTGTCTCTCCACCGGCTTGGGCTGGATTGTGTACTCTGGCGCTACTCATCACATTACTCCACATCAACCTGCCCAGTACCTGAATTCCCCTTATCCACAGTCTATTACTGTGGCCAATGGAGCCACTGTTCCCGTCTCCGGCTCGGCAGATCTTCCTCTCACCTCCTCCATCTCCCTTCGCTCGGCTCTTCACGTCCTGAGTTCTCCGTTCAATTTACTTTCTGTTGGACGGCTTACTACTGATTTGGATTGTTTTGTTATATTCACTTCCTCTTCTTTTGTTATACAGGATCGGCGGACGCAGACTACCATTGGTAAAGGCCGGCTGCGGAATGGGCTCTACCTTCTCGACGACTCTCCCACCATCCTCTCCTCCATTTCTTCCACTGCTTGGCATTGTCGACTTGGGCATGCTCCTCTACCGATCCTCCAGCGGGCTCTCCAGGATGTTTCTCTTACCCCCTTTCAGTGTGACTCATGCATCCTCAGCAAGCAGATTCGTTCATCTTTTTCTTCACATTGTACTCGGAGCACTGCTCCTTTTGATTTAGTTCATTCGGATATTTGGGGACCATTTAAAATTTCTAGTATTTCCGGTTTCCGGTATTTTATCACGTTTATTGATGATCACTCTCGCACTACCTGACTATACTTACTTCGTGATCGCTCCGAGCTTCCTCGTGTCTTTCGGGCATTTGTCCTCGAAACCCGTACGCAATTCCACACGACCATCAAAGTACTACGAACTGACAATGCTCGTGAGTACACTAGTCACAAATTTACTGCTTTATGTTCCGAGTTCGGGATTCTACATCAAACTTCTTGCGCTTACACGCCGCAACAAAACGGTGTTGCCGAACGCAAGAATCGCCACTTACTCGATGTTGCTCGTTCTCTCATGCTTCAAATGCATGTCCCTAAACCATATTGGAACTTTGCGGTCTCGACCGCCTGTTTTCTCATTAACCGTCTTCCTTCCTCTATTATCAACTATGTTACTCCATTCAGCATCCTCTTTCCCTCCGCTACGACCTTTCCTCTCCCACCTCGCGTATTTGGTAGCCTCTGCTATGTCCACCGTTTGGGGCCTTCATCGGATAAGTTGGATCCCCGATCAGCCAAGCATATCTTTGTTGGTTATTCTCGCACCCAAAAGGGGTATGTCTGTTATTCTCCTGCTACACGCAAGATCCCCGTTTCTGCTGATGTCACTTTCCGTGAAGATCAACCATTCTTTTCTGCTCCCTTACTTGACCATCGCCCACCCACACCTCCTCCTCCATCCATCCCACGCCCGATCATTCCCGCCAATATTCCTCCGACTGTCATTCCCTCTACACCGCCTGTCGTTCCCTCCAAACCACCAGTTATCCGTGTCTACACTCGTCGCTCTACCACTTCCGTTGCCCCTCTGTCGTCGGTCTCTACCATGGATACTCCGCGTCCGAATGATCAGGTATCGCCTTCCACTGCTCATCCGCTGGCAAACTACATCTCTCTTCATCGCCTCTCTCCCCATTTACACACTTTGGCTACTTCTCTCTCTTCGATTGCTATTCCTAATTCTTTGCAGGAGGCGCTTCAACATCCAGGATGACGAGCAGCCATGGAGGAAGAAATGTCTGCTCTCTGCTCTAACCAGACATGATCTGTTGTTCCACTTCCACCATGCCAGAAACAAGTTGGGTGCAAGTGGATCTTTGTCATCAAACATGTTGTCGATGGGACAATTGACCGTCTAAAGGCCCGTCTTGTGGCTCGAGGATTCACTCAACGGGAGAGGCTCGATTATGAGGAAACGTTCTCTCCGGTGGCGAAGCTTAATAGTGTTTGTGTCCTCATCTCTGTTGCTGTCCATCGCCGGTGGCCTCTCTTTCAGCTGGGTATCAAGAATGTTTTCTCGAATGAGGACCTCCAGGAAACTGTCTACATGCAGCAACCACCCGGGTTTGAGACCACGGGGGAGTCTCAGGTCTGCCATCTTAAAAAGGCTCTATATGGTCTCAAACAATCTCCGCGGGCATGGTTTGAAAAATTCAGCAAGGTCCTCCGTGAGATTGGCTTCACTCGGAGCTCGGCCGACTTCTCGCTCTTTACTCGTCACCAACCAACAGGAACGGTTATTCTGTTAGTTTACGTCGACGATATTACCATTACTGGAGATGACTCTCAAGGGATACAGGCAGTCAAAGTCCATCTAAACTCAATCTTCCAGACAAAGGATTTGGGACCCTTCGCTATTTTTTGGGTCTTGAGATTGCCAGAAGGCCGGATGGGCTCACTCTTTCTCAACAGAAATATTGTCTTGACCTTCTTCATGATGCGGGTCTGTCCGGCTGCAAGCCAAGTGATACTCCTATGGATGTGAACCACAAACTGTGTGCTCAGGCATCTGACTCCGATCTCCTTCTCCAGAATCCTGAATATTATCGACGTCTTGTTGGAAAACTGATATATCTCACGGTTACCAGACCGGATATTTCCTTTGTTGTTGGTCTTGTCAGCAGATACATGCACTCTCCTCGAAAATCTCATCTTCAAGCAGTGGAAGGAATTCTCAGGAATCTGAAAACCGCTCCTGGTCAGGGACTTGTCTACAGGACCTCCTCTTCTGCTCCAACATTAGAGGCATATTCAGATGCTGACTACGCTGGCTCTCTCGATGACCGACAATCTACGAGTGGTTTTTGCACTTACCTTGGAGGACATCTTGTTACTTGGCGAAGTAAGAAACAAGCGGTCGTTGCTCGATCTTCAGCCGAGTCAGAGTACCGGGCAATGGCATCGGTTGTATCAGAATTGACATGGCTTGAGAGTCTTCTTACTGATCTGGGTGTAAAATTACCATCACCGGCTCTTCTCCTTTGTGATAGTCAAGCCTCCATACACATCGCAAAGAACCCGGTGTTTCACGAAAGAACGAAACATATTGAGGTCGATTATCACTTCATCCGGGAAAAGGTTCAAATGAAGAAGCTTGACCTAAAGCATGTCCCAGGATCGGAACAAGTTGCAGATGTCTTCACAAAGGCTCTTTCCAAGACACTATTCTATCAGTGCTTGTCCAAGCTTGGCGCATACGATTTGTACGCTCCAGCTTGCGGGGGGAGTGTTAAAATAACTCATGTAAAGGGTCCATTATTGTGTCTATTTATTGTTTTATCTTCTCTCCTCCTTTAGTCTCACATCTTGTATAGGATTTTCTTCTTTCTTCCTCTTCCTATATATTTGTATTCTCTCCTTGTATTTATTTACACAAGCAATACATACAAGCTTTTGAGCTCTCTCAACAAAATTGTTCGTACAGATAATGCGTGCGAATACACTAGTCGTACCTTCTCTACAATGTGTAATGAGTTTGGAATCATTCATCAAACTTTGTGCCCATATACTCCTCAACAAAATGGTGTGGCCGAGCAAAAAAATCGTCATCTTCTTGACGTCATTCGATCTCTCATGCTTCAAATGCAGGTTCCTTCTCTCTACTGGAACTTCGCGGTCTCTACTGCTTGTCACCTCATCAATCGAATGCCTCCCTCCCACCTCAACTTTTGCAACACAATTTAGTCTTATTTTTCCCTCCAAACAGTCATTTGCTCTCGCACCTCGTGTCTTTGTATGTACCTATTATGTCCATACCTTTGGTCCCTCCGTTGAAAAATTGGCTTCTCGAGCTACCAAATATATGTTTGTTGGCTATTCCCGCACTCAAAAAGGCTATGTGTGCTATACTCCCGACACCAGCAAAATGGTTGTTTCGGCGGATGTCACCTTTCTCGAGGACCTGCCTTTCCACTCCTCTCCACCTCTTCCTCTAACCCCCACCTTACCCCGTCACACCGTCCCTGTTACATCTCTTCCACCGCTTCTTCCACTACGATCACCGTTATCACCACCGCCATCTAACCCACCTCTTCGTGTGTACACTCGCCGTCCTCCCAAATTTGACGCCCATCTGCAGGTGCCCTCTACCGATGGTCTCGTGCGGCCAGCTGATCCGACCTCCTCCTCCACGGCTCATCCCTTGGCGAACCGTGTCTCCTTGCATCGCCTCTCTCCGCCTCTTCTCAAATTGGCACTGTCACTTTCCTCCATTTTGATACCCAACTCTTTGCAGAAGGCTCTTCAACATCCTGGATGACATGCTGCTATGGATGTGAAAATTACTGCTCTCTGGGATAACTAGATTTGAGATCTTGTCTCCCTTCCTCCCGACCAGACCTGTGTCGGATGTAAGTGGGTTTATACCATCAAACATCCTCTGGATGGTACTGACAACGTCTCAAAGCACGGCTCGTTGCCCGCGGATTCACTCAACAACTAGGCCTCGACTACGATGAAACTTTCTCACATGTCGCCGAGATGAATATTGTTCGGGTCTTGATCTCTTTAGCTATTCATCGCCAATGACCCCTCTATCGGTTGGACGTCAAGAATGCGTTTCTCAATAACGATCTTTAAGAAACTGTCTACATGCATCAACCTCCCGGGTTTGAAACTACGAGGGAGTCACGTGTTTGTCACCTTAAGAAATCTATCTATGGTCTCGAACAATTTTCTTGTGCATGGTTTGATAAATTCAGCAAAGTTGTTCAGGATGTTGGATTTACTCGAAGCTCGGCTGATTTCTCCCTCTTCACCCGTCATCGACCAACTAACACTATTATTTCTTGGTTTATGTTGACGATATCCTAAACACGGGAATGACTCCTTGAGAATACAAATGATTGCGCGACACTTAAACTCTGCATTTCAAACTAAAGATCTGATGAATCTTCAGTATTTTCTTGGTCTCGAGGTTGCACGTCGTTATGATGGTCTTGTCCTCACTCAGCGGAAATACTGCGTTGATCTTCTTCAGGATGCTGGCTACTCGAGATGTAAGTCTGTTGACACTCCAATGAATGTCAACCACAAATTCTGTACTCAGGGCTCTGATTCAGATCTATCACTTCCAAATCCTGAGTACTATCGTCGACTTGTTGGGAAACATATTTATCTTACTGTGACAAGACCTGATATTTCTTTCGCTGTTGGAGTTGTCAGTCATTTTATGCATGCTCTACGGTCCCCTCATCTTCAGGTCGTTGAGCGCATCCTCAGATACTTAAAGACAGCACCTGGACAAGGGCTCGTATACAAACCAGCTTCCTCTTCCTCCCTATCACTGATTGCTTACTCTGATGCTGATTATGTTGGTTCGCTGGATGATTGGCGGTCCACAACTGGTTTTTGTACTTACTTTGAAGGACATCTGATTACCTTGTGTAGTAAGAAGCAATCTGTTGTTGCGCGTTCGTCTGTTGAGGCAGAGTATCAGACAATGACCGTTGTTGTATAGGAACTCACCTGGATTGAGAGTCTCCTTCGTGATTTAGGGGTCAAACTTCCCTCACCTGCAACTCTATTATGTGATAGACAAGCAACTATATATATTGCCAAGAATCTTGTATTTCATGAACGAACTAAACATATCGAGGTTGATGTAACTATGTAAGACTCAAACGTAAATAGAAAACAAAATAACAACTAACTATGTAACTACCCCGATGATGAAAGACACTTCGGTGCTGACGTGACGTCGCACTTTATTTTAATGTTCGGGTTTGCTGTTTGATATTATATTTTTGTGACAGCCGCTTTGTTTTAATATGAGCCTAAGTATTTCGAGAAACGAATTATGAATAAGAGAAAATTGATAAAAGCAGTACAACTGAAATATGAATTGATATCAGAGATACAGATGTTGATTTTACCTGTTCCTAGTTTAGTAACATGTTCATATGAATTTCATTACTGCTGACTTTCTTGTCTGCTTGCAGTGCGAAGTTACAGGTAAGGGTAAGGATTCACTTGGTTTCAAAACTAATTGGTTCCTAATTTTGTAGAAACCGAGCACCAGCGTGCCAGACCCCGCTAGACGGGCCCAGGCAGAGGCAGAGCGAAGACCAGTTGAAGACGTGGCTCGTCCACGGGTTAGCATGAGTTTATTTCTTGTTCTTTTGTTGGATAGTGGTAGTGTAATATATGTAGATACTCTTGTGTCTGGCATTTAGACAATGTATATATGTATTCTATATATTAATAAATTGTGATGTTAGGTTTTCACTGGTATACTCCTTTTATTATACTGTTGCGTATAAGTGTGTGAAAAACCCGCTCAGAAATAATGATTTAACTTGTCGCGAACTTGGGGCCGTTACAGTTGACTGTCACTTTATTCGGGAGAAGTTAAATCGAAGAAATTGGAGTTACAACATGTTCCTACTATCGGGAAAGTTGTTGATATTCTCACAAAAGCCCTACCATGATCATTATACTATCAGTTTATGTCCAAGCTTGGTGCCTATGATTTGTATGCTCCAGCTTGCGGGAGAGTGCTGAAGAAATATGTAAAAGAACCCAATGTTAAGGCCCATGTTTAGGTCCATCTCATGTTTTAGTCACACATTGTAAAATAGGATTTCCTATCCCCTTTTCTCTCCTATTTAAATGTACAAAGTCTTGTATTTGTATTATGAAAAAATATCAATAAAGTTTTTCTTGTTATTTCCAAGTTTCCTAGCGTTTCTCTACAGTTTATACTGTTAGCATGCATGTACAAGAAAATAACCCGATGGGATCTTCATTTTTTTTGTTTAAGTATGTTAACTATATAAAGTTAGATGGGACGTTTTGATAATTCAGAAATTTAGATGGGGGACTCTGTAATTATGCCAAGTTAAAAGGGAGATTTTTGATATTATTCCAATTAAAAAAACAGGGCGCTATAAAAAACAGGGCGCTATAAAAAACAGGGCGCTATAAAAATCATGAGCAAGAGAACAAGCAATCCTAGAATAATTAACACATGTTGATATGTATTCAAGTCATCATTGACCTTTATCAGAGCCGCAGCATCTTCTTCGGCGGTTCCTCCAATTTCTCCGATAAGAACAATACCTGTAAGCCCGACCAGTAAAATTTATGAAAAGAAGCACCATAAACCATAACTTAGCATTTTTCACACCAAATATTTTCTCAATGAATCATGAACACAAATAACAACGGATATGTTATAAAACTAAATGAAGTAATGAAAGTTGACAAGGCATTCTTATCTTTTATGTCACAAAGAAAGTGCAAGAGCAAGAAAAGCAAATAATTTATGAGCACATTTACTATACCTGGATGAAAAATACACATGTAGAAACTTCGGAACTTATTTGTCCAATAAAAAATTATAAGAAACTAGATTAAGGATCCATTTGGTGAGGCTGTGGTAATCATGAACGCAGTGGTCGCGAAAGCCCGCTGTGACAATCATGAACGCAGTAGTCGCAAAAGCCTAATCTCATTGCTGGAACGGCATCTCCATTTAGTTTCAAAAAGGGTTTTTTTGGCGGCGTTCGCAAAATTTAGCATGCTAAACATGTGTTTTATAGCAATGACGTTTTTTTAAAAAACGCAGCAAAGTAAAGCACAACGCCAAACGAGATTTCATTACATACACCAAATTTCATTACAAAACATCTGTTCTAGAAATAACAAGGGAGTTTTTGGTGCATGAAGCACCCGCAGGTCTGCATTGTGAGAAATCCATTTGATCTTCATCCATAAGATTTTAAGAACCGGAACGGATGTTGAACCGGAGCAAGGAAAGGTTCAAGGTCCAATCGATTGGACCAGTCTAACCAGGGTTAAACCGTGATAATATATTTTACATGGATATAAGTAAAAATATAATATATGTTTTATATAATTATATATAACATTAAATTATATAACATTACAATTTTCTTCATATATAAAACAGTTTAGGTATTTATAACAACTTGCGAAGTGACGTAGTGGGTGAGTTATTTATCCAAGATTAGTTGGTTGCGGGTTTGATCCTTACCCAACGCATTTTTGCAACAAAAAAAGGCCCGCCCGGTTAAACGGTTTGGCGGGTCAGCGGTTTGATCGGTCCAAAGGCGGAACGTGATTGGGGTGGTTCCTTATGCTCAACCGGACCGGACTAGGTCCCGGTTCACAGTTCAACCGGTTGAACCGGCCGGTCCGATTTTTAAAACATTGTTCATCCATTCTTATCTCGCGCTCCAAGAAATATAAACTATAGCTTTTAATTCATTTGCACAAGTCTCACTTCTTCCTATTCCTTAGAAAGTCCATTCTATTTGACTGGGTGCCCTATTAGATAACCTTCTGCCCTCCATACCTGCCAAGTGATGTGAAATTCAAAGTGCCATATAATACAACCCTCCTAAATGACTAGAAATCAATTAGGGTCCATTCGGTTGGACGTAAATGGACTTTAGGAATTGGTTTTGGGTATTAGTAATTCTTTTCTAGGAGTTCGGTCAAACGGAATTAGTCCGGAATTGGAATTCCGTAAAACCTCAGGGTTTCATTTTAGCATGTCCCCAATTCTTGTCTCCCGGATAGGTTTTTCGTGTTTTTTGCCGTCTGTGAAGGAAAAGGTCCTAGCGAAGCCATTAATCGGTTGGTTCATGATGAAGGATCTCGATGGGTAGGAAAAGCACTCGAAAACCATTGCTGCCGATGCACGAATTCCGTTGCTTGGAAGAGAGTTTCGTCGTCTAGAAGAGAGCACATCCAGGTACTATTGTGTGGAAATGTAGAGTACCATTTGAATCTGGCTCTTCTTATTTCTCAATTAAGATTATTGAGATGCTCATCTTTCCTCATCCTGGACCGCCTGAGGTCAGAGCATGGTTAGAAGTAGTATAAATAAGATTTGCAAAAACAAGATCTCATGTCGAGAACTCAACAAGAAAAAGGAAGAAAATTACGACATATGAAGCCAGACTCAATCCATAAATCAAATATTGAGTGCTTGTCATGCTTTTGATTATATGTTATATGACATATGTATAGATATCTTGGTAATACTGTTACTCATAATTTATTCTGATATACATAGATATATATTTGCTGGGAATCACGAAATTATGTGTGTTGAAACCAGAAACCTGGTCTCTCGTGGAGTTCGGGGTCCCTGAAGGGGTGACCTCACACCTACTACACTCGAGAGAACGTCACGGACCAAAGGATCAAGAAGCTAGGAACAGACCCTCGGCTCTAGCGCGGAGGTCCCACCTCACACCCGGAAGGCTACCTGAGCACTTCCCCTCCCTAGCCAATGCTCGAGCTAGGGTGCCTTGGAGGAGCTCTCTCAACTCTACCAAGAAGAAGCCAAGGGAGGAGCAAGCCAGAAGAAGGAGAAGAAGATCCTCTCCAAGGCACCCAAGGGGGTCTATTTATAGTTTTCCAAAATCCCTTGGACCAAAATGACCGAGATACACTCACGCCCAAAAAGCCTTGGGCCAATAGAAAACAGCCACGCCGGGGGGTAAAGGGGGAATTCCCCCCCCCCCCCCCGAGGGCAAGAAGGTAAAACTGCAGGGGGGCAAGGGCGAGACCGCGGCCTCCGACCGGTCTCGCCCCGCCAGACCGCCGAGCAAGAAGAGGAGGGGGCGAGACCCTGGCCCCCGGCCGGTCTCGCCCCGCTAGGCCGCCGAGCAAGAAGAGGCGGGGGCGAGACCCTGGCCCCCGGCCGGTCTCGCCCCGCTAGGCCGCCGAGCAAGAAGAGGCGGGGGCGAGACCCTGGCCCCCGGCCGGTCTCGCCCCGCTAGGCCGCCGAGCAAGAAGAGGCGGGGGCGAGACCCTGGCCCCCGGCCGGTCTCGCCCCGCTAGGCCGCCGAGCAAGAAGAGGCGGGGGCGAGACCCTGGCCCCCGGCCGGTCTCGCCCCGCTAGGCCGCCGAGCAAGAAGAGGCGGGGGCGAGACCCTGGCCCCCGGCCGGTCTCGCCCCGCTAGGCCGCCGAGCAAGAAGAGGCGGGGGCGAGACCCTGGCCCCCGGCCGGTCTCGCCCCGCTAGGCCGCCAAGAGTTCGAAATACTTACACAAGCTTAAAAACTAAGCACGCCTCACATAGGGTCCACTCTTCGCGAGCTGGGGCGGCCTGCGACCTGGCGGCCTGAGGCGGCTTGCGGCCTGGCGGACTGGGCGGCTTGCGGCCTGGAGGCCTGAGGCGGCTTGCGGCCTGGCGGCCTGGGCGGCTTGCAGCCTGGCGGCCTGAGGCTGCTTGCGGCCTGGCGGCCTGGGCGGCTTGCGGCCTGGCGGCCTGAGGCGGCTTGCGGCGGCTTGCCAAGAGCGCCTTGGGGGGAGAAATATTTTCTCCCCCTACTAGTATGTTTACATGTTCACCAAAAATTGGCTCCTAGGAGTGCAAAACTCCCAAAAAGCTTAAAAACTTGCTTACCTTGTTTTGGGCCCACTCTTCGCGAATACGGGGTTGTACAATGTGTAAGTGCAATGGTTTTGTCCAATTCTAATTCATGATGTCCAATTCTATTATGCAGCCGAGCATCATAATTGGAATTCAGTCAAAATCAAAACCTGCGATCCGAATGGATCCTTAGATAATTCATAATCAATTAGTTAGGGCATTCTCTTAAAGTTATAGGCATCACAAACCAAAAATACTTATCATAGATGAGGAAATTAAAACTTTACATCACAATCAAAGCGGATACCAATCATGATAGTTCACAAAATAGACCCCAGGCAACGGGATCTTAAGAGGATTTATCCAATAGATACTGAAAATGTAAATTACACCCAAAAAATGTCATTATCCATTAATCAGTAATTCCTATCATTATGAAAGGGTGACTCAAAACTCAAAAGTGGGTGCTTAAACCCATTGGAAGTGCAGAGACCCACATAAATAAAACTCTAGAATGGCAAGAAAAGAGAGTGGAGTCACCACCTTAGGACATTGGAGCTTGCCCACTTATTATGGGTTATATTTTGGATTAATTAACAAGTATTAACTATTAACTAATAAGTTAATATGGATCAATTGTTATTGTTAGAGAATACTAGGAAAAATAATGTATTGACCCATTAACATGGCCCATGTATGATTTAGTGTTTAGTCCCACATTATTTGTATAGTTGGGTCTTTCTCTCCCCTCTCCTATATATTTGTACTCATACTTGTTTTTTTTGCATTCAAGAAGTATATACAAGGTTTGAACCACTTTTCTACATGGTATCAGAGCATACGGTCCGGTCTGTTTTTTTCTAACCGCCCAGTCTTCCGGTTGATACAAGGTTTGATTTAGTGTTTAGTCCCACATTATTTGTATAGTTGGGTCTTTCTCTCCCCTCTCCTATATATTTGTACTCATACTTGTTTTTTTGCATTCAAGAAGTATATACAAGGTTTGAACCACTTTTCTACATGGTATCAGAGCATACGGTCTGGCTTGTTTTTTTCTAACCGCCCAGTCTTCCGGTTACCTGGGCGGCTTGTGTGTCGGCCTGACCGCACCCTTGCAGCTTTTCCGTTTTTTTCCCACTCGGCTTGTGCTTCTGCTTGACCGCATTGCTTCTGTGGTTTCCTCCTTTCTAACTGCCTCTTTCTTCTCTCCTGTGGATCCACCTCTTTGTTCCCCTCTACGCTCCTTTTATAGCCGTCTCTCTATTCTTGTCGTGCTGACTTCTTATCGCACGACAACTTCTCGGTTTTCTCTCTCTTCTTGTCGTGTCGACCTCTTTCCCGCGGCGGCCTCGCTTCTTACCGCGCGGTCTCCTTGTCGCACCGCTCTTGTCGAAAGGAGACTTTCCCGCTGCGGCCTAGTTTCTTGTCGTGCGGTCTTCGTGTCGCATAGGCTTCTTATGCGGGGTCTTCTGGTCGACCGGACTGCCTTGCCTCTCTTCCCTTACCGTCTGCCCGGTGATACGTTCTTCTCTGCTCGACTTGGCTGTTCGCGCGGACTGCTTGCGGCTTCTCGTTTACTCTGCTATTCTTGTTGCGGTCTGCTCCTTACCGCACGGTCTAAGTGCATGTTTGCTGGCCTCTTCTTCTTCTGGTCGCTGCCAGCTCAGGATTCTAGCCGCCGCTCCTCTAACCGTTGCGGGCCTCTTCTTCCCGTTGCGGTCTCTCCGTCTACCCGTTGCATCTTGGGCTTGTGCTCAACTCGCGACTTTGCTTAGTTGTTGTTCTGTTTTTCTGGGCCGCTGAGGGTTGCCTTCTTACCACCGCGGATTGTTTCTATCTGCTGCGGGCTCTCTTCTATCCTATGGTGTTATGTTGCTCGGTCTCTCTTCTCTCCGCTGGGAGCTTGTTCTCTTACCGCGTTGGTCATGACCTTTCTTGTCGCTGGTGCGTGACCGCTGCGAACTGTCTCTTAGTTGCTACTCGTAACTGCTGCGGCCTGTCTCTTAGTCGCTACTCGTAACTGTTGCGGCCTGTCTCTTCATCAAGAGCTTTGTCGCCTCTCGATTCTAGCTGCCTCCTGCTTTCTCGCTGCAGACTGTCTCTTAGTCGCTGCTCGTGACCGCTGCAGACTGTTTCTTACCGCGCTGGTCGTGGCCTTTCTTGTCGCTGGCGCGTTGTCACCGTGACCGCTACAGACTGTCTCATAGTCGCTACTTGTGCTTGTTGCGGACTATTTCTTGCAAGATGATTAGCTGTCCTCCGGGCTCTGTGGTGTCTATTTCCGATGGTGGTACCTCCTGTCTTGCTCATAGCACATCCTGGATTTTGGATTCTGGGGCCTCTCACCACATTACCTCATGGAAACCACCACAATATTTGGACTCTGTGTATCCCAAGTTCATCACTGTTGCTTGTGGGGACACCATTCCCGTTTCTGGTGCGACAGACATTCACATTACTCCCTTCATCACTCTTCGCTCTGTCCTTCATGTTCGGGCTCTCCTTTCAACTTTCTCTTTATTGGTCGCCTCACTGCTGATCTTGATTGTGATGTTTCCAACTCATGTGTTGTGCAGGATCGCAAGACGCAGTTTATCATCAGAAAAGGGCATCTGTCGAATGGTATCAATATCCCTGACCCCTCTCCTCCAACGGTGTTGTCATCTATTAGCTCTGTTGATTGACATCAGCGTCTTGGTCATGCTCCTCTGAACATACTGAAAAAATCTCTCCCCGAAGTTTCCCTCCAAGAGTTCACGTGTGAGTCATGTATCTATGGGAAACATCATCGGTCTACGTTCTCACCACATACTACTCGGAGTCCTGCTCCTTTTGATCTAGTACACTCAGATATTTGGGGACCCTACAAAATTGCTAGTGTTTTTGGATATCGTTACTTTGTCACATTTGTAGATGACTACTCTCGGGTGACCTGGTTGTATCTCCTTCGTGACCGCTCTGAATTGCCTGACGTATTCCGTACTTTTTTCATTGAAACTCGCAACTAGTTTCCACTACAATAAAAACTCTTTGCACCGATAATGCCCGTGAATACACTAGTCATGTCTTTGCACATCTATGTGCTGAGTTTGAGATCCATCAAACCTCGTGTGCATATACCTCCCAACAAAATGGCGTTGCTGAACGCAAGAATCGTCACCTGTTTGAGGTCACCTGCTCTCTTATGATTCAAATGAATGTTCCCAAACAGTATTGAAATTTTGCGGTTTCTACCGTCTGCACTCTTATTAACCGCATGTTTTCCTTTATTCACAATTTTGTGATTCCCTTCAATCTTCTTTTTCCCTCCAAACCTCCTTTTTCCATCACCCCTCGCGTGTTTGGCCACGTGTGCTTTGTTCATCATCTTGGTCCGTCCACTGACAAACTTGCTCCACGTGTCACTAAATATATGTTTGTGGGTTACTCTCAGACTCAGAAGAGCTACGTTTGTTTTTCTCTCAAGGATCGCAAGGTTGTTACTTCTGTTGATGTCGCATTTCTCGAATATCAGCCATATTACTCCACTTCTGCCACCTCTTCCGCGGTCTGCTATCCCTGTTCATTCAAACCTTCCACCCCTCCTTCCCACACCAATCCCACCCAAACCACCTATCATCCGTGTGTATACTCGACATCCTTCTTCGTCTACTACCGTATGGGAGATGCCCTCCTCTAATGATGTATTACAGCATGCGGATCCGGCAACAGGTTCCACTGCTCACCCAATGGCGAACTATGTCACTTTACACCGTCACTCTCCGGAACTCCGACAAAGTGTTCTTTCTTTATCATCTATTACCACCCCTAATTTTGTGCAGGAGGCTCTCCAACATCCCGGGTGGCGGGTGGCTAAGGACGAGTAAATGTCTGCTCTTTGGGCAAACCACACTTGGGACCTGGTCCCGCTTTCTCCTGTACAAACTTGTGTGGGATGTAAGTGGGTGTTTGCCGTCAAACAGGTTCCGGATGGGACGGTTCACCGTTTGAAAGCCCGTCTAGCAAACTCGCGGTTTCACTCAACAAGGTCTGGATTATGATGAGACTTTTTCTTCAGTCGCTAAACTCAATATTGTCCGTGTGTTGATCTCTCTCGCTGTTCACCGCCAGTGACCTTTGCACCAACTGGATGTCAAAAATGATATTCTTAATGCGATTTACAGGAGGTCATTTATATGCAGCAACCTCCCGGGTTTGAGATCACGGGGGAGTCTCTTGTTTGTTGTCTGAAGAAGTCTCTTTATGGTCTCAAACAGTCTCCTCGGGCATGGTTTGATAAATTTAGTAAGACCGTGTGTTGTTGAGTTCACTCGGAGTTCGGTCAACTTCTCTATGTTCACTCGTGATCGTCCAACAGACAGAGTGATTCTTTTGGTATATGTGGATGATATTTTGATTACAGGAGACGATCTTTCAGGAATACAGATGATCAAACAGCATCTGACGACTGTGTTTCAAACAAAGGACCTGAGAAGCCTTCGATATTTTCTTGGTCTCGAAGTGGCTCGGAGACCTGATGGGCTTGTGTTATCTCAGATAAAGTACTGTCTTGACTTCATGATGCGGGCTATTCTGGATGCAAGCCTGTTGATACTCCCATGGATATCAATCACAAGCTTTGTATTCATGCCTCGGACTCTGATTTGCTCCTTCCAAATCCAGAGTATTATCGCCGTCTTGTGGGAAAGCTGATATATTTCACTGTTATTATACCTGATATATCATTTGTTATTGGAGTTGTCAGTCGATTCATGCATGAGCCACGTATCTCTCATCTTCAGGCAGTCGAGCATATTCTTCGATACATGAAAACTGCTCCGGGACAAGGACTTGTATACAAGCCCTCTTTATCTCTCTTATCTCTGATTGCATACTCTGATGCTAATTATGTGAGCTCTTTGAATGACCGTTGTTCCACAAGTGGTTATTGCACTTACTTTGGAAAACATCTTATTACATGGCGCGACAAGAAACAGTCTGTAGTTGGCCGCTCATCTGTTGAGGCCGAGTATAGATCAATGACAGCAGTTGTGTCTGAGCTCACATGATTTGAGGGTCTCCTTGATGATTTAAGAGTCAGGCTCTCCTCACCTGCCACTTTATTTTGCAACAGTCAAGCTGTTATGCACATTACCAAGAATCTGGTCTTCCATGAACGGACAAAACATACTGAAGTTGACTGACATTTCATTCGGGAGAAGGTTCAATTGAAGAAGATAGAGTTAACACATGTTCCTGCTGCTCAGCAAGTTGCTGACATCCTCACCAAGGCCTCACCACGACCTCTTTACTATCAGTTCTCATCCAAGCTTGGTGCCAACGACTTGTATGCTCCAGCTTGCGGGGGAGTATTAGAGAATAGTAGGAAAAATAATGTATTGGCCCATGTAGGATTTAGTGTTTAGTCCCACATTATTTGTATAGCTGGGTCTTTCTCTCCTCTCTCGTATATATTTGTACTCATACTTGTTTTTTTGCATTCAAGAAGTATATACAAGGTTTGAACCACTTTTCTACAGTTATTAATAAATATTAATTAATTATTAATATTATTAAGTAATATCAATTAATAATTATTAGTTACAACAACAACACTCAAGCCTTTATCCCACTATAGTGGGGTCAGCTATATGGATCCTTTGTCGCCATTGTGCCCTATCTTTTGTCAAATTAATCATTACTAGTTAATTATTATTAATTAAGATTAATTATATTAATTAAAGTATTCAATGTTTCTTATTAAGTGTCCCTTCCCATCTATATAAGGGGAGGGGTAGGTGTGTGTTGAGTTTTGGGTTCCCTTTAGCGTTTTGGCTCTCATTTGGAGAGAAGTTCTCGACAGGACCCAGCCTCCAATAGTTAGCGGGAGTTTATCTTCCGATTGAATCTTGTTAGTTTTTATCGTGTAAATGTGTAATGCAATGTTGATATTCAGTAATGTCATTTCCATTTCTCTCCGAATCTCTAGTAATATCTCTGACCGTAATAATTCCTGTAAATTATGAAAGGGTGGTTCAAAAGTCTGTGCATGAACAAATTAGAAGTGCAAGCCTATGGCAATAAACCTCTAACAATGGATGGTGAAATTGATAGAACACCCTTATAGTTCATTTGCTCCTGAATAAACTATCCAACTGTAATAGTTAAATTTTGGAGGCTGTAATGATGTACTATGAACAATCACTATTAACTTTTACAAGCTCCATGTGCCCAAATAACAATTCTACTAAATATATCACTCACATGGTTAATGATCTTGCTCTTAAAGTAATCTGCCCCGATGGACACATTCATGTTTCTACTAAAACTTTGAAAGCAATATAGAAAAAAGAGCACAAAGTTTAACTACATACATGCAAATCAATAAAATTCTAAGGTGAAATTCATAATTGCAGTCAACTCAGGAAGAAACAGAACTCAATGTGAGATTCCAAATTCCAGTCTAAAGAAAAAAGTCAATACTGTAAAGGTAATCAACCACATCAAAGAAAAACAGTTTTAATTAAGCTAACTAAAAATAGTTTACCTTCAGTCTGAGGATCCTGTAAAAATTTTCTAATACAATCAACAAAGTTTGTTCCATTGAAAGGATCTCCACCAATACCAACACAGGTTGACTGTCCCAAGCCAACAGCAGTTGTTTGAAAAACCTGACAGGTGATAAGAGTTACACCCATATTCCATACATCAGAAGGGGCGGAAGACTTTGTTCTGTTCTTACCGCTTCATAGGTCAAAGTACCCGATCGCGAAACAATTCCAACACGTCCAGGCTTATGGATGTACCCAGGCATGATTCCGATCTTACATTCTCCAGGTTTGATAATACCGGGACAGTTTGGTCCGATAAGACGAGTTTTTGATTGCTTATTAAGAGCAGATTTCACTCGGACCTACTTTAATAAAATTGAATTAGAAGATATAAATAGAAGAATAATGTAGTTTATATATAATTAATCAGAAATTCTTAAATCTTAATATGATGTCATAAAAAATAGGATCGCGAAAGCTCAAACCACAGAAGACAAGCAGAAATTTAAAATTATAAGACACTTGAGGAGAGATCACTTGAAATGATGTCTTAGGAAAATTAAACAGAAGTACCACAAATATATTTACCTGGAAAAAACTAAAAGAACATAATAATATCAATCTGCAAGTAAGCATCTTAGGATCTGTTTGGTGCGGCATTTTTGCTTCGGTGAGTTTGGACAAAAATGCTACCATCATTAAATATGTGTTTGACATGACGACAGTTATGACCGCCACCAAGGGAAAAACTAATTTTGAACATAAAAGTGGATAAAGTTGCTTTGGTGAGGTTGAGTGTTCACAAATGATGGTTCATAACCATCGCGTTCACGATCGCCATCATTGTGCCAAACGGACTCTTAGAAAAGTAGCAATTATAACATGCATCTTCCTAACAGTATGTGCCAAGTAGTACTCCCCAAATCCAAACATGCCCTTGAAAAGTCCCTATACATGGAATATCATTAAAATTGACTACTAAAGAGTGTTTCAAGTGTGGTATATCAAATTCTTGCAGAATTATTTAGTTGTTGTCTTATGTCACAAGAAGGCCAGATATGCTGAAGCAAGTGAAAAATATCAAAGTTTTCTTGATGATCAAGACTTCATAAACTTAAAAAGAAGAATCAAACAATTGGCACAAAATTTCAGACTACATTTAGCACAAATTGCATAAAGCACATTGATAAAAAAAAATTGTGGCGACTTGCCACCAAAAATATAGTAGCAAAGATGGTACATAATATAGTCTGTTTTAGGGATTGGCAACTGTTATGCTACTAGAAGAGAAGCTATGTGGTAGAGAGGAGAAATCAGGGTTTAGAGAAAGAAGAAGGAAAAGACCTGGATTAATTCTTCATGATGCTCCAAGAGGGGTTCCGGGTAAATATATACCCGGAACCAAGGGCTGACCGGCCCCCATATGGGCTGAACCAGTTGGTTCAGCCCCGCCGGTCCGAGATTAGTGAATGGGGGCTGAACCGGTTGGTTTAGCCCCGTTGCTTCCTGTCATCTCCTTAGGTCGTCGAGCATATTTGTGCCCCTTGAACCGTAGCGCGTTCGGGGGCATAACATTCCTCTCCCCATCAAGCACCAACTTGTCCTCAAGGTGGAAATCGGGAAACGAGTCACAGAACTTCAGCAGGTCGACCCAGGTATTGTGTGTCGCTGTCAAATTTTTCCATTTAACTAGTATCTCGGGCCGATATTCAGTACCATGTTTCTTCCACTTGATCAACAGTATTTCCTCCGGTAATGGACGCAACTCTCCCGACGTAGTAGCCTCGGGTAAGAGTGGGCTTGGTTGGACGGCGTCGCCCAGCTTTCTCTTGAGTTAGGACACATGAAAGGTCGGGTGTATCCGGGAACCTTCCGGCAGCGCCAAGGTGTATGCCACCGGTCCCACCCGCTTAGTAATGCAGAACGGTCCATAGTATCGTGGTGCTAGCTTTTGATTCGCCCGGCGGGAGACGGAGAGCTGTCAGTAAGGTTGGAGTTTGAGGAATACCTCGTCCCCCTCTGCGAATTCTCTCTCGGTCCGATGTTTGTCTGCCTGTACCTTCATCCTGTCTTGAGCTACCCAGAGATTTTTCACGCAGGAGGTTTAAGGTGCGATCACGATCGCACAATTGGCGGTCGACTGACTGAAGAGTTGTGTTGCCGGCCTCATATGAGCCCAAAGAAGGTGGCGAGCGATCGTATACAACCTTGAACGGGGTAAGCTTGTTGGTCGTATGATACGAGGTATTGTCACAGTACTCGACCCAGTGTAACCATCGAGTCTACATCCGGGGCTCGTCCATCACAAAGCAGCGTAAATAGGTTTCCACCCCTCGGTTGAGGACCTTTGTCTGGCCGTCCGTCTGGGGATGATAAGCCGTGCTCAGGCGTAGTTTTGTCCCCTGTAGCCGAGAAAGTTCCTTCCAGAAATTGCTCACGAACACTGGATCACGATCCGAGATGATAGACCGGGGCACGCCGTGAAGGCGTACGATCTCGCGAACAAAAAGATCGTTCACGACTTCGCCCGTGTACGGGTGGCTCGGGGCAAGGAAATGTGCGTATTTGGAAAGTTTGTCAACCACAACCAAGATAACTGACTTGCCCTGAGATTTTGGCAATCCGTCGATGAAGTCCATGAATACTGTTACCCGGATATGGTGTGGAATATCCAGCGGGGTCCGCAACCCGTCCAGAGAGGTTGTTTCATATTTCTGTCGTTGGCACACCTTTCACTGTTGCACAAACTGTTGAACGTTCCGGCGTAAGCCCTTCTAGAAGACATTCGCATTCAGCCTTTGGAGGGCCTGAAGCAGACCGGCGTGGCCTCCGGTCGGCGATGAATGAAATTCCTGCATCATAACTGTCTTCCAAGCTGAGGAGGAGGGAATAACCACTCGGCCCTGATAGTAAAGGTGCCCCCCTTGGAGCTGGTACCCCGGTGTAGTGGGCTGCCCCAGTCGCAGTGCGTCCACAATAAGCCGGAGTGCGGAATCCTGTTGCACCTCCGCCTGGATGTCGTTGAGGGAATCGATCAAGGGACCCGAAATGTGGGAGAAAGAGCTCTCCGGAAGGCGGGAGAGGGCATCCACGACCACATTCTCCTTCCCCTGCTTGTAAACGATCTTGTAATCATACCCCAACAACTTGGTCACCCACTTCTGTTGAATAGGAGAAGCTAGGCATTGCTCCAAGAAATGTTTCAAACTTTGGTGATCGGTGCGGACCTTAAAATGAGTCCCCAGTAAGTACGGACGCCACAGGGTCACTGCGTGGATGATGGCAAGCATCTCCTTCTCGTAGGTGGACAAACCAGGAGTGTGGGGAGCGAGAGCCTTGCTGAAGTAAGCTAACGGCCTCCCGTCCTGCATCAAAACCGCGCTGATGCCCACTCCGGACGCATCGGTCTCTAGTATGAACTCCTTGTCGAAATCTGGTAGGGCAAGGACCGGTGCAGTCGTCATGGCCCGTTTCAAAGCCTGGAAAGCTCCCTCGGCGTCGTCCTGCCATACGAAGCCCTCCTTCTGTAAGAGCTGAGTAAGCGGTCGTGCGATCTTGCCGTAGTCTTTTACGAACCTCCGGTAGTAGCCCGTGAGACCCAGGAATCCCCGTAGAGCCCGTAACGTCGTGGGGCGGGGCCACGTCACCATGCTCTCGATTTTGTGCGGGTCGGCCCAAACCCCTTGAGCCGAAACCAAATTGCCTAGATACTCGGCCTCTGCCTGGTTGAAGGAGCACTTGGACTGCTTAGCGTACAACTGATTGTGGCGCAATATGGTGCGAACTTGTTGCACGTGCTGGAGATGATCTGCCCAACTGCTACTGTAAACCAAGATGTCATCAAAAAATATCAACACTGAACGACGTAGAAGCGGCCGAAAGAGTTCGTTCATTACGGCCTGAAAGGTAGAGGGGGCATTGGTAAGCCCGAAGGGCATCACGAGGAATTCGTAATGGCCATCGTGGGTTCGGAAGGTCGTCTTATGGATGTCCTCTTTCCGCATCCGAATTTGATGGTAACCGGAGCGCAGGTCCAGTTTGGTGAATAAACATGCTCCGTGTAGCTCATCCAAGAGTTCCTCAATCATGGGGATGAGAAATTTATCCTTGACTGTTGAACTATTCAGGTTGCGATAATCAACGCAGAATCGCCAAGAACCGTCTTTCTTCTTTATCAAAATAATGAGTGACGAGAAGAAACTGGTGCTAGGACGGATGATCCCAGTGGTGAGCATCTCCCGAATACTACGCTCGATCTCCTCCTTCTGATGTGCGGGTAGCGGTATGGTCGGATATTGGTAGGCTCCGACCCCACCTTGAGCTGAATCGCATGATCCCGGAATCTCGGTGGAGGAAGGATGTGCGGCTCCTGGAAGACGTCCTCGTACTGAGTCAATAGTGACTGCATCAGCTCTGGTACTTCAGATGAGAGGGGGAGGGGATGCAAGGCCCATAATCATCGTCATCGAACTGCCCTCTTCGGATAGACGTTCCAGACTTCGAACTGATATCTCCTTCAGCGGAGATGATTTGAGACCGTGGATGCAGTGTTCCTGTCCGAGTTGTACGAACTCCATGGTCATCTGGACCCAGTCGAGTTGTACTCCCACTATCAATCAGTATGGTGACCCGCTCCTGGGCGATCTTCCCGGCTATGCGCATAGTGAGGGGGACTGTGCACCCCTCCATCGCCTGGATGGAGACCCCGAACTCGGTCAGGGTCAAATCCCCTTCTAGGTCCAACTCGGTGGTATCCTCCTCTTCATCTTCCTCTCGCAGCATGAAAACCTGGATCTTTTGACACTTATGCCCTGGGGTATACTTCTCATCGCAATTGAAACACAATCATTTTTCCTTGCGCGCTTCCAGTTCAGGCCATGTTAGTCGCATCACTGTCGATCTCCCGGCCGCCGGTTGGTCCCGCCTAGCCGGTGTCGGGACCGTGGCCGCTTTTCCTGTGGTGCGGGACCGTTGTCGGTTGAAAAGTTCCTCCTGTATTCTCGCCAAACTGATAGCATGACTCAGGCTACGGGGCATGAAAGCATGAACCTCATCACGTAGGTGATCCTTTAGACCCGAGACAAAACAGCTCAGCAAGGTTCTCTCCTCCCAACGGACCCGGTTGGCCAATCTCTCAAACTCGGTGCGATATTCCATCACGGTTCCCCGCTGTTGTAGTTTTTGTAACATGGCCTCGACATCTTCATACTCCAAAGGCCCGAACCGAGCTGAGAATTCCCCGACGAACTCGGTCCATGGCGCAAAATCTCGTCCCCTCAGGAACCACTGCGTCCACTGATAGACGTCATCCTCCAGGTGGAAGGTTGCTAGCTGCACCCATTGTTCCTCGGGGATATCCTGATATTGGAAAAACAATTCCGCCTTTTGTATCCACTCGAGTGCATCTCCGCCTCTGAACTTCGGAAAATTCATGCGAGTCCTCTTGGGTGCCATGTGGGCCCAATGTTGCGCTTGTCCAAACCCACCCATCTCATGTATGTACCCCGCTGCCCTTTGCTGCTCCACAGGGGGGTATGGTCCCTGAGGTCTTGAAAAAAATGTTCCCTCCCTTGTTCTCCGCCCAAGTGTTGTCCCTCCCCATAATCCTTGCTGGTGGGGGCCCCATGTGCACTTGATCTCCAATTTCGTAACCCGCGGGGTGTCCGAAATTCCGGGGAAGGGGTAGTAACCCAGCGATCCCCTCGTGGAACCACCCGGGGCTGCCGAAGGCCGCATTTGCCCCGTCGCCTGCTCCGGAAGCCGCCCCAAAGGAGTGCGGCATGTGCCGAACTCGCCATAGTCCGCGGAAGGGCCGCCCAGGCCGTGCGCTACCGCTGTCTGCTCCGGAGGCCGCCAGTACCCCGTGCACCCCCCTCTGGCCTCGATTCCGGCCGTATAGCCTCCGCTTGTGTTGATCGGCGGTTGCGGGATGCTGTCGAGGCCGACCTGCGCGAATTGGCTGGAACCCGATAGCGGGTACTGTTGTCGTGCGGGATCGGGTATTTCCGCCTCCGATCCCTCCATAACCACCGCTTTTTTCCTTTAGGTTTTGAGTTAGGAATGTCTTGATCTCCTCCATACGGGCCTCCATTCGTTATTTCATTTGTTGGGTTGTGTTAGAGAAGCTCATTTGACAAAGGCCCATTATGTTCTTTTTAGTGTTATTTCTCTCTTATCTTTAGTCCCACATCATGTATAGGATCTTCCTCTCTCTTTCTCCCTCTTATAAATATGTACTCATTTTTTGTATTTGACACAAGTGAACATATATATAAGGTTCCTTTTTTCCTCTCTACATGGTATCAGAGGGAGGTTACGATCGTGGACTCCCGAACTCTATCCGCTTCTTTTGATCTCCCGCGGCCTGCTCCTCTACCCGCTGCGACCTGCTGCGACCTCAGTGTGTTCAGCGGTCTGCTCTTCTGCATCCGCTTCCTCTTCTTCACCATGGTTCCACCCACCCACCCACCCACCCTCCTTAGGCTTCTTATCGCCACTTCTCTCCCTGTACCGTGGGGCTCACCTCTCCCTACAGTTCTCATTCAGTCTGCTGCTTTTTTGCAGTCCGTTACCTCTCTGCAGTTCGCTGCGACCTCCTCCTCTTCTCCCTACGGGCTTTCTTCCAGTCCGCTTTCTTCCCTTCCCTCCCCTCCTTGCGAGCTGCTTCCAGACCGCGTTCTCTTCTCGCTAGCGGACTCTTGTGTTTCTCCCGCCGCGGGCTGTTAATATCCGCTGCGGGTTCCCTGCTCGCGGATTGTTTACGGTCGCTGTGTTTTCCCTCTTGCAGACTGCTCCAGTCTGTCGCGGCCCTATTCTCCCCACTGCTCTCGCTCAGCCCGCAACAGTCTCCTCTTATCTGTTGCGGGCTCTTCTTGTCCGTCGCGGTCTCTCTCCACTATTACTCGCCGCGTACTGTTTCAACTCGTCGTGATCTGCTTCTCCATCCCGCTGCCTTCTCTTTCCGCTCGAGCCTTTTTTATTCGCGGATTCTTCTCCCTGTCTGCTCGCATTCCTCTTGCGGCCTCCATTGCTCTGACTGCTGTTGTGCTCAGCCAGACCGTGCGGACTGTTTCCTTGCCGCATTTAGGTCGCGGTCTTCTCCTTACCTCCCTGTCGTGCGTGGTTTCCGGCTCTTCTCGCTGCGGCCTCCTCGTGCGGGTTGCTCCTCCTGTGCAGTGCAAACTCTCCGTTTTTTGGTCGTGGCATCTCTTGTCGCTGGTGCTTGATCACCGTGACCGTTGCATCATTCGTCTGACCACTCTACAGTCTGTCTGCGCGGCCTGTCAGCTGCGGTCTTCTCGAGTGGGTTGTCTCTGCCCGCAGCCTTATCTTTCTTCCGGGCTCCGCACTTTGATCACGGCCTCCTCCTTGTCGCTGGTGTCTTCACATCGTGACCGGGCGGTCTTCCCTCTAGTCGCGCGACTTCCCTACCCGTGCGGCCTCCTCTGTTAAATGTCTTTTTTCATAGCCGCAGTTCGTCTTCATGACCTCTTCTGCTGACTCTACCGGAACGGCGGTGTCTCCTGCAGACCGCACGACCTCTCTTCCGGATGTACATGATGAGCTCCGGATTACTACTATCTCTCTGACCAGTAAGAAGAATTTTGTGGAGTGGGTGCACTCTGTTTGCCGGGTCCTGCAATCGCAGGGGTTTCTTCATCACTTGGCCTAGGTCGTTACCGGTATTCCTACTGATGACTGGTTACGCAACGATGATCGTGTGCAGACGTGGATCCTTAATTCTCTTGATGGCGAGTCTTATCGCCTAGCCATGTACCACGAGACAGTCAAGGGCATGTGGGACGAGCTCCATACCCTCTATTCCGGCAAGGATAGTCTCCACCATTTGTATGACATTATCACTGCGCTTCAGGCCCTTGATAGTGGTGGGGCGACCGATCTGACTTCTTTGTTGCCCAGGCTCGATCTCTGGTCGAAGCTTGGATCCAACATCAGCCTCCTACTGTGGACTTTACTGCCCAACGTGCCCAGAAGGAAGCTGTTGGTATCGCCATGATGATGGCTCGGGTTCCGCATCACCTTCACAGTGTGCGGGCTCAGATCCTCTCCTCTACAATTACCCCGTCCTTCTCGGATGTGTGCTCGATGCTTCTCAAGGTCTCCCCGCCTCCGATTTTTTCTGGACCTTCTCCGGCCCTTGTCCAGCAGACCCCTACACCTTTACTGTCTCTCCCTTCTTCAGCTCATGGGAGTCGTTCTGATTCTCGGGGACGTGGTCGGGGTGGCCGGCCGCGGCCTAAGTGTTCTTTCTGCGGCAAAGACGGGCATCTTGAAGCCACGTGCTATCGCAAGCATGGTCGTCCTCCTCGTCCGCAGGCCTTTGTTGTTGCCACCGACTCCTCTCCCACTCGTACTGACCTCGACGAGGTTCGCCTTCAGCTCCAGCATTTTCATGGCCTGCTCAGCCGCCCGTCGGCCTCGGTTCCCTCCGCTGCCTCCATCTCCAATGAAGGTATCGCATGTCTCTCCACTGGACCGAGATGGATCATCGATTCTGGTGCCACTCATCACATCACCTCTGTTCGACCGCCTCAGTACTTGTCTTCTCCTCACCCGAAGTACATTACTGTGGCCAATGGGGCAGCTGTCCCTGTCTCTGGCTGTGCTGATATTCCTCTCGCCTCCTCCCTTCTCTTGGGCTCGGCTCTTCATGTTCTGGGCTCTTCTTTCTATTTACTTTTTATTGGTCGTCTTACTACTGACTTAAATTGCTCCGTGACCTTTACTTCTTCTTCTTTTCTGATACAGGATCAGCAGACGTGAACTATCATTGGTAGGGGGCGACTGCAGAATGGGCTCTACCTTCTGGATGACTCTCCTCCTCTCCTCGCATCTGTCTCTTCTTCGGATTGGCATCGGCGTCTTGGTCATGCTCCTCTTCCCGTCCTCCAGCAGGCTCTCCCGGATATATCTCTTCCTGCTTTTCAGTGTGAAACATGTATTTTTGGCAAGCAGTCACGTTCATCTTTTCCTTCTCATTGTACTAGGAGCTTTGCTCCTTTTGTTTTAGCACACTCCGATATATGGGGTCCGTACAATATTACTAGTATTTCTGGCTACCGTTATTTTCTTACATTCATCGATGATTATTCTCGCATGACATGGTTGTATCTCATTCGCGATCGTTCTGAGCTTACCCGCGTATTTTGGGCATTCATTCTTGAGACTCACACTCAATTCTCTGCGTGCATTCAAACTATTCGCACTGATAATGCGCACGAGTACACTGGCCATGACTTCGCGACCATCTGCTCCGAGTTTGGGGTTATTCACCAAACGCCTTTTGCATATACCTCACAGCAGAATGATGTCGGCGAACGCAATAATCGTCATCTCCTTGATGTGGCTCGCTCTATTATGCTTCAAATGCGGGTTCCTAAACCATACTGCAACTTTGCGCTCTCCACGACTTGTTTTCTAATCAACCGTCTACCGTCCTTTGTCATACAGAATGCTACTCCCTTTAGCCTTCTATTTCCCTCCACTCCGGTCTTCCTTCTTACTCCCCGCATTTTTGGGTGTGCATGCTACGTTCACCACCTCGGCCCATCTACAGACAAGTTGGATCCCCGTGCGGCCAAATATGTCTTTGTGGGCTACTCGCGCACTCAAAAGGGCTATGTGTGTTATTCGCACACTACCCGCGAGGTGACCGTCTCTGCGGATGTCACTTTCCGGGAAGATCTTCCCTTCTTCTCTGCTCTGGATCTCCCTCCTCTTCCGGAACCCGTGGTGCGCCCTGTCATCTCTGTTCCCCGGTCTCCACCTTCTCCCCTTCCTGCCCAGCCTCCGGTCCTTCCCCAGCCACCTGTCATCCGGGTCTATTCTCAACGCTCTCCTCGTCCCGTTGCCCCACTGCAGTCGGCTTCGACCTCTGACGCTCCGCGGCCTGCTGCTCCGGCTGCAGCCTCCACCGCTCATCCTATGGCGAATTATGTCTCTTTTCATCGTCTTTCACCGCCACTTCTTCACTTTGCCACAACATTATCCTCTGTTTCTATCTCAAACTCTGTGTAAGAGGCGCTTCATCATCCAGGCTGGCGGGCTTCCATGGACGAAGAAATGACGGCCCTTTGGGCCAACCAGACCTGGGTCCTTGTCCCTTTACCTCTCGGTCAGCAACCTGTTGGGTGTAAATGGGTTTTCGTCATCAAACATGCTCCTGATGGCACTGTTGACCGTCTGAAGGCCCGCCTGGTGGCCCGTGGCTTCACTCAACAACAGGGTCTTGATTATGAGGAAACCTTCTCTACGGTGGCCAAGCTCAACACCGTTCGTGTCCTGCTCTCCGTGGTTGTGCATCGTCACTGGCCCCTTCATCAGCTGGATATCAAGAATGCTTTCTTGAATGGTGATCTTCAGGAAACCGTCTACATGGGCCAACCGCCCGGGTTTGAGACCACGGGGGAGTCCCGTGTGTGTCTTCTGAAGAAATCCATCTATGATCTCAAACAATCCCCTCGGGCGTGGTTTGACAAGTTCAGCAAGGTTGTTCGGGACATGGGTTTCACGCGGAGTTCCGCAGACTTCTCCATATTCACTCGACACCAGGCAACAGGAACGGTCCTTCTGCTGGTTTATGTTGATGACATCCTGCTCACTGGGGATGATTCAAAGGGGATTCAAACGGTCAAACAGCATCTTAACACTGTGTTTCAGACCAAAGGCCTGGGGCATCTTCGCTACTTCCTCGGTCTTGAGATCGCACGACGTCCGGATGGGCTTGTCCTCTCCCAACGGAAATATTGTCTTGATCTCCTCAAAGACGCTGGTCAGTCTGGCTGCAAGCCAGCTACTACTCCGATGGAGGCAAATCACAAGCTATGTGCTCATACCTCTGATGATGATCTGCTTCTCCAGAACCCGAAATACTATCGACGCCTTGTGGGAAAGTTGATCTACCTAACGGTCACGAGGCCTAATACATCGTTCGCTATTGGGATTATCAGTCAATTCATGCATGCTCCCCGGGTTTATCATCTTCAGGCGGTTGAACGGATTCTCCGATACCTTAAGGCAGCTCCGGGTCGAGGGCTGGTTTACAAAACCTCCAACTCTATTCCAGCATAGGTTGCATATTCAGATGCCGATTATGCTGGCTCGCTGGACGATCGGCAGTCAACCAGTGGATTTTGTACATATTTTGGCGGTCATCTCATTACATGGAAAAGTAAGAAACAAGCCGTGGTTGCTCGATCATCTGCGGAAGCAGAATACCGATCGATGGCATCGGTTGTCTCTGAACTCAAATGGCTTGAAAGCCTCCTTGCTGACCTGGGGGTAAAACTTCCTCCATCTGTTGTTCTATTTTGTGACAGTCAAGCGGTCATACACATAGCAAAGAATCTGGTGTTTCACGAGCGCACGAAACATATCGAGGTTGACTGTCATTTTATTCGGGAGAAAGTTCAAATGAAGAAATTTGAATTAAAGCATGTTCTGGGCACTGATCAAGTTGCTGACATTCTCACGAAGGCTTTATCAAGTACCTTATTTTACCAGTGTTTGTCCAAGCTGGGTGCATATGACTTGTACGCTCCAGCTTGCGGGGAGTGTTAGAGAAGCTCATTTGACAAAGGCCCATTATGTTCTTTTTAGTGTTATTTCTCTCTTATCTTTAGTCCCACATCATGTATAGGACATTCCTCTTTCTTTCTCCCTCTTATAAATATGTACTCATTCTTTGTATTTGACACAAGTGAACATATATACAAGGTTTCTTTTTTCCTATCTACAGGTTGAAAGCTTCATTCTTTCCCTAATGGCCGCTACCGAATCCGTCAATCTGATGTAGTTTTCCTCCAACGAAGCTAGTCGGTCGGCATCTTCATTCGAACGGGTGTTCACCATGGTGGGAGGAAGAGACCTCTGATACCAAATGTTATGCTACTAGAAGAGAAGCTATGAGGTAGAGAGGAGAAATTAGGGTTTAGAGAAAAAAGGAGAAGGAAAAGACCTTGATTAATTCTTCATGATGCTCCAAGAGGGGTTCCGGGTAAATATATACCCGGAACCAAGGGCCGGCCGGCCCCCATATGGGCTGAACCAGTTGGTTCAGCCCCGCCGGTCCAAGATTAGTGAATGGGGGTTGAATCGGTTGGTTCAACCCCGTTGCTTCCTGTCATCTCCTTAGGTCGTCGAGCATATTTGTGCCCCTTGAACCATAGCACGTTCGGGGGCATAACAGCAACTTGCCAACTCAGTGGCGTTGGCATTGAACGCTCTCATTGAGAAAAAAAATTGTAGTGACTTGCCACCAAAAATATAGTAGCAAAGACGGTACATAATATAGTCTGTTTTAGGGATTGGCAACTTGCCGACTCAGTGGCGTTGACATTGAACGCTCTCAAAATATTATCATCATGCCATCTTATATATAGATACAGATACTTGTTGGCATTTCATTCCTCCTACTCTAATCGTTAAAATGGCAATCTATCGGTTGACATTTGATTTTGCATGGTTACAACGAATTTTCTTAACTAATCAACAAGCTTGAGTCAGCTCATTCTTCAACAAGCAAGCAGTTAGAGATCACATCTTCCTCCCACTGCTTACGAGCTCATGATTTTTATGTTTTATGTCTGTCTCCCATTATTTTTCACCAACACTGCTTCACCATCGATTAAAAATGTGTCTTCCCTTATAAAAAAATACTCATAATAGCACAAAGAAGTTAAAAAATCGCACCTAATGCAATATGTCCCCTTTAATACAAAATCAAGGTTGATCTATGTAGCCCTAGTTTTGCATAGAGGTTGTTTTTTCTATTCAAAGTTTCAAACCAGTGAGCTCTAGGTACATTGGAGGCAACCTAATCATTGTTCCAAACAAGTGCTCTTCACATGGAAGTACAGAATTACTAACTATTTTTAGTAATACCTATCCTACTAAGGCGTAGTTGTGGTAGTTAATGGCGAGTGGAGGTGAGGTGGAGGGGAAGGCGAAGGGCCGAACAAGAAATGGTGGTTGGCTCGGTGGAGGGGAGGGAGGTGGTGGCGGACGGCTATGGAGGGGGGTAGGAGGAGGAGGAAGGGGAAGGTCCGACCAAGGGGAAGGAGGAAATTCCAAGGCTTCACACCTAGGTCCCGTCTTCGGCACCGGATACAAAAAGAAGTGATTCTTCTCTCAAATTTTTGATCCCCATAGCTAGAGCATTCTATTCCTATTTATGGAACATAGAAACATTGTGAAAGATCATGATGTTACGATTGTGACAATTGTACAAACATGCCAAAAATTTCCAAGTCGTTGATCTGTACAAGATGAACGGCTCCAATCGCCATATCCTTACTCAGTGCATGTACACCCTTGTGAGACATGATCCGCATCAGAGGGACTCTATGCACCGATGTTAGTTTAATATAAGAGCCAGACATAAATATATAGTTTGCTTACATTAGTTACATCTCTCTCACTCTCTCTCTCACTAAAATGCATCTCCTTACTCAGTGCATGTACACCCTTGTGAGACATGATCTGCATCAGAGGGACTCTATGCCCTGATGTTAGTATAATATAAGAGGTATACATAAATATATAGTTTTGCTTATATCTCTCTCACCCTCTCTCTCACTAAAATGCTTACTTTTGAGTGTAACACAAAAATACATGTGTATGGTGAGTTGATAGTTGACCCATTCACAAAGAATTAAGCAAGCAAAGGAGGGAATACCAAAAGATCAAAAATCACTATAAATGGTGGCTTGAATGGGTCACTTTGTAAGTAAATTAATAATATTTTTGGTATAATATATTACTATATTAAAGGGGCGATGCAACAATAGAGCTTTTCTGCCCATTACCTTTTTATTTTTTACACCTTTAATAGAGATATAGGGGAAGGGAGAAAAGGGTGCACATGAGGACAATGTGCCTAAGTAATAGTAATAAAAATAAGGAAGCATCAAGTAAATGTCATGTAAAATTAAGAAAATAGTTGAAGGCAATCATTAAAGGCGATATAAAAATATATGCAAAGGAGAGTGTACATTCATATAACAAGAACTCTGTGTTAAAGTCTATTTAAAGCACAAAAAATAGAGTCCAGCCTTTACAACTATTAGCAGTAGGCAGACAAACCTTAAATTACCATGGATTATTATGATGAACCTATAAAACTACATAATGGTACCATATTTATATAGCATATTAAACCGCACAGGCTACATATAACTCGGTATTATGCTAATGTCTAATCAAGTGATAAAGGTTCAACCTAATAGATATGCATATAATCGATAGTCAACTAATGATTGAACTTAAATCTTAATATAACCATGGTTATCAGGATCGCGATTCGGATCATAGGATCTTACGATCCTACGATCCAGATTTTGTAAATCGATCTGGATCTTACCTAGAATCTAAATCGGCACATCTACGACTGGGATCGCGATCCGGATCTTAGAATCTTTAGGATCGCGATCCTGACCCGATTCTACCGGTCCAGCCAAAGGTAAATATAAATATGTCCAACCCTATTACAACCTCATTCAACCGGTCCAACGCCCATAACCCATTGTTTAACCTTATCTCAATCTCGCCTCATACTCCATCACAAAATCATATCATGCTGCTTTACCGTATCTCAAGTATCGATTGTTGACTGCAAACTGAGGCCAAGAGCGGCTTCTTCAGTCGCTTCCAGTCCAGATTTGTTTTTATTGTTAGTAGACATTTAGTGTCTTACCTGAAACTGAAATTGAACTTAATATGATATTATCTTTTTAATTTAACTATTCAAAAAAATTAATATAGTTATTTACATACTACTCAATTTATTGATTTTTTTGTTAATTGAGCATGAATTTAATGATACAAAATTCAATTTTATTTTTTAGTCTTAATTTATGAATGTTGTAGAATCTTGCGATCCTCGATACGTTCCGATCCAACCTCAAAACGATCCTGACAACCTCGAATATAACACTAAGTTTGTTTTGCATAACTAGGAGCTAATCAAATTAAATAAAGTGGATAAATGTTTGGGTATGTAAAGTTCCTAATTTTTTCCAATTACTTCTTATTTTAAGAAGTAATTAAGATGCCACATGAATTAGCTTAAGGCAAGGATTTTATCAATTTGATAAGCAAATTGAGGGTCATGAGAATTTCGCACAAAGCAATTCATGATGGCATTATATTATGAGTTTGGAATCACTAATCAAAAAGCAATTGATCAAAGCTTAATTTGACCATCGAAGGAACAAATAACTCCTCTTGATTTTATTAATTTTTTGGACCTTCATTGGATTTTCAGGAACTATCAATATATCATATTCTATCCTCTTTCATATAAATTATTTGAGACTAGACAAGATGCTATGCATAAAATATTAAACCTGCATTCCAGTGTACAACTAAGAAGACTTTACCATGTCGTGTTGTGGAATTCCCTCAGTAATGCAAACAACAAGATCCAATTCAGCATCCATTGCTTCTAAAATAGCCGCTGCAGCAAATGGAGGTGGAACATAAATAACAGATGCGTTGGCTTTAGTTTCAGCCTTGGCTTCTGCGACCGAGTTGAAGACGGGAAGCCCCAAGTGTTCCGTTCCACCTTTTTTCGGCGTCACGCCACCAACCTATTCCATGCAAACACGAAAAAATTCTTCATTTTTTATAGACAGAAGGCGCATGACTAGTAAAGATGCATATTGTCTAAGAGCCTTCCACATAGATATTATAGATGTTGAACAACTCCACTAGAAAATCAAATGGCTTCAATAAGTAGGTATGAACTAACCACACCTAAGGAACATACCAATATAATGGTCATTCAATATGCAAAACTATTAAGTTACAACATTTGGAAAATGTATAGAATGTAGCAATAGGTTTTTTATGGCCTCACAATGGATGAGGCCTCAGGGTCAACAAAATCATAAATATGTACAATTTAGCTATCCAAATGAAGAATTTTTCTTCTCCTGCAACTCAAAATAGAATAAATTTTCCATAATAGATCAAACAAATGTTTAAACAACAGTTAATTGGGATAAACACATGATGAAATGAGCAATCTGGAAGATTCAACAACTAAAAGGGTTGGTGAATAGTTTCTAACGAATTTTAAGTACAAAGATATGTATTCCTCTTCATACTTGACCTGATCACTTCGAATAGAGAAGAACCCGAAAAAAGGAAGAAAAACATGGATGCAAACAGCCCAACTGCGTTGACCCAATCTACAAAATTCTGCTCAATGATTTCCTACTACCTTCTTCGTGAGCAATTACAGAAGCTGGTATCAAAAACTAACAGATCTCACCATCTTGGTTCCATACTCAATGGCCTGCTCGGTGTGGAACGTCCCGGTCTTTCCGGTGATCCCCTGACAAATGACACGGGTGCTCTTGTCGACAAAAACGGCGGGTTGAGGCGCCGCCCCGAAGTGACGAGAGTGCAAAAACGAAGAGGAGGAGGAGTTCTGCTGCCGGAATATTCTGTTGGCCAGAGATCCGATGAGCTTCGCCGCTTGCCGAGGCATAGTTGTCACCGCCGAGATTCTTGACCTCGGCAAAAATTCCGTTTGCTGTTCTCCTTGTGGAAGGAGATCATAATTCCATTTTCTCCTGTATTTATTTGTTTTGGGTCGTGGGTCGTGGGTCGTGGGTCGTGGGTCGGGTCTAAAACTTACAGCTCACCTCCCTCAGCCCAGTAATATTTAGGTCAGGAGCCTGACGATTGACGATGCTCATGATCATGCATTAATGAGGATTCTGCAAAGGAGGAGGAGTCCATGTAATTGTGACTTGTGTCATACACTTTTGCGCTGGCCCCTCATCATTTCAGGCTTCTCATTGATTATCCTGATCATGCTCATGGTCAGGAATCCTGACCCAAATATTTTCCCTCCCTCTAACCCCCATTCTTTTCTTTTTGTTTAGGAAATACCATAATTTACATATATATTTGAGTGACAGCGCACTAAGACTCTGTTTGGGAGGATTTATTTTCACCGGTCAAGCGGTTACGATCGTAAGAGCCGGATCATAATTAAGTTCTGTTTCATGCGGTCGTAACCGCTTTATCGGTGAAAATAAGTCCTTCCAAACGGAGCCTAAGACCCGTGCCACGCTCCGGTTGCTGAATTCAGAAAAAATTTTATTTCAAAATCTGGACATATGTACATCCCGAGGCTATTGGTCCCGCGATTTGGTCGTCTGATTCTAAAGACCAGAGCAATGAAGAGAGAGAAAATGCAAAAGTACCTCAGGTGCTGCAGGGGGGAGGTCTCACCACGGCACCACGTACCCGAAAACTTAGAGTAAATTTCTCCACCACAACTAAAATGGTTGAGTAAAGTATGAGGAAGCCGTAGTTGGTCTCAAGAGAGTGGAGGGGTCAAGATTACAAGGTTTCAACGTGTCGTTACTAGTACCTCTGAGGTCTTATTTATAAACAACCCCCCCCCCCCCCCCCCCCCCCCCGAGGTTGCCTCTCTAAACTTGATGATCTCGCAACTCGCAACTGGGCGACATTGTATCTGGTGACTACTGAAGAATCTCATTTGTGCCTGGCGAGATGTCCCTGAAGGTCATCACTAGGCGAGTATCTCTGGTGCTCGCAAAATCTCTCTGTTGACTGCTCGTTTGGGCGAGTATGATACTCGTCCGTAACAAAGAATACCTGCCCTGGTAGTTTGTTGACTACCACGTGGCGCGACTAGATCCCACCATAACGAATAAGAGTTGTACATCGTGTGAGGTCGAACTCGATCCCCTCCTCGTGCATATAGCACATGAAGGCGGTCAAAGCACTAATACCGTTCAAGTTGACCTGCATCGGGACCAACCCGAAGTACTTGAAAACTTGGTTCACCTCAGGCCAGAAGGGAAGTCGCAACCCCGCTTGGAAATGAGCCAGGGGAATAGCGAGCTCAGTGATATAAAAAGTGTTGATACTCTCATCGGGTACAGGTCGTCGCATTGTGAAGCTAGCAGGCACGTACAAGGCCTCGAACTTCTTAAACTCGTCAGTGGTAGAGGCGGATCCAGAGGGGGCTTGAGGGACACTGCCCCCCCCCCCCATTATTTTTCAAAATGATTAGTGGATTTAGATTCCTCTCATCTAGGCAATGAATTTTGTATACTTATACGTCAAAAATGGTGGTAATATGAGGGAGAAATAACTCCGATAAGATAGAAACGTTGATTTTTTTTGTTGGAGAAAGTTAATGTCTGTCCCTTTGTTAAAATTTCTAAAACTCAGTGTCGCATTCTTATGGTGAGGGGCAAACGTAGGAAAAAATATCATGCACTCGACGCACATGACCTGAGTGCATCGAGCACAATCCAAGTCATTGATCACATGGTTCGATATATTCCAAATCAATTAAAAAAGATATAATAAATGTTTGTGTAATTTCATTAAAAAAATTGTGTGCATCCCCAATATCAATTTTCGGAATCCGCCATTGGTCAGCGGTGGATAGGTGGTCTGCGATTTAGGGAAGAGGTGATCTATGAAGTTTGCGACGCAATGGGCGTGACCCTCATCGCCTTTAGTCTCGCGCACCATTCTAACACAAGCAAAGGGAGTAGAATTTTTGTTGGAGAGGGAGGGGAAAATGTTAAAGAGTAAATGCACCTTTCGATCCCAAAACCCCATATTTATAATTTTTTTGTCGGTCCGTGCCACTCTATCAGCTGACGAACTTGCAGAATTATTCACCAGAGAGCACTCGTCGCGCTCATGCTCGCTCGCACGACAACTCGGTTACAGAAACAATATATCCACTACCAGAAACAAATCAAATTTATATTACAACTAGTCAATTTTAGAGCGAGTATAAAAATGGTCAAGCATCCAATATTATGATGAGTACATGTTGGTGCGAGTACAAGTTAGATGAAAAAGAGAAAACGAGGCAAAAAATACTGTTGACGAGCATAAAATATGTTGAGCACAAAAGAAAGCGAAAAACAAAAAACGGAAGCCTGGGCTACGACTTGCGATGCAGCAGACCCGTCCCCCGGCAGCATGAGCGGGCAAGGTGGCGAGCAGTCCAGGTTGTGCTCATTGTTTCATGGAACTCTTGTGCTCGACGAAGATACTCCTAACATTGGCGCATGGCCTCTTCAAGTCTGCTAGCCACGCCCACGGTTCCAGCGACCTGTGCAAACTTCCGAAGGTGGTTTTCAGTGATGAACAACCGGTTCTCTAGCTCATAAACTCGCTCTTTGGCATCCAACATCCGTAGAAATAATCCTCCTTCGCTTTTCAGCTACGCCTGGTAGTTCTCGGCCGCGTCAATGTGATGGAGAACTTAATCAAGTACATGCTTAGTCTCAAGGGGAGGCGCGACCGAGAGAGCGGAGTCATGGGCTGCCAGGACCACGTGCAGGCGAGTACTGAAGTCAGCACTCTCTACTCGCGGGTCGACCATCAACCCGCGCAAGGGGCTCGACATCATGTGAGGTGTCGGCATCGGCAGGGTCCCCAGCGAGGAGAGCTCATTGTCCTCTTCCGAAAGTCAACTGAAAGCAGGGGGGGGCATCATCAGGAAACAAAGTGTAACAAGGTAAGAAATACAAGACTAAGAGTTGGGCGACTTGCGCTCCGGGGACCCACTGCCTTCCCCCATGGGGTGAGGAGACGTCGTCGCCAAGTTTTTCCACCAGTACGAGGGTGACTCGACTCGCCAACTTCAATGCGTCGGGCGAGAACAACGAGCTCTGAAGCAGCGACGACCAGTGGAACCTGGGCCCCAGGGAGATCAGGCTCATACTGAACAACCGAATCATCTTAGGTAGGCTCATCTTGAGAGTCGCGACAAAAAGTGACTGCGAGGTGACAACAATGCTTATCTTTTAGTCGACAAAACTGGGGCGAATTGAAATCTTACCAGAAATTTGGAAACGAGACGATCTCTGTGCCTTTGTCGGTTGTATTTTCTTTGAACTAGTACTTTCTTTCCCATTAGTTGTAACGCCCCGAAACTCAAAGGAGCAAAGGAGGACGTTTTGGGCCAGTTTGGGTTCTGGCAGCAGGCACACGGCCTGGGACACGGGCGTGTCTCAGGGCGTGTCAAGCCTGTGTCGACACTAAGACGGGAAGTCGACACTTTGGTCTCGACATTGTGTCGAGACTGGGCACACGGCCTGCGACACGGGCGTGTCGCAGGGCGTGTCGACCCGTGTCGACACTTAGCCGCGAAGTCGACACTCTGCTTCGACGAAGTGTCGAGACATGGCACACGGCCTGCGACACGGGCGTGTTGTAGGGCGTGTCGACCCGTGTCGACACTTAGCCGCGAAGTCGACACTTTGGTGTCGACAATGTGTCGAGACAAGGCACACGGCCTAGGACACGGGCGTGTCCAAGGCCGTGTCCGTAGGTCGACGATCTTCGCTCGACGAAGTGTCGAGTGTCGAGACCGTGTACACGGCCTGGGGTCCAGGCTTGTTGAGGTGACACGGGTAAGGACACGGGCGTGTCCTAGAACCCGTGCAGTTCTCGGGTTGATTTTGGGAAAAATGATGGGGTACACGGCCGGCCACACGGCCGTGTCAGGTGGAACACGGGCGTGTCAGCTCGAACACGGGCGTGTTCGATACCCGTGTGAGATTCCAGGTGATTCGATTTTGACGGCGAATGAGGCACACGACCCTGGACACGGGCGTGTGCCAGGCCGTGTTCGGTCTAGATTGGGCATTTCAGTCCCGAATCAAAGCCGTTCGTTTCCTTATTTTGAGATCCAACGGCTGGGGGTTGTTCCTGAAGGGATATACCCGAGATTGGACTTAGAAACCCTCATTTTTTCTTAAGTGTTATCTTTCTAAAACCTTAGAGAGAGAGGAGAGCCAAGGGAGGAAGAAGGAGCTAGATCTCGCCATTGGAGGAGCTTCGAAGCTCCGAATCGCAAGCCGACTCCGGATCCACGGAGGCAAAGCTAGTGCGGTGCTTTTCATCCGATTACTTTTCAATGGCGCCAAAGAGGAACGCTAGGGTAACGATCCTCATCTTGAGCATGAGTAGCTCTCTTTCTTTGCATAGGAAGCCCGCTCTCGCGAGTTTGCGGAGAGTTGGAGGCGTTCCTTTGGGTAGATATGTGAAGTCCCCGTTGTTTAGAGTCTGTAAGCGAGAACGGACATAGGCATGATGTGTGAAGCCTACCCGGACATGTTGGTCTGGATCGGTGATGTTGCATTGCATAATGCCGGAGAAGACTCCGTGCTATTGGTTGTTTTTCGGGTTTTCTACGCGGTAGATTGCAGCAGGGAGCCTTGGGGACTAACCCAAAGGTGCACCCGAAAAACTGGGCGGATACGAGATCTTGCCAACTTGGTGGCTTGAGAGCCAACTTGAACATAACCGGGTTATGTGACTTGTGATGGAAATGGGACTCGGCGGAAGTTTGACCCGCGCAAATGGCTTAAATTGTCGTTGCGACGTGAGCACGGGTTAGATGGAACCGTACCCATATCTATGTCGTTCGGGTTAAAGAGACCTAAGGTTACGTGGCACTTGCCGTTGGCATAGATGAGAGTCTTCGGCGGTCAATGGCTTAAATTGACGTGACCCATGCCGGGAAGACAAATTGCTCATAGGTTTGGCCGTCCAAGTGGCGGTGGTGAGTCCGGAATGTCTATGGCTTTAATTGACGTGACATCGACCGGTTCACCGAGAATGTGCCCTGAGAGCACGGGGCGTGTGGCCGTGCGAGCCAACGTCTGTGATGAAATGGCTATATATATATACATTGCTCGCTTATGCTAATGAAATGCAGGGAAGGAGCATCGCCGCCCCGAGTTGGGGGCGGGATCGTTATAATTTGGTCAGCATAGCTGACCGTTGCCTTGTTTTGCCACCGTGCGGTGGTTTGTTGCTTGCAGGTGCAGCTGGACCAAGCGGTCAATAGCGGGCTAAAGCCCGAATGCGAAGCCGGCCCTTGAAGGCCTATTTGGAAGTGTTTACTTCTTTATTCATGTGTGACCGGCCTGCGTGCCGTGGTTTGTAAAACATGTAATTGAAAGTGAAACATTTTGTAAGGCCTTAACGCTTATTTTGAGTATTTTGTATAACATTCCTATTCTGTACTAGTGGACATTCAGGCTCTAATGCTGGGTTCTTTATTGCAACTTTTATAAACTGCTTCCGCTAGAATGCTCTGTGTAGGACGTTGAGATTGGTTGGATGGTTTCCATAAGTAACCACCCGGTCTGTCTGTGGCATACGGCGTCGGGCCCCGGCCGGACCTACTGCTATATGCTATGTGACGGATAGGGGGTGTTACCATTAGTACTCGCCAGGCCAATCACGATGGCAGAATCAGCAAAGGGCTACATCACTAAACCGAACAATCTTCAGAACCACATCCTTCATACTCGCGGAAGAAAGTAAATACTGTGACTTACCTCGGTCGGAGCGGGCGGGCTGGCTGGAGGAAGTCTATCCGCTCCGCCGACTGGTACAGTACTCCCCAGCACGGGTTCAAGTGGGGGAGTCCTTGCGGATGGAGCAGAACCCGCCTCGCTGGAGGGAACCTCAACCGATTCTCACATCTTTTTCTTCTTTTACTCATCACCTCTGTGTTGGATCTTACAATGCCCTTAGAGAGGGGGGGGGGGATAAGGGTTTTAAGAAAATTTTAATCTTACTTAAAAATACCAGAATCATTTTAAGAAGTTTCGAAATATATTATAGCGAAAGATATATTTTATATCTCATAAAATATTATATTGGAGATTGTTTTGAATATGTGATAATACAATTGATCTTCGCTACCACCAGCGGTAAGTATTACCGTCGAGTGCTAGTACCAGAAGATGAAATCCTAGAGAGAATTCACCAAAATTAATTTCCAATGTACTTAGAGTTGAAGATTTGATAGAGAGATATTATATAAAATGTTTCATGACATATGAAATGAAATTATAATAAGACAAAAGGATAAACTTTGATCTTATGACGCTAAGATCAAGATGATAAATAAATAAAAATCTCTTTTCGTTTTTTATTCTGACCCTTCTCTAGGACCGATTATAAAACTTTGATCTTATGACGATAAGATCATGGCGATAAATAAATAAAAATGCTTTTTCGTTTTTTTATTCGGCCCTTCTCTAGGACCGATTGACTCTCTCTCTTCTTTCCAAGAAGACTGACGAGCCGGCTCCTCACCTTCCTCCCCGGAAGGGTCGTAGAACCTACTAGATCTCCCAGATCTAGACGTCCTTCCAGGATGATTTCCACAGATTCCTCCTACAAATTTGATGGCCACTCAGACCGATTTCTCAAAAACTCCTCCCAGGAATTCAATGTCCACACCAAATGATTTTTTCACACAGAATACAAAAAATGTTAAAGAAAATACAAGAATAAGAGAAAACACTCCTCTAACTAGAACCTTTGATGTTGATGTCGATTCACTTACAAAGGTTTAGTCTTTGTAACTTGAGAGTTTTCCTCTTCGATGTTCTTCAGATCCGTAAATGTGTGCGCTTGATGATAGTTTTGCGTAGCGAGGATTCTCCACGTGAATATTAAAAAGAAAGCTTCTTGATCAAGTTGATTGCCTTCAATTCATGTGCATGAATTCTTTTTGATCTCGATCTTCTGAAGAACTTTCCTCCTAAATGAGTTGGGAAAACCCCTTCTTTCCCTCTAAACGGAAGGGTGAACTCCCCTTTCAAATTTCATAAAAAACCATCAGCTGAAACTCAATTTCGAACTGTTTTAAAATAAAGAACGATGTGCAAAGAGCTATAGCGGGGCGTTAGCACGCAGTCTTCAAAACCCTTCCTTATCTTCTTTTAATTTTTGTGGATTTTGTTTTTAACTTTTTTTAAAAATTTATTCCTCATGAAAATAAGATATATCTTTGTCTTCCAAATGATATTCGATGCTCCTTCCGATTTCTCAATAAAATAATGATATATTTGGAGTTTCCTAAAGCTACCCTCAGGTGATAACATTGTATGTGCTACACCTTTAGAGCTCTTTCATTTTTTGCCTTTCAACCAGCTGAAGATTTGCAGGCCTTTATAGTTGTTTTAAAATGAGCTATCGCCGACACTAAGGTTAACGCGTGGCGGTAGGTCTCTTCCAAGCTTTTCCGCCAGCTATCCATCACCAAATTAGAAAAGATCCAAGAAAATTCTCTTGTTGCTTTTGGATACCGTGGCGCGATAGCAAGCACGGTGGCCTGGTCTTCTCGGCGCTACCGGGTCTTCTCAACGCTACCCACTCTTCTCGACACCACAACTCGACGATCGTCTACATGGTTAATGTTGAAACCAAAATTTGACCTCTGTGGAGTTCGGGGTCCCAAAAGAGGGGTGACCGCGCACCTACTACCCTCAAACGAACGATCTAGGCACAAGACTAGGAACACAAGGGACAGACCCAAAGTCTCAGCGTGGGGGTCCCACCGCACACCCGGAATACTAACAAACTCTTCCCCTCCCAAGCCAAAGACTGAGCTAAGACACCTTCAGAGGGCCCTCTTGGCCGACCGGAACATCTAAGGAGGATCTCAAGACCAACTCTCTCCTATCCAAATGTGTCTCCTTAGGTTTATGCAAAATGTTCCTCACCTGCCCTACCAATGGCGCAATCTCGCCGAGCAACTCCTCTTTACGTAGTCTCAATTAGGCCGCCAACAACGTAATAGACCTTTTAGGGTCTGCACCAGACATCATGAGCATTTTAAATTTACAGGAATATAAATTCCATACTTCGGCACGCAGGCCGGTAACATAAGCAAAATAGGCCTTCGAGGGTCGGCACAAACTTGGGGTTAAGCACGTTATTCCCCGCTGAATAAATAATGCACAACTTCCTCGGAGTCTTCTCCGGGAACCCAAGAATATCACCAATCCGGTTTACACGTCCGGATGGGCTTCACACAGCATACCTAAATCCATACTCTCGCTTCCGGATACTAAATGTAATTAGCTGCGGGGACGTACACGTCAACCCGTCGGAGAGCACCCTTTCCCCACTCGTCGGTGGCGAGGGGCTTCCATGCAAATATGCTAATTGAGGGCTTCACCTGCCCGAGAAGAAACTTTGTTACCCTTGACACGTATTTTGACGAAGCCGCAACCGTGTGTCATGCCCGTGGTTCGACGTCTAGAAGCCGTAACGGCTGTCCACGCACGGGTCCGACCTCCACTAGAGGGTTGAAGGCTCCAGGTGATTTCTCTTCCATGGCTGATCGTGCTCCAAGTAGCACTGAGGAAATGGATCCCGGTCTCCACGACTTGAGGCGGCGTCGGGGAAGCCGATCCCGACCGCCTAGCTCCAAGCGGCGACGGGGAAGGAGGAAGCAAGGCTCGGCCTTGCTTGGCCCTAGGCGGCGGCGGCGGGGAAGGAGGAAGCAAGGCTCGGCTTTGCTTTGTCTTAGGCGGCGGCGACGGGGAAGGAGGAAGCAAGGCTCGGCCAGCCTTGCTCCAGGCGGCGGCCGATGGCTGATCTCCACTCCAGGCGTTGCCCACCTTAGCTCTCATCCTGATCTCCTCTTGGTCGAACCTTCCCTGGGAGAAAAATCCAAATCCCCTTCCTCCCGTCTTTCTTCTCCCCCCCCCCCCCCCCGATTTCTCCCGCTCCCCCTTTTCTTCTTTGTTTTCTTCTGTACCCGATGTCCATCCCCCTCCTTCCTTTCTTTTTTCCTTTTTTTTCTTGTACCCAGCCTAGGGGTGCAAGTTGAGTTGAGCCGGCTCGAAAGCTCAATGAGCCGGCTCGAAAAAAGCTCCACTCGAGCTCGAGCCTGGAGCTGCTCGAGCTCGACGAGCTCGAGCTCGAGCTCGAGCGATTATGAGTCGAGCTCGAGCTGGAATATTAATGTTCATGAGCTCGTGAGCGGCTCGCGAGCTTTTTATTCTAATTTTTTTTAAAATGTATATATATATATAAGAAAAAAATATAAAAAAAATCATAAAAAAGATAAGAAAATAAAGCTCATGAGCCAAAAAGCTCGCGAGCAGCTCGAGCTCGAGCTCGCGAGCTCGAAACTCGAGCTCGAGCTCGATAAGTTGGCATTGAGCTCGAGCTCGAGCTGGGATAAATGAGCTCGTCGAGCTCGAGCTCGAGCTCGAAATGAAAAGCTCGAGATCGTGCTCGAGCTTGGAAATTTTGCCAAGCCAAGCTCGACTCGTTTGCACCCCTAACCCAGCCCCCTCCCCCTTTATCTCTCTTCTTTATTGCTTTTTCTTTTCTTTTTTCCCCATGTGCCCCTAAGTATGTATATATATAATATATATTATATTATAAATATAATATAATATTAATATATTATAATATTAATCAAACATTTGTAAAAAGCCTACACGCACAAAACCTCCGCACGCGTGCACAAGTGCTCACATGTCCTCGAACGGGGCTGCACCAAAACGTCGCTCATAGCATACTCCTAGCCCGTTACTTGGGAAGGGTCCCACTTGGCCGGGTACGAGGTTGTACACAATCCCCGCTATTTTCGAGGTTGGTACAAGCTCGGAAATAAATGGACAACCCCAAGTATCCGGCGAGTGGGAGCCGACCCAAAAAAAAGTTTGAGAGAATTGCTCACTTGGAGATAAAGGGAGCTTCACACCAGGGCTTAAATCAGAATTAACTCACTGTCATGAACATGCTGTAAAATCCAACCTATCTATTTAAAATCAAACCAAATTATCAACTGATGTGGAAGTCAATGGTAGTACATGTTTTGAAATGCAAGAGCCTACTATTTCAGATGGGCGTGTTTTGTATAAACACAATTACTTTGTTACCTCATAAACATTTTATGTATCAGCAAGATTAACATTAAAAGAAACAAGATCGATAATGTTACTTTTTTATGTCATGAAAGAGAAAGATGTTTTTGATCCGGCAGACTTTGCAAATAATTTAACTATTTTCAAAAGGCATGAAACAAATGATGTATTAATATTAGTCTATTCAGTTCATCAAAATGAAACTCTTGATCTCAACTATGGTTTAAACTATGATTATTCCCCTTTTGAAGAAGCATTGCACACTTTCTTGTTTTTCTATGAGATCAAACCCTTTCCAAAACCTTTTCCAAGTCCAAGTCTTTTCCCCCAGGTGTGCCTACCGCCCTGCCCAGCTAATGAGAGCCTTCGCAGCGGGTCTACCTGGGGCCGAGCCGCGCTCGGGGTAGTGCAGAACCAAGGACCAAGAACCGAACCTCTCCCCCACAGTCGAGCCTTCAGACCTGCCATATAATGAGAGCCTGCGCAGCGGGTCTACCTGGGGCCGAGCCGCGCTCGGGGTAGTGCAGAACCAAGGACCAAGAACCGAACCTCTCCCCCACAGGCGAGCCTTTGGACCTGCCAGCTAATGAGAGTCTGTGCAGCAGGTTTACCTGGGTCAAGCCGCGCTCGGGGTAGTGCAGAACCAAGGACCAAGAACCGAACCTCTCTCCCATAGGCGAGCCTTCGGACCTGCCAGCAAATGAGAGCCTGCACAGCGGGTCTACTTGGGGCTGAGCCGCGCTCGGGGTAGTGCAGAACCAAGGACCAAGAACCGAACCTCTCCCCCACATGCGAGCCTTCAGACCTGCCAGCTAATGAGAGCCTGCGCAGCGGGTCTACCTAGGGCCGATCCGCGCTCGGGGTAATGCAGAACCAAGGACTAAGAACCGAACCTCTCCCCCACAGGCGAGCCTTCGGACCTGCCAGCTAATGAGAGCCTAGCGCAGCGGGTCTACCTGGGGCCGAGCCGCGCTCGGGGTAGTGCAGAACAAAGGACCAAGAACCGAACCTCTCCCCCACAGGCGAGCCTTCGGACCTGCCAGCTAATGAGAGCCTGCGCAGCGGGTCTACCTGGGGCGAGCAGCGCTCAGGGTAGTGCAGAACCAAGGACCAAGAACCGAACCTCTCCCCCCACAGACGAGCCTTTGGATCTGCCAGCTAATGTGAGCCTGCGCAGCGGGTCTACCTGGGGCCGAGCCGCGCTCGGGGTAGTGCAGAACCAAGGACCATGAACCGAACATCTCCCCCATAGGCAAGCCTTCGGACCTGCCAGCTAATGAGAGCCTGCGCAGCAGGTCTACCTGGGGCCGAGCCGCGCTCGGGGTAGTGCAGAACCAAGGACCATGAACCAAACCTCTCCCCCACAGGCGAGCCTTCGAACCTGCCAGCTAATGAGATCCTGCGCAGCGGGTCTACCTGGGGCCGAGCCGCGCTCGGGGTAGTGCAAAACCAAGGACCAAGAACTGAACCTCTCCCCCATAGGCGAGCCTTCGGACCTGTCAGCTAATGAGAACCTGCGCAGCGGGTCTACCTTGGGCCGAGCCGCGCTTGGGGTAGTGCAGAACCAAGGATCAAGAACTGAACCTCTCCCCCACAGGCGAGCCTTCGGACCTGCCAGCTAATGAGAGCCTGCGCAGCGGGTCTACCTGGGGTCGAGCCGCGCTCGAGGTCTTTTCATCCATCTGCTTTACTCTCATGCCATAGAAGAAACCACCCGAATAATGTTCTTGAAAATAGTCTCCTCTAATAGGACAAAGTCAATGCTCGCAGTTGTGCAATAATCAAAGTGCATTGAAAATTTCCGCTTGCACGATTCTTCAACAAGTTGACATGAAAGTAATGATGCTATTGATAGTAAAATGGGACAGACTGTATCCTGCAACATATTGTGAAAGGTTATCGTCAAAATATTTAACAACTTTTTCAAACTATTTGGGGCCTTCTCCATAAAATTTGCAAAATATAACTAATCTTGATGGATGATCTTCTTCTAGCACAGCTCAAACCTTCACAAATATGCACACAAAATGCATTAATATATATAAGCATACACTTGCCCAACCTGCCATAGTTCTGAAAACAAGATCCTCCCAAGTGTGGAAATATCTTGAATGAAAATGAAACACTTAGGCATAAGAAGAAAAGTCTGAGTACAAAGCAAAAAATCCAAACAACGATTAAAGTTACGATATTTTCTCATGCTATGTAATGACATAAAGACTAGTATGGAACATTTACAATGTGTCGCTGATAAATCAAATTTCAAGATATAAACACAAGGGAAAAGGTATAAGGAATTAAATGCATTGTAATGAACCACATTTTACTGTATGTAAAGGAGTAATGCTTTTACTTGGGTGAGAATGTTCAAAACTAACATAATGAGGTCTTTAAAATGTAAAAAATTGAATTAACAAATATTTCACGGCTAACTCTTTTGCTGCTTCATATATGCAGAAGGCCTCTGATAGACATTCCAAAAGGCATCTACAACATTCATGTTGGAGATATGAGATCGCAAATTGAACCTAAATCTACTTGGAAGAACGCTTCCCCAAAAGTCTAAGTGTACATGACAAAATTGAATCGACATTTGAACAAACCAAACTCATAGCTTCGGATATCTGAATGAGATTTAATTTTGTCCATGAAGGGGTTATCTAATTCATATACTCACCCCACAATTTTGTGTCAGGAATTTTATGATAATGTCCCTTTATTTTATAAAAATGGCATCTTAGCAATGTGTAGATCACCACCGAAGCCTCAATATAGACTGTCCAAAAATCCTAAAATTCAAGGATGGGATGACTCCCGGTATGAGGACCTTACCTACAAAGCGTCCGCGCATGACCCTGGCTGTCACTCGGCTCCTCTTCTAAAGCCACGACGTTCACCTGACTTCTTCCGTGCTGACCACTCTCCACGCTCAGCGCACCAAAATTGTTGAAGCCAAAATTTGACCTCTGTGGAGTTCGGGGTCCCAAAAGAGGGGTGACCGCGCACCTACTACCCTCAAGTGAACGATCTAGGCACAAGACTAGGAACACAAAGGACAGACCCAAGGTCTCAGCGTGGAGGTCCCACCGCACACCCGGAAGACTAACAAACTCTTCCCCTCCCAAGACAAAGACTGAGCTAAGACACCTTCGGAGGGCCCTCTTGGCCGACCGGAACATCTAAGGAGGATCTCAAGACCAACTCTCTCATATTCAGATGTGTATCATTGGGTCTATGCAAAATGTTCTTCACCCGCCCTACCAATGGCGCAATCTCGCCGAGCAACTCCTCTTTACGTAGTCTCAATTAGGCCGCCAACAACGTAATAGGCCTTTTAGGGTCTGCACCAGACATCACGAGCATTTTAAATTTACAGGAATATAAATTTCATACTTCGGCACGCAGGCCAGCAACATAAGCAAAATAGATCTTCGAGGGACGACACAAACTTGGGGTCAAGCACGCTATCCCCCACAGAATAAATAATGCACAACTTCCTCAGAGTCTTCTCCGGGAACCCCAGAACATCATCAATCCGGCTTACACGTCCGGATGGGTTTCACACAGTATGGCTAAATCCATACTATCGCTTCCGGATACTAAATGTAATTAACTGCTGGGACATACACGTCAACCCGTCGGAGAGCACCCTTCCCCCACTCGTCGGTGGAGAGGGGCTTACATGCAAATATGCTAATTGAGGGCTACACCTGCCCGAGAAGAAACTTCGTTACCCTTGACACGTATTTTGACGAAGCCGTAACGGCTGTCCACGCACGGGTCCGACCTCCACTAGAGGGTTGACGGCTCTAGGTGATTTCTCTTCCATGGCCGATCGTGCTCCAAGTAGCACCGAGGAAATGGATCCCGGTCTCCACGACTTCAGGCGGCGTCGGGGAAGCCGATCCCGACCGGCCTAGCTCCAAGCGGCGACGGGGAAGGAGGAAGCAAGGCTCGGCCTTGCTTGGCCCTAGGCGGCGGCGACGAGGAAGGAGGAAGCAAGGCTCGGCCTTTCTTTGCCCTAGGTGGCGGCGACGGGGAAGGAGGAAGCAACGCTCGGCCAGCCTTGCTCCAGGCGGCGGCCGGTGGCTGATCTCCACTCCAGGCGTTGCCCACCTTAGCCCTCATCCCGATCTCTTCTTGGCCGAACCTTCCTGGGAGAAAAATCCAAATCCCCTTCCCCCTCTCTTTTTTCTCCCCCCCCCCCCCCCCCCCCCCGATTTCTCCTGCTCCCCCTTTTCTTCTTTGTTTTCTTCTGTACCCGATGCCCATCCGCCTCCTTCCTTTCTTTTTTCCTTTTTTTTCCTGTACAAGCCCCCTCCCCCTTTATCTCTCTTCTTTATTGTTTTTTCTTTTCTTTTTCCCCATGTGCCCCTAAGTATGTATATATATAATATATATTATATTATAAATATAATATAATATTAATATATTATAATATTAATCAAACATTTGTAAAAAGTCTACACGCACAAAACTTCCGCACGCGTGCACGAGTGCTCGCATGTCCTCGAACGGGGCTGCACCAAAACAGCCATCATAGCATACCCCTAGCCCGTTACCTGGGGAGGGTCCCACTTGGCCGGGTATGGGGTTGTATAGTTAACACGATGAGGTAGTCTTAGCACCCGACGGTAGGTCATAGAGGAAATCTGTCGTCCCTTGCTTGTAAGCTGGTATTGCTAGCGCAGGCGGTAGGGCTAGCACCCAGCGGTAGGTCACAAAAAGTGTTACCATGGTGTCTTCATACATGTAATCATACACACTATAAACACACAACAAACGTGATCAAATACACACTGAGATTTGTTATTCTCAAATCAAGAGATGCGTAACGCCTGTTCCAACACTCTAGACTCTCACTGTCGCTTCAAGGGACCACTAAGCAAGTCGAGAAAGGGCCTCAGATTCATCGATCATCTCGAACAGGTGAGCTCATCACGCGGTGAAGAGCAGTAGTTCGTCAAGGGAATTTTAAATAGATGAGTCCCTCCCTATCCTTGTATTTATAGAAGCAGAGGGGTAACACGCTCCAATCCGCCGAGTTCAGACCTAGTGCTCGCTAAATCAAGGTTGGATGATTTCTTTCCGACCCCTATCAAACTCGCAAAGAAACGAAGATTATGTACAACCCCAATTTAGCGAGCATGTATAAATCCGACGCAAGAGGAGTCAGGCGAGCTTTTGGGCCACATACAATCTCCAGGCAGCAGACGGTGAGTTCACTGGCCCTAGCGAACTTGACATGACAACAAACTCAGCATGTCAACGAACTCGGCATGAAAGCGAACTCGACATGACAACGAACTCAACATGACAGCGAACTCAGCATGATAACGCACTCGACATATTGTTTAGCTTAGCAAGGCAACATGATTGGTAAAGCAGCGGATACGCCACCGTCGCGGGATGGCGAGTCAACTTGGCGTGAGGCGAGTCTGGCAATCGGGCAAGCTCTGGCTCGAGCCCGGCGAGTCCTCCCCTCCTTCGGCCCGAGTACTCTCCCCGCCGCAAGAAATCTCCATTAAACCATTTTTTGGTTGTTCGCAGACCGTTAGGGTCTGCCCATAGCCTTCTCAAACAACGGAATTCCGCTGTCTGCAAGCTACTTGGGGGTGTTGATAGCAAAATCAGAAAGACGAAGACCGATAATAGCAGACCAAAGAAGACTGTTTTACCCTCAAAGAGAGTTTGCCTATAAATAGACCCCCAAAGCACCTTGGAGAGGCAGACGCAGCCTCCTAAAGCTCCCGATTTCTCGAGTTCTTGCGCTGTGTCATCCAAGGTGTCGAGCTCAACTTAGCTTTGGGAGGGAAAGTTGCGAGTAGCGCTTCCGGGTGTGTGGCGGGATCTCTCCACTGTAGTTCGACGGGGCTGTGCGTAGTCAGCTAATTTTCACCTAGTGAGAGCCGACTCCGAGCTCGGAATACGTAGTTCTTGCATGCCCGACGACGAGTCCAATAACCTGAACTGCTCACTCTTAGTCCGAAATCCGTTGAACCGGTATCCAAATTTTATTTAACAAACCGACCACAACAGGGTCACAACCCAATGAGGCGATGACACTCTTGCAGCTCTCAGCCCCCTGAGCGCATTAGGAAATCGAGCAACTGACGCTCAGGGGGCTGCGAGCTGCGGAAGTGCTGTCGGCCAGGTCACTTGTATTACCTTCTCAGTTCTCATGTCATGTATCTAATTAGGGGATCTATGCAATAAAATTTAAATAATTTATTGATCATCATCATTATCAATATTAATTATACAATATTTTTAGATAGCCTATCATTTGCATTCAAGTGCCACAGTAAAATTCTAGCATATAAAACTTGTGATAGTCGGCAAAATGAACGCTGAAAATTTGGTATTACATTTTACTAAGGGTCTGTTTGGCGCAGCTCTGGTGGCTGGAGAATCTCTTTTCCAGCCGCCAGATCTGTTTTTTCTGTGTTTGGGACAGCTCCTTACGAAGAGCTTTTCGTAAATCTAGAGTTGTTTTGCAGCTTTTCGGAAATCCCTCCCCCCCAGCTTCTGCTCCCGCAAAATAGCTTTCTCTCTCACAGGTTTTGGAATCTACCGGCCCCGACTTTTCCAATTCTTCCTGCAACTCGCGGGAGCCGACGGATCTCGCCGGAGCTGACACATCTCGCCGGAGCCGACGCTCCCTCCTCCTCCCGCTCTCGCTCTATTTCTTCAAAGCGCACTTCTGCACAGAACACCCAAACACTCTGCAACTTTTCAAAACTGCTCCTCAGAGATCTATTTTAAAACAGTTCTATCCGGACAGCAGCTTTTCAATCAGCCAGAGCTGTCCCAAACAGACCCTAACTTTATGATAGGCTTAATGAAAAATTTAAACTGACCAAACATATTGTTTGGCCTTAGACTTGACATATTTTTTAATGCCACAAAGCCTCAAATTCATCTTATATTTGACAAAAATCCTAATTTGATAGGATTTTTCCGCATGATGAAACTGTTGTGTGGCCATTTTTTTTCATTCTAGGGACCCAAATAAAAAAAATAAAATTAATAACCAATCCAAACAATTATATCTGCCCTCATATAATAATGTGACACATCAATATTCAGTATTTTTTATAAAAGATAATTATGATATCGTAATTGGACTTTTAAATCTATGAAACTTAAGTTGTAAAATTAATTTCTTCTAATTATATATTTATATTATATTGTGTGCCAACAGTGAATTAGAAGCAGGCAATATTGCATGCGCCATCATAGTGACTGCTTTAATGTTTCGATATAAAAGAAAAATATATATATACGAGCATCTTTGCACGGGCTACGCCCGTGCTCGATGCTCTCGGACGGTCTTCGATCATATTTAGGCGGGCTTTGCCCGCCTTCGAACGTGCTTCTCCCGTGCTCAATACGTCGTTGCGGGCGCGCCCACAATAAAGCGGGATGCACCCACACCAAGACGGGCAGTGTCCACAATATATACATATGAGTACTCAAAATGACCGTAAAAAATATAAATAAATATTACAATTTTTATTTTATAAAAAAACTATTTGCCCAAAAGTAAAAGTACTATTTTTTTATTAAGTTGATTGTTTTGAATTCAATAGGGCTCAGCAGACAATCTCTGGTGATTAGAGCTCTCAGCTAAAGCACATAGCAATCTAACATATAGGTAATTAAAGAAGAACAATGACCTAGATTTGGCAGCGGGACGAAGGAAGATGACTTGAGCTGTAGATGGCAAGCGTTGTCGTAAATGTAATCTGTACATAGGTGAAATAAGAAATTGAAATCAGAGGTTGATGTATGAAATGGAGAATCAGCACTCAAAATCAGGAGAAAAACATGAAAATGAAATTGTTCTTGTGACGGTGAATTTGATGTGTTCCGTAGAGATGGCTGAAACTGTTATTGTGACGGTGAATTTGATGTGTTTCGTAGAGATGACAGATTATTGATTAGTTTTCACCAAAACCATCAACACATTCTACTTATCTTATTTGAAAACGTTAGTGCAGCTTTGCAGTGTAACAACTTGGTAATTACACGCAGTTTTTTCGGGTAACAGTGGCGTGTTTAGGGTACTTCGATGCCATCTCTACGAAACAGAGTCAAAAAAACCCAAACAATCATGCCCTAATTAGTTCATATGTTTAGGGTACTTCGATGCCGTAAGACCTTGCTATCGGGCAGGTAAGATATCTTCACAGCAGCGTAGATTGCTGCACGTGAAACCCACATCAAAACGTGTGGCAATGCGGCTCCAACAGCGTATGATTACACGCATATGAATAAGTGCATATGAGTAAGTGCATATTAGTAAAACAATGGCAGCCTATCAACTGAAGCCTGAACAAAGAACTGCTCAACTGTAAGAACAATAAAGCCATATTTTTCGAACAAAGCCATCTCTATGTAGACATACGATTGTACACCCATGAGATGACGGCCGACAGCAGCAGCGGGGAAGGAGGTCGGGGAAGTGGCTATAATTATATTTGTGTTTAAACGACAACGAACAATTAACGATAAAAATCCAATATTACATCTTGTGTCGCAGAGGAAGGGAAGAAAGAACAGAGATTTGGACATGAACCATGCTAAAGCCAAGAACTCACGTTTGTTTTACACAAATCATCGGAAATAGAAATGTAATGAGATAAAACTTGCAGTGAACTAAACTATTCTTCCAACCTTATCTGATCCGACTCTCACAATTGTAAAAGCATGATCATTTACAGTCAAGCGTCTCATTCAAATAACTAACATATCATGCCTTCCAAAGTAAGAGGCAAAATAAACATCAAGCATTGATTGCGAAGAATGTATTTAAATCGCCAGAAAGCTAAGGCTACAGATCACTGCCCCGCACTCTCTACGACGGTCAAATAACAGAGATGGTGATGTTGAATGCAAAGCACGAAAATGGAAAGGAAAAATTTCGAACAAAGGCATATCTATGTAGACATACAAAACTAAGGCTTTGAAGCAAGCATATGAAATCCAAATGCATGTATTCATGCTATATTAAGGATAATTAATTGGCACAACACACGCATACTTTTAATTGGAGTAGTTAAAATAGGTAGTCCAATTAAATCAGTTAATCTCCCGTATATTGAATTAGTTAATTAAATACTGTCAATTAATCACTTTTAATTGGAGTAGGAGCACAGACAATATAGCTAAATATGATGAACTAATCAGGTAATTAGTTAAGTATTCATTAGTTAATATTAACTATGCTATATATATAATACAGTCCAGTATTGTAGCATACTGATTTGAGGGTCAGTGGGTGAATTGATCATGATTGTATCACACAGATGTTATCATTGAAATTGATGTTGAGAAGAAGGGTTGTCGAAAAGAAAATTATCATGATTCCAATACCGATCATGCTATCCGAAATATCGAAACCGCAGGGCTGCAGTTTGTCGAAACGACATCAAAAAGTTTCATTGAAATTGATGTTGAGAAGAAGGGTTGTTGAAAAGAAAATTATCATGATTCCAATACCGATCATGCTATCCAAAATATCAAAACCGCAAGGCTGCAGTTTGTCGAAACGACACCAAAAAATTTTGATAAACTGTGACCGACAATTTAGACGCATTGCACCCATACAATTTATCAAAATTGCAAGGGTGCAGAAATTTAAAACCTAAACATACGATTGTGCAGTCATCCTTATGTAAACATAATCGGGTGTATTGAAAGTGTAACATGCAATGAGAAATTGTATTTAAAATAGGCGTCTTGATCAAATCTGGTGTATTGAGAGCATAAAGTGCAATGAGAAATTGTATTTAAAAGAGGTTTTTTTGATCAAAGTTACTTTGGGAAGTTCTTACTGCTCAATCAATTCATTGGGACAAATGCACAAACACCTTATGTGCTCCAGAAAACTGAACAGTTAAAGCAAATGCACAAATCAATTTCATCGTTGCAGAAGTTCCAGGAAATCAGTGAAAGAGAGACAGCAAATACTCGAAATCACTGAATGCCTTACTGTGCGGCAGAGGATGAAATGCGTCCACCAGACCTGACGATGGGAAGCTGAGGGAGTGGTCGCTGATGTCGCCGGCAGCTGGAGCTTTCACGGTGCAGAGGCTTCGAAGAAGAAGGTAGGCTTTAGAATGGTAGGAGTGCGACGCGCGAGTTTGAGCGTGGTCACGACAACTTATCCCATGGCAAAAGAGGCGGCAAGACAGAGAGCGGAACGGCCACGCCATGGCGGATGGGGCACGCGACGGGAGAAGCGGCGAGGAGGGCGATGACAGAGGAGACGTTGCACCGGCGTGAGGAAGAGCGGCGAGGGATTTTTCGGGATTGCACCGCTGTGGCCGACGACTCGTAATGGCGGCTGGGCGACGCGGCGAGATAAGCGGCGAGAGCACGCGTTGCATCGGTGTAAGGAGAGGCGAGAGGGTTTTCTCGGGATTTCGCCGTGACCGACGACTCCTATAGGAATATCCTTATTAATATAGATATTATAATTAATAATTGAATAAAAATAATCGATATGAGTTAAATAATTAATTATTTCAAAAAAATTCAAATAAAGAATTAAAAATTTTATTTAATTAAAATGCGTTTGCCGGGAGTCGAACCCGGGTCTATTGCTTGGAAGGCAATTATCCTGACCGTTGGACTACAAACGCTGATTGTTTCTAATGACCTCCACATAAAATATTATTGTGCAAATTTTATTCCCACGTGCTTGGAGCATTTATTATTGAAATTTAAAATTATACGTATAAAACGCTACTCATTAGAACAACTGATTGATGAAGAATTAAACACGACACTCCGACATGAAGCACGGTGGTTATGAATAGTCAGTTGTGAATGCATGATCTCATCCAAAGAATTCCATCCACTTTATATTCTAAATTACTTGTCTGTTTGATATGACAGTGACGATTGTAATGACAGTGATAATGAACTATAATCTGTTTGGCGCAACGTTTTTGTTCTTGTGAGTTTGAACAAATATGTCACCCTGTTGATGAAGTTCCTCCATCAAGAAGAAAAACTAATTTTGAACATAAACAATTGATGAAGTTCCTCAGCTGAGGTCGAATGTTCACGAATCACAATTTGCAGCCAGTTCACGACACCCACCATAATGCCAAACAGTTATCCTCGTTCTTTTTCTTGGCAGCGGCCACCACCGTTGTCGTGTCAAACATAATTTATGACGATGTTATGTTTGTCCAAACTCCAAACTCATCTGAGCAAAGCACTACGCCCGTACCCATAGTCGTAGTAGACGAAGTAGACTTCTATCCAATAAGTTTATCACACCTAAATCAATAATGAGCTCGCAATAAATGATATTCAATCATAGTGATAATAGGCACATAAAACCCCCAGACTTAAATGATCTTTTAGATTTGAATTCAATCAATAAGATTACACATTGAAAAAACAGTTTTTTTTACCATTCACTCCCGCCGCCGGGCAACCCCAATCACAACGAACATATGTATGGACGTCCGGGTTCGACATGACTTTTTTCGGAACTCAAATCGGGGGCTTATACGGCTTCAATCAAAAAGTGATCAACATGAAAGTTGTCGATCTCATCTAGATCAACAACTTTCATGTTGATTACTTTTTGAAATAAAATACATTTGAGGGTAAATTTTGTGATTTTTCCTGTAAGATTTCAGAAAACAGGTTCTCCAAGTAAATTTTTTCATATATATATATATACATATATATCAATATAAGAAAATTAATAACAATTGATGGGATCAGCCCCAATTTATAGGAAAATCGGGCTGCACATAGCCGAGTTACACGAGTAACCGCCGCGCGCGAGATCCGTGCGCCCGATCTATGAAGTAACTACCGCGCGCCGGATTGCGCGTGTGACCCAACCACCACCACCCGGCGGTGCTGGCCGGCCCCGACCCAGTGCCAGCTACCCCCCTCTAACATCCCGGAGGCGGGCGGTCCCGCCACGGCCGGCCTCCACAAATGCCGGCCAAGGTTGCCCGCTCCCGGGCGGCCTCGCCGCGACTGGCCCCGCAAGTGGCCGGCTAAGGCCCCCAATCTCGGGCGGCCTTGCAACGGTCGACCCCGCGAAGGGCCGACCAAGGCTGCCCTATCCTGGGCAGCCTCCCCGCGGTCGGCCCTCGCAAGGGCTGGCCAAGGCAGCCCGATCCCGGGGGGCCTCGCCGCGGCCGGCCCTGTAAGGGGCCGGCCAAGACCTCCCGATCCCGGGAGGCCTTGCTGCGGCCGACCCCGCGGAGGGCCGACCAAGGCGGCCCGATCCCAGGCGGCATTCCCGCGGCCGGCCCACACAAGGGGCGGTCGAGGCAGCCAGGATCTGGGCTGCCTCACCACGGCCGGCCCCCTGTGAGGGCCGCCCGAGGCCGCCCGCCCCCGGAAGGCCTCTCCGTGGTCAGCCGCCCCTTCCGGCCGCCCTCTATGTGGACAGGCGCCGTCCGGTCGCCCTCTATGTGGAGGGGCGCCGGTCGGCCGCCCGCGCATACGTCGTCGGGCCGCCGTTCTTCGCGGGCGGGCCTTCCCTCAACCCAGGGGCAAGATTATCATTTCCCAAAAGTGGTTATTCGCGTGATCATTTATGAGTGATTCTATTGGCTGGTACGGTAGTTATTAGGCAAAATTACCAGACCACACTCGTCAAAATCTATAAATAGGCCCAATTCTATTTCAAAAAGACCCTTTTTCCATTTTGACTCCTCTACTCTCTGCAGGAATGTCGTCCAAGACCGCTACCGTAAGGCAAGGCGATGGCCGTAAAGACATGACGAGGTCCGCGAGAATGCAAGTCAGGAAGGAGACGTGTGAATCAGCTTCCGCAGTCACGTCAAGACAACTCCGAAGGAAGCGCCCACATCGCTTGTGATCAAGCATCAGAAGACCGCCAAAGCAGCACGACGGCCGGTGGCACTTGTCGCTCACTCTCCTTCCCTATCATAAATTATAACGAGGCGTGGCCTGTCGCCCTCACCCTCCTCCAAGAAGCTCTGTAAAAACGCTCATATAGTGGAAGTTAGGTCGGCACTGTACCGACCGCGTGGTTTTCACCCCGATTGCGGGTTTTTCACGTCATCAAGTCTTCGTCCCAGCATCTAGCTTGTCCTTGACTGTTGGCACACTCGGCCGCTCACGGCCTAAGACGGTTCACTAAGCCCGGTCTACCAAGAGCGTCGCGCGGTTGCCGAACAACAATAATACTAATAATTAATAATAAGGAAGTAGGATCAAAATAAGATGAAGAAGGAGACAAAGAAGAAGAAGAAAAAGACAGAAGAAGAGGAAGAGCGAGAAGTAGAAGAGGAACTAGTGATAAGATTGGTGATGTAAGAAAAAAGAGCAGTTGAAAAAGTATTGGTAAAAGGGGAATGATAATAGTAACTTAATACCAAAAAGAAAGCTTAAAAATGTCAAAATCTCTTTTTAGGCTCTGTTTGGGGGCAAGGTAGGCAGTTGTTGTGAAAGTGTTATTGTTAGGGCATTGTTATATATAGATCATGTTTGCCTATATATAAACCATTGTTATATACAAACCATATTAATTCAAAACTGGCTATATGCAGGCCAATTTATTATATGCAGACCAATGCAATTTTTTTTTAAAAAATTCAAACTTAATTTTCTTATAAGCAATCATTTAATATTATATTAGAAGAATACGTAGGACATATTATATTAGCAAACATTACAAAAAATAGGTATTCAAGACATAAAAGTTCTAAATCCTTCAAAAAATCATGTCGTTCGTCATCTTCGCCAAGTGAAGCGATCTGCAATCAATGAATAAATTTTAGATATCTGATTGAATCAAACTCTTTATTACATAAAAAATTAAACTTCAAAAAACTAAAAAATAATTTATACCTTAGAAGACACCCAAATCTACTACTTCACATGTTGTGGATATTTATTGATTTGGAATTTGTACTCGTGCAATGTATTTGTCCTCCCATGTGCTTGCAATTGGATCACAAAACTTTTTCCAAGAGGAGACAATACGAGGTAGTAGACATCTTTCATGCATCACCAAATATACAAAATGATTTCCATATATGTGACTCATTGCAACTATCCTTTGTGTTGGTGACGGCGGTGAATTCAACGGTAGAAAAGTGAGACTTTGAAACTGTAAAAGTTGGATAAAAGCTATATTATAGCATGAAGCTACTACAAGACCCATATCTGACATTGACGTCCATTTATTTGGGGGTGTCGTATTTCCGTACATTGAAGATAAGACATCAACTCTTGCAATCTTTCCTCCCCATAAATTTCAACATACATGCTCACTTTAACCTTGAGTTCATTGATAAGATCCAACCTCACTTGTGCCCAATTTTCACACATTTCTAATGATCGAGCAACAACACGGAAACCACAACGGTCATCACCAATTACATTGAATACCTCTTTGATGTGCTCCGCTAAAAATGTTGGAAATTGGTTACAAACTTCAATAAAGAAACGCTGTGTCGAAATTAGTGTATCTTTTCTTAGTTGGTAGCCCATTTTTTTCCTTACCACCGTTTTCTTTGAGATTTTTTTTGCACCACTATATTTTCGGACATCAAAACATGCTCAAAAAAGATGGGTCGCGTTGTGTAGATTTAGGGTCATCTTTAAATTTTTTATAGCTCTTCCTCGGTCTTCCTTTTAAGTTTAATGGAACACTTGACACTACCATTTGTGTTGAACTTGGATCCATTAACTCTCTTAACTTTCTTTTTTTACTTCTTGTCTTTGTTTCATAGTAGTTTCATTAAATCTTTTGTTAATTCCTTCAAACTCCGATACAATATCATTTGAAAAATGCATCTCAAATGTTTCCTTCAATGATAATTATTTCCAATGAGGATGTATCATACATAAAGGGAATGCAGTTGATTGAGTAATATACCTTTTTTATGTGCACACTCTAATGCTTGACAATAGTTTGAGGACCTCACTTTATCTTCTTCCTCTTTTATGAATTTAAGTGCACTAACTGATACACAACCAACAAAATTTGTGTATAGCGAGCCCGTATATAAAATGCTAATTTGAATCACACTATACCCAAATGACCTCTTTATTTCAGTATGTTACAAATCATTTGATCAAACTTTTTCCAAATAATTGTTAAGTTGCCAATCGATACCTCTAGATATTTTTTTAGTTGCGAGTGTCCACTTTTCACTCAATTTTTAGTGGCATTCCCTAAGTGTAAGAATTTGTCTATCCAAGCGGAGACAAGTGCCTAGGAGGCGTGTGCATGGTTCTCCCAGCACTCGCCCCCTTAGGCGAGTGGTGCCTTCATGGACCATTCGCCCAGTAAGGTCCAGAGGCAAAATAGATACCCCCAAAAGTCTGCATTTAGCTCCTCAGAATAGTGGGCTGCATATAGCTGTTTAAAACAGTAGAGCCACGCTATTAGCAGACCAGACTTTGAAAACTATAAATAGACCCAAGAGGGTATCTCAGAAGACAAGCTTCATGTTTTTCATTCTTTGATCTTCTTGCGCTTTCTGAGGTGCCCTTAGCATAGCACTGACTAAGGAGGGGAAGCACTCTAAGATTTTCCAGGTGTATGGTGGAACCTCCGTGTTGGAACCTTGGGTCAGTTTTGAGCTTTAAGTTTTTAGTCTGTCAAACTTGGTAGGAGAAGTGTGCGGTCACCCAAGAGTCTGAACTTCATAGAAGCCGGTTCTCAGTTTCAACACCATCATCTTTTATATCAAGCTATTGTACATCTCAAATAACAAAATATTATATAAAAAAAGAAAGGAAAAATAAAATCATTACAACAAAAGTTTAAAACTAGGGACAATGGGACAGCTAACTAATTACATAATCAGGGCATTAGCTAAAAAACACAAATAAAATTTAAAAAATGTACATAAATCCTCCATGCCTTCAAGGTGATAAATATGGGTTAAAAAAATCAGTTTTTGGATGTTCTATGTTTAGACTTGGCGCTAGCCCTCCGGACCACATCCCACGGCTTGTGCGGCGCAAAAACACCCGCCTGCGATGCGAAAAACGACTCGAAGCCTGGCGAGTCGAAGGCAAAACCGGTGTGCTTCGACGTCTCTCGAGGAAGCCGCGCGACGGCGAAGCTCGCAGCCTCGTCCGGGGTTAGATTATGGCCAATCTCCAGCAACTGCCGCCGGGTCTCTTCGGGATCATGCCTGTGAATCTCCTGAACAATCTGGTAGTCATACGGGAATATCAACCGTTGGATCCTGAAACAAAATATGATAGAATCATGCATATGGCAGGAGATCGATTGTAAAACATGCATATGAAATTGAATACAAAATCTTATTATTTTATGTCAAATATAATTTGAACCCGGTCCAAGATTGGCTTCATTAATTAATTTTCTCTCATGGCATTTAGAAAACCTGGTCCAAGGTTGCAGTGGGGAAGATGTAAGATAAGAGTTTACTCATGGCATTTTAGAAAACTAGATAGAAGCTCTCAGAGGGAATGAGCCTCAGTAGTTTAACGCGAGCATGCGTCAGGAGTTTGTATCTTTTTTGTTTTTGTTTTAGTGCAATCTTTCATTTCAGAGGGGGGAGAGCCTTGACGCACCGATTGAGGTGTTGCCGTGGGGCTATGAGGTCCCAGGTTTGAGTCCTGAAAGGAGCCTCTTGCAAAAATGCAGGATAAGGTTTGCCTACATTTCACCCTTGTGGTGAGACCTTCCCCAGATCCTCGCTGCGCGGGGATGCTTTGTGCACCGGACTGCCCTTTTTAGTGCAATCGTTCATTTCGGTTCGTGTGGTATATGCATTAATTAAAAAATCTAAATGCATATATAGAAATATGAATATGAACATGCCAAACTACTGTAGGAAAAAAACATAAATCTTAGAAAGGGAAGTCTCACCCTTGGTATAGGAAGTCGCCCATAAGTGACACGATCGGTATCAGAAGAAGGGCAAAATAAAAGTAAAATGTGCTCATCAGCACATAAATAACAAAGTATTCGTTCTCCTGAAAAGAAACAATGGTAAGCGAGAATAGAATACAAATGAGAAAAAAAGAGCGAATAGAATCTTAAAAAACTCACCTGCCTATCACGCGGGGTCATGATTCCTGAGTATACGAAGATGAACAAAAACCAGGCCAAGATGCTGCCCCAGGCACTTATATGGTGCCATCTAGTCAATGAATTGCACGCCATGAGAAGGCGGATGTTTACTGTTAGAACAATGCATGTGAAGGACATGGTGCTAACATCCCAGAGACCAAATATCTTCCCAGATGAATTGTGAGCATTGCGACTGGAAGCAGTGGTGAAATAATAGATAATCAACGACTGGTAGATGGAAAAGAAAGCCCAAATCGCGACAACTTTCCAAGTGAAGAACGTGTTACGGATTCCTGCTTTATAAAGTTCCGGGTATCTCTTCGATATGGAGGCACTTACATCCTGAGTACAGAAGAAGAAAATGCTGGAAGGTTTAATAATTCTGGGAATGATAAGTCAGGAACCTAGAATGGTTAGGGTATCCCTTTGAGAGAAAATGATTGAAATAATCTCTGATTACTTGGGATATATTATTTTTCACATATTTGCTAATTCTCCAATGTGGTTTCTACCCTTCAATCAGCGAGGGAAAAAGGGCATTTATTACAAAGTCATTTGGGGTTTCCAATGGAAGAAGCATACGGACCAAGCGAATTCAGGGAGACTGTAAAAGGAGGAGATCAGGAGTACTTTCTAGGGGAGGCAACCATTAATGAGAATATTTTGGGGGAAAGAGTAGTATTTTGGGAAACGAGAATAATAGACCATAGTGGCAACAGTGGAATGTCAGAAATAGTTTGTATGCAAATAACATTGGGAGTGTTAATGTAGCTGTTGAGAGAGCCCAAAGCTTGTATGTATTATTTCAGTATATAAATACAAGGAGAGAATACAAATATATAGGAGAGAAGATAGAAAAATAAATCCTATACATGATGTGGGACTAAAGAAGGAGGAAGAAAAATATGCCATCAAATGAGCCTTTTACATGGGCTTTTCTAATACTCCCCCGCAAGCTGGAGCGTACAAGTCGTATGCGCCAAGCTTGGATAGGCACTGATAGAAGAGGGTACTAGGAAGAGCTTTGGTGAGAATGTCAGCAACCTGTTCAGTACCCGGAACGTGCTTGAGCTCGATCTTCTTCATGTGGACTTTCTCTCGGATGAAATGACAATCTACCTCGATATGCTTCGTTCTTTCATGGAAGACCGGATTTTTGGCAATATGTATGGCAGCTTGACTGTCACAAAGGAGGAGAGCTGGTGAAGGTAGTTTAACTCCAAGGTCGGTAAGGAGACTCTCAATCCATGTGAGTTCAGAGACCACAGCAGCCATTGCCCGATATTCTGCTTCTGCTGAGGATCGAGCAACCACTGCTTGTTTCTTGCTTCGCCAAGTAATCAGATGTCCTCCAAAATAGGTACAAAACCCGCTAGTAGATCGTCGATCGTCGAGGGAGCCAGCGTAGTCGGCATCAGAGTATGCCACTAGTGTAGGAATGGAGGATGAGGTTTTGTATACAAGTCCTTGGCCAGGAGCTGTCTTAAGATATCTGAGAATGCGTTCCACAGCCTGGAGATGAGAGCTTCGAGGAGAGTGCATATAGCGACTCACAAGTCCCACAGCGAAAGATATATCAGGTCTTGTAACTGTTAGGTAGATAAGCTTCCCAACTAGACGACGGTAATATTCTGGATTTGGTAGAAGCGAATCAGAATCTGAGCCCTGAGCACATATTTTGTGATTTGCATCCATGGGAGTGTTAATAGGTTTGCAACCAGAGTAGCCTGCATCATGAAGGAGATCCAGGCAATATTTGCGCTGAGAGAGAACCAATCCATCTGACCGTCTGGCCACTTCCAGACCGAGGAAGTACCGAAGAGGACCCAGATCTTTAGTTTGGAAGACGGAGCTCAGATGTAGCTTAACGGCCTGTATGCCGTCCAAGTCACTGCCAGTAATAATGATGTCGTCGACATATACCAACAGGAGAACCGTACCAGTGGCCTGGTGACGAGTAAACAATGAGAAGTCAGCCGAGCTGCGAGTGAAGCCAACGTCCCGGAGAGCTTTGCTGAACTTGTCGAACCATGCCCGAGGGGATTGTTTGAGACCATATAGAGATTTGAGAAGATGACAAACCCGTGACTCCCCCGTGGTCTCAAACCCGGGAGGTTGTTGCATGTAAACCGTTTCCTGAAGGTCGCCGTTCAGGAAAGCGTTCTTGACGTCGAGTTGAAACAAGGGCCACTGGCGATGGACAGCCACAGAGAGGAGAATGCGGACCGTGTTGAGCTTAGCGACCGGAGAGAAGGTCTCGTCATAGTCCAGCCCCGGTTGCTGGGTGAAACCACGAGCAACCAACCGAGCTTTGAGGCGATCAATGGTCCCATCAGGAGCATGTTTAATGACGAAAACCCATTTGCACCCAACGAGTTTCTGGCCGGGAGGAAGGGGCACCAGGGTCCAAGTCTGGTTGGCCCAAAGAACATCCATCTCTTCTTCCATGGCCGCACGCCACCCAGGATGTTGAAGAGCGTCCTGGACAGAAGTAGGAAGAGAGACCGAAGAGAGCGAAGTAGCCAAGGCCTGTAGAGGTGGAGAGAGGCGATGGAGAGAAACATAGTCCGCCATTGGATGAGCGGTAGAGGCCGACACCGGAGCAGCAGAACACGGAGAAGCCGAGGTCGAAGCCGACTGCAGAGGAGCAACGAGAGGAAGAGGGCGACGAGCATAGACCCGAATAACTGGGGGTCGAGGAGGGTCAATGGTGGGAGGAGGCGGAGGGATGGTGGGAGGTGAGTGGACGTGGATCACCGGCCGGGGAAGGGAGGGTGTTGTAGTAGGTGGTGGTAGAAATGGTGGCAAAGGAGGAGGGAAGAAGGGTTGATCCTCCCGGAAAGTAACATCAGCCGAAACAGAGACCTTCCGGGTGAGCGGAGAGTAGCAAACATAGCCCTTTTGGGTACGGGAGTAGCCGACAAAAATATGTTTGGCCGCACGGGGATCCAGTTTGTCAAGAGTGGGGCCCAGTTTATGGACAAAGCAGGTACAACCGAAAACCCGGGTGGTGAGGGGGAAGGCGGGTGTGGAGGGAAAAAGAAGGCTGAAGGGGGTAGCGTTGTGGAGAACGGGAGAGGGGAGACGGTTGATAAGAAAACATGCTGTGGACACCGCAAAGTTCCAGAAGACTTTGGGAACGTGCATGTGAAGCATGAGAGAGCGAGCCACATCGAGCAAGTGGCGGTTCTTGCGTTCAGCGACCCCGTTTTGTTGAGGGGTGTAGGGACAAGAGGTCTGGTGAACAATACCGAAGTTTGCGCAGAGAGTGACAAACTCGTGGCTAGTGTATTCCCGAGCATTATCAGAGCGGAAAGTTTTAATGGTGGTAGAGAATTGCGTACGAGTCTCTAACACAAACGCCTGAAAGACACGCGGAAGCTCAGAGCGATCATGCAGGAGATACAACCAAGTAGTACGAGAGTAATCATCAATAAATGTTATAAAATAACGATAACCAGAAATGCTAGGAACTTTATAGGGGCCCCAAATATCAGAATGTATTAAATCAAAGGGAGCTGAGCTCCTAGTACAATGAGCTGGAAAAGAAGAGCGAGGCTGTTTGCCAATAATACAAGAATCACATTGAAAAGCAGGAAGAGAAATGTCTGGAAGCGCCTTCTGGAGGATAGGTAGAGGGGCATGCCCAAGCCGACAATGCCAATCAGACGAGGAAACGGAGGAAAGGGATGTGGGAGAGACATCGAGGAGGTAAAGCCCGTTCTGCAGCCGACCCCTACCAATGGTAATCCGCGTCTGCCGATCCTGTATCAAAAAACCAGAAGAGGTGAAGGTGATAAAGCAATTCATATCAGTAGTAAGACGACCAACAGAGAGTAAATTAAAAGGCGAGGCCGGCACATAAAGAACGGAGCGAAGAGAGAGAGAGGGAGGAAGGAGGAGGTCCGCGCAGCCGGAGACCGGGACAAGCGCACCATTGGCCACAGTAATAGACGGGGGTGAGCAGCAGCAGAGAACTGGGGCGGCCGCATGGAAGTGATGTGGTGGGTGGCTCCCGAGTCCAGGATCCAGCGAGAGCTGGAAGAGAGACAGGCAGTACCTGCAGCGGAGGTGGAGACAATACCTGCATGGGAGGTGGAGGCATGGGAAGCAGAAGGGGGGTTGAGGAGCCCCTGGAGTTGTTGCAGCTGTAGGCGAAGAGCCTCAAGATCCGTACCAGTCGGAGGAGAGCTATCGGTAACAGCAGCAGTAGGCGGGCGAGGAGGGTAGCCATGTTTCTTGTGACAAACGGCTTCAGTATGGCCATCCCGGCCGCAGTAGGTGCACTTGGGCCGTCCGCGGCCACCACGGCCCCGCCCACGGGAGCCCGTACGGCCACCCCGAGGAAAGGAGGGTTGTGGGAGTAAAGTAGGAAGGGCCTGCTGAAGAAGGGCCGGCGAGGGTGGTGCAGGAGCCTCCGGAGGAGGTGGTACGCGAAGTAACATCGAGCAGACATCAGAGAAAGAAGGGGTAGTGGGTGAAGCCAGAACCTGAGCCCGAATACTATGTAGGTGTGGCGGGACGCGAGCCATAATCATAACAATACAAACAGCCTCCTTCTGGGCGCGTTGGGCAGCGAGATCAGTAGTCGCGGGCTGGTGCTGAATCCAGGCTTCTGTGAGAGTTTTAGCACGGGCCACGAAGGAGGTCATGTCCAGAGCTTTGCCAACATCCAAGGCTTGAAGATCAGTGAGGATGTCGAAAAGGTGTTGAAGGCTGTCCTTTCCGGAGTACAGCGAATGAAGTTCATCCCACATGGCTTTAGCAGTCTCATGATACATGATCATCTGGTACGGCACACCCTCGACCGAGTTCAGGATCCAGGTCTGGACACGGCCGTCATTGCGGAGCCAATCATCAGTAGACGGAGTTGGTGGGCCCTGGGTAAGGTGACGGGCAAGGCCCTTGGCCTGTAAGACCCGTCGGACAGAGTGGACCCAGGGAATGAAATTAGCCTTGCCAGAGAGAGAAATAGTAGTAATCCGAAGCTCATCCCGGAGTTCGAGAGGAGCCACGTGGTCGGCAGGGGGTTGAGCGGTAGTGGAGTCGCTGGAGGACATGGCGACTGAAGAGCAGCAGGGCTCGGAGAGAACAACCCGCAGCGGTCTGGAGGTCGCGGCGGTCTGGAGGTCGCGGCGGGCTGGAGGCCGCGGCGGTCTGGAGGTCGCGGCGAGTAGAGTGAGGCCGCGGCGAACAGGAGCAGTCCGCGACAGAGGCCGCGGCGAACTGGGGCAGGTCGCAGCAGCGGACAGGAGCAGTCCGCAAGAGGTCGCAGCGAACTGTGGGCAGGTCGCTGGAAGAGGAGCACAGCGGATACAAGCAGAGCCCGCAGCGGACAGGAGCAGTCCGCAAGGGAAGGCGGAGAGAGAGAGTCCGCGAGCAGAGGCCCGAGCGGACAAAAAAGGAGCGAGCTAGAGGGGGGGCAGTCCGCGAGCAAGGAGGCTCGAGCGGATACAAGCAGAGCCCGCAGCGAGCGAGAGAGAGAAGCTAAAGGGAGCAGTCCGCGAGCAAAGAGGCTCGAGCGGATACAAGCGGAGCCCGCAGCGGACAAGAGGGAGCAGTCCGCGAGCAAGGAGGCTCGAGCGGATACAAGCAGAGCCCGCAGCGAGAGAGAGAGAAGCTAGAGGTAGCAGTCCGCGAGCAGAGAGGCTCGAGTGGATACAAGCAGAGCGCGCAGCGGACAGGAATGATCGTCCGGAGCGGATGGAGAGAGGTGGGCCTCACGAGTCAGAGCAGAAGATGGCTATAAGAAGCCTGGGGAGGGTGGAACCACGGAGGGAGAGAAGAGGAGCGGAATCAGAAGGGCAGTCCGCACGAGACCGGAGCGGATGCAGAAGGCAGTCCGCACGAGACCGGGCGGACAGAAGCAGAGGGGCAGTCCGCAGGAGACCGGGCGGACAGAGAAGGGGCAGTCCGCAGGAGACCGGGCGGACAGAGAAGGGGCAGTCCGCGGCTAGACGCAACCTGGCTCTGATACCATGTTGAGAGAGCCCAAAGCTTGTATGTATTATTTCAGTATATAAATACAAGGAGAGAATACAAATATATAGGAGAGAAGATAGAAGAATAAATCCTATACATGATGTGGGACTAAAGAAGGAGGAAGAAAAATAGGCCATCAAATGGGCCTTTTACATGGGCTTTTCTAATAGTAGCAAACTAGTTTTGAGTTATGAACTAATGCCCATGGCATGTGCCTTCACTGATTTTTGACAATTGGACTGAAAGACCCAAAGAGTCGCATTTAATTGAGTTTAGGAACCACACCGAGATAAAAAAAGTATGATGTCAAAAATCAATACAATCGTAAGTAGTCAAGAAATCATTTTGGGTGATTTTCAACTATCATACCTTGTCAAACAATCCAACTATGATAACGGGCAATGCTGTAAATATGACATTATACAATGACTGGAACCAATCATCATAATATCTCTGCCCAGAAAAGCCAGTGTGGAAGGTGAACCAAAACTGAGTCAACGTGAATGTAAGGTTCTTGTAGAAAAAGTAAGTAATGACCTGGAAAAGAAAAGAAACTTATAATTCTAAAGGAATACACTATATTTGATTGGTGAGGAAAAGAAAATGAAACTTAAAATTATGAAGGAATAGACTATTTTATGTTGAAATAGACACTAACCTTGCATAATCTAAGATAGGACCATCGGCCATGCACGAGAAGTAATTCGGTGAGAAAGCGAAATTGGGCAATTGCAAAATCACTAGCCATCACAGCCTGCATTCCTTCAAGTCCACTTATGCCAACACCAACATGAGCAGCTTGAATCATGCTCACATCGTTTGCACCATCACCTATACTTAAAGTGATTTTGCGTGCGCCTTTCTTAACCAAGCTGGTGACCTTCAAAGATAAGAACAAATTACGCCTTTAAGAGTGAAAACAGTTGAAATGATGATAAAATTTAATTAATGACAATTTAAAATCAAATAGCACGAGTATGGTAGGTTGAAAACAGTTCATGTAGAATTAAACTATTTTGTAAATACATACATCAAGACACTGCAAAGGTTAAAATAATTCCATTTGAATGTTAAAACCACTACCTAGTTAGATGTAACCATGATATTTGTCATGAAAGAAACGTTCATTATATAATAATATGCTAAAAAATGAATGATGGTTTCATAAGAGAAACAGTATCCAGTTTCAAAATATGTTACCCAGGAAATTGATTGGCATGCAAGATTTTAATAATATAGAAAGCTTTAACATTAATGAAACAAATGTATATAAAATAAATTTACAAATATTTTGACAACTTTCATGTTGTAGAAATCTAAGTATGAGAAAACGTAATGTTGAGTGCTCGCCGGAGTGGTGGACGGAGGCGGAGGAGATACTGTGGAGCCGGAACCATGACTGCCTAGGCGGGATTTACTCGGGAGGGAGCTACCAAAATATCACACAAGACAAGGGCAGACTAGAATATTTCTTGGATACCAATACAAGACCCAAGGGGTCCCTTAAATAGACATACAAGTGGATAATGGTAAATAAGTTCTAAAACTTGGGCTTATCTAAAAACTAAGCAATAACAAGACTGAACAATAACATCACATGATACAAATAAAACTCTAAGATAATAACCGGACACGAAGCCATAACAAATAACCAAAAGACTGTAGACAGATGTAGAGCTCATTTCTAAAGATATTAAAACTCAAATAATCAAGAACTATCCATGATGCAACAAGAAAGCCAGTCCTGAACCCGACCAGTATATGATTATTTAGAAAACTATATGCTTGACTTATATTACAGGCCAGACAACTGAAGCAGTCATGTTTTGCTACAAAGTCTTTGGTAACATTCTCCACCATGTGATGATATCATAGAACACAATGTATAGGACGAATCAAGATTATTATTATTACTATATGCATGGCATTTTTTCCTTAACACAAGAAGTTAGGTTATGTACATATGTTAAAAAATTACTATATGCACATGTTGAAGCCAAGAAAATCCGGACTTCAAATGTTCGGACCTAGGTGTAGCCTAAGATTACTGATCCTGTAGCCGAACGCCACAATTCGGATGGCTAGGCTAGAGGGAGAGAAGTCCACAAGCACACCCTATGTGCTCCAGCAGGGAGGTCCCACCAAGTACCCGGAAGTTTGAGAGAAACTTCTCCGCAACCAAAAGGATAAGCGAGGTACGAGAAAGGCATGAATTCGGCGAGTTTGGAGCTTGGGGGGATCTCAATGTGCCATTCCTGGTAACCCCGAGAGTTTATTTATAACAAATCCTGGGAGGGGGGGGGGGGGGGTTGGTTACTCGCCCATACTCGCCTATACTCGCCCATACTCTACTGACGAGGTCTGCGAATACGCATCACCTTAGGCATTTCTAATCTCAACTAATTACGGCTTATACAACATGGATTATTATTATTACTATATGCATGCCATTTTTTTCCTTAACAAAAGATGTTAAATTGTGTACATATATTAAAAAAATTTAAAATCATGTAAGTAAAGAAGATGGGGAAAATAGATCTCCAATGGTAATTAACTTGGTATGAAACAAAGCATTCCATGCTCTTTTCAAAGGAAAACACAAATTCTGTTGACAAGAAGAATATAAGGTCATCATAAGACAAAAAAACAAGTTCCATAAAATACACAATCATTGATGTTGTGCTTTGCATGTATTTAAGTAGCTACAGTAGGGAAATAAATAATTTTCTGTCTAGAAGTCAACCACTGCAGAACCATAGTACCTGTGCTTTCTGTAAAGGAGAAACACGGCAGCAAACTACCGAACTGCAGTTCAAACTCAATTTGAGAAGGCTGACACGCAGAGTTAGATCCAATGCATACATCAAGCATTTACCATCAATTATAAGAGATAATTTGGGCCCATAAGGAGAACGAAGGAGTTCTTGTGCCTCCTCAAGATATCTGTCCAGTTCTTGCTTAACAGAATCTTTGATTACCCGAGCAATTTCTACAGGGTCACCCTGAAAGTGAAATATAAATTCAATACGGATTTGAAGGAGAAAGTTGTAGCAAATAGAGGGAAAAAACAGTGAAAAGAAAGACATACAACTCTTCGGAAAATACTGATTTAAATATAACGATCGGATAAACATAGGTGAAAAGGGAATGATAAATTTGGTAGAATAGTATTAATCAACACACATTTAGGGCTCGGGATGGCTCTACTTCACTCTGTTGTGGCAGTGGCAAAAGCAGCAGTGAGAAAACGTAGCGGGAAAATAAGCGGAGGGAAATCGGTGACAGGACAATGAGAAAACTGTTTGAAAAATCATCCACATTATCTTAAATTTTATCTTAATAATAACTATTTTCTATTTTGTACTTTTTACATACACATTACTTATTGTACCATTACTTTTATCTTATATTTAATGCAATACGCATTTGGTTTAATTTAGGAAATTAGATATGATTTTTCGACATATGAAAAAATAAATAAAGTGCGGAATAAGAAACTAGCAACTTGTTAAAAGTGGAAGGAATCATCTTGTCCAATGTCATTCCACTGTGTAGGTTAGTAAAGCTTACCCTATCTTCAGCCTCTCTAATAGGATCAGTTTCTGAACTGATTATAAATTGCTTCATGGCATTGTTGATCAAGTTGCAAGCTGCATTAGAAAAAAGAAGTGATCACCTTCTGCCTATATTCAGAATATAAAAAAAATAACAAATAAAAAAATAATCATAATAACAACATGCTACTAAAATAAAATTCTAAAGATGTTCTGTAAATTAGACTAATGTTCATGAACCAAACTTACCATACGCAATATTAATAGCAGTTTCCATCTTATCGCCAGTTAATACCCAAATCTTAATTCCAGCCCTAGAGAGAGTTTCTATGCACATAGGTACACCTTCTTGAAGCTTGTCTTCAATAGCAGTGCAACCAATTAGTACAAGATCATTCTCAATAAGTTCAGCAACCTGAAAAATAATTTAGAAGAATTATAAATCACTGGTGCTAGCAAAAAAACAGTATTCAGTATTCACTATATATTCATCAATATCAAGGAAAAACAAGTTCACGATTAAATATTTTACTATTGTAAGAGTTTAAAATTGTTAGAAAAGCCCATGTAAATGGGCCCATATTGGACCCTTGTTTTCTCCTCCTTTCTTCTTCTCCTTTTAGTCCCACATCATTGCATAGGATTTCTTCTCTCCTTTTCTCTCATATATATTTGTATTCTCTCCTTGTATTTTGATATATAAGCAATACATACAAGCTTTGAGCTTTTCCAACATGCTATCAGAGGGAGGTTATCCGACCTCGCGGTTTCCCCTTTTCTAACCGCCCGGCTTTGCTTCTCCTCCTATCGGCTCTCCCTCTGCGGCCTCCTCCTCTACCCGCCCGGGTAGCGACCTGTTCCTGCCCATCTCTTCTCTCAGCGACTTCTCCCTCTTAAGCCGCTGACTCTCCTCTTCCTCTCTCCCTCCCGTGGCTCCACCCTCTGCGCCCTTTTATATCTTCTACTCTGTCCCGTGGGACCCACTTCTCTCTGCTTCTAGCCGCTTGCGGTTTGTCTGCTTGCCGCTTGCGGTCTGTCTGCCTCTAGCCGCTCGAGTTCCTCCTCGCGGTCTCTCTACTCTAGCCGCTCGAGTTCCCCCTCGCGGCCTCTCTCCTCTAGCCGCTCGAGTTCCCACTCGCGGCCTCTCTCCTCTAGCCGCTCGATTTCCCACTCGCGGCCTCTCTCCTCTAGCCGCTCGAGTTCCTCCTCGCGGCCTCTCTCTCTCCTAACCGCTCGAGTTCCTCCTCGCGGCCTCTCTCCTCTATCCGCTCGAGTTCCTCCCCGCGGCCTCTCTCCTCTATCCGCTCGAGTTCCTCCTCGCGGCCTCTCTCCTCTATCCGCTCGAGTTCCTCCTCGCGGCCTCTCTCCTCTATCCGCTCGATTTCCCACTCGCGGCCTCTCTCCTCTAGCCGCTCGAGCTCCTACTCGCGGCCTCTCTCTCCTAGCCGCTCGAGTTCCTACTCGCGGCCTCTCCGCTCTAGCCGCGCGCGTCCCCCCCCCCCCCCCCCCCCCCCCCCCCCCCCCGCAGTCTTTCCTCTGCTGGTCGTGCGGTTTGTTCTCACCGCGGCGGCTTCTTCTTCTATTTCTCCTTCTCGAGCGGTCTCTGCCCCTCCAATTCGCAGCGGTCTTCCCGGCTCCATGGGTTCCTCTGTTGACTCTACCGGACAGGCGGTTACTCCTCCTGCTGACCGCCTGGCCTCTCTTCCAGATCTTCGCGATGAGTTGCGGATCACCACTATATCCTTATCTGGGAAGAAAAACTTTGTTCCATGGGTCCACTCTGTTCGGCGTGTTCTTCATGCCAAGGGCCTTGTGCTTCACCTTACTAACGCTCCTCCTGTTCCCAATACGGAGGAGTGGCTACGCAATGACGACCGAGTTCAAACATGGCTCCTTAATTCTCTAGAGGGTGAGCCATATCAAATGGTCATGTACCATGACACCGCCAAAGCCATGTGGGAGGAGCTTCACTCCTTATACTCTGGAAAGGATAGTCTTCAACACCTCTATGATATTATTACCGACCTTCAGTCCCTTGATGCTGGTGGGGTGGCTGACATAACCTCTTTTGTTGCTCGGGCCAAAACTCTGGCCGAGGCCTGGATCCAGCATCAGCCTTCTACCACTGATCTTGCTGCTCAACGCACGCAAAAGGAGGCCGTCTGCATTGCCATGATGATGGCTCGGGTCCCACCTCACCTTCAGAGCATTCGGGCTCAAGTATTGGCTTCGGCTTCTACTCCCTCTCTCTCGGATGTTTGCTCTATGCTCCTTCGCGTTTCACCACCTATGGATCCTCTGACACCATCCTCTCCGGCTCTCCTTCAGCAGACCCCTCCTCCCTTACTTCCCCAACCGCCTTCTGCTCGCGGCGGCCGTTCCGGCTCTCGCGGACGGGGACGTGGGGGTCGGGCCCGCTCCAAGTGCTCGTACTGCGGCCGGGATGGCCACACAGATGTTGTTTGCTACAAGAAACATGGCTATCCTCCTCGCCCCACTGCGGCCGCTGCTGATGGCTCCTCTTCCACTGGTCCCGACCTTGCGTCTGTCCGCCTCCAGCTCCAGCACCTCCAGGGACTTCTTAGCCCTCCTCCTGCCTCTGTTGCCTCCACCTCTACTGCAGGTATTACTTGCCTTTCCTCCGGTCCGCATTGGATCGTGGACTCCGAAGCTACTCATCATATCACCTCGCTGCGGCCTCTCCAGTACTCAGATGCTCCTCATCCGAAGTATATCACAGTCGCTAATGGTGCGACTGCTCCGGTCTCCGGCTGTGCCGACCTCTCTCTTGCCCCCTCCCTCTGTCTTCGCTCGACTCTTTATGTTCTGAGCTCTCCGTTTAACTTACTTTCTGTTGGCCGCCTCACTCATGATATGGATTGTTCCGTCACATTTACTCCCTCTTCTTTTTTGATACAGGATCGGCAGACGCGGACTGCCATTGGTAGCGGACGACTGCAGAACGGGCTCTACCTTCTGGATACCTCTCCGACTATTCTCTCTTCTGTCTCCGCTGTGGACTGGCATCGTCGACTTGGACATGCCCCTCTTCCTGTTCTCCGAAAGGCCCTGCCTGATGTTTCATTACCTGTTTTTCATTGTGATTCTTGTATTTACGGTAAACAGCCGCGTACTTCTTTTCCTGCTCATTGTACTCGGAGCACTGCTCCATTTGATTTACTACATTCCGATATTTGGGGTCCTTTTAAAGTTACCAGTATGTCTGATTACCGTTATTTTCTCACCTTCATTGATGATTACTCTCGCACCACATGACTTTACCTCCTTCGGGAACGCTCAGAGCTCCCCCGCATATTTCGCGCCTTCATCCAAGAAACTCGCACGCAATTCTCCACCACTATTAAAACTGTGTGCACCGATAACGCTCGCGAATACACCGGCCATGAATTTGTCACCCTCGGTGCTGAGTTTGGTATTCTTCATCACACCTCCTGTCCCTATACCCCCCAACAAAATGGGGTTGCCGAACGGAAGAACCGCCACCTGCTCGACGTTGCCTGCTCTCTCATGATCCAAATGCAGGTTCCAAAACATTACTGAAACTTTGCGGTTTCCACTTCCTGCTTCCTCATAAACCGCCTCCCTTCCTCGGTTCTCAACTTTGCCACCCCATTCAGTCTCCGCTTCCCCTCCACTCCGGCTTTCCCTCTTACACCACGGGTCTTTGGCTGCACCTGTTTTGTTCACCTCATGGGTCCCTCCTCCGATAAGTTGGACCCCCGGGCCGCCAAATCCATTTTTTGTCGGCTACTCTCGCACCCAAAAGGGTTGCCTATGCTACTCTCCGGGCACTCAGAAGGTCATCGTCTCCGCCGATGTTACTTTTTGGGAAGATCAACCATTCTTCTCCCCTACTCCTTCCTCCACGCCGTCATCTCCACCGCTCCCTCTACCCCGACCCGTCATCCCTCCTACTGCGCCTGTTTCCCCACGTCCTTCTTCCTCTCCACCTGCTCCCTCTCCACCTGCTCCCTCTTCTTTCCCTCCACCTGCTCCCTCCAGGCCGCCCGTTATCCAGGTTTACTCTCGCCGCCTTCCCCCCTGCTCCGCTGCCCCTCTGTCGTCGGCCTCTTCCACGACTACCCTGCGCTCTGCTGATCAGGTATCTCCCTCCACCGCTCATCCTATGGCGAATTATGTCTCCTTGCATCGCCTTTCCCCTCACCTACACACCTTTACCACTTCTCTTTCCTTTATTTCGGTTCCTAACACTGTGCAGGAGGGGCTAGCACATCCCGGCTGGAAGGCTGCCATGGAGGAGGAAATGGCGGCCCTCTGGGCCAACCAGACCTGGACTCTCGCATCGCTTCCCCCGGGTCAGAAACCGGTTGGGTGTAAGTGGGTCTTCGTCATCAAACACGCCGCTGATGGGACGATTGACCGTCTCAAGGCTCGGCTCGTCGCCCGCGGCTTCACTCAACAACCCGGGCGAGACTATGAGGAAACCTTTTCCCCGGTGGCCAAACTCAACACCGTTCGTGTTCTTATCTCGGTGGCTGTCCATCGACGGTGGCCCTTACTGCAACTGGATATTAAGAATATCTTTTTGAATGGCGACTTGCAAGAGACTGTCTATATGCAACAACCTCCCGGGTTTGAGACCATGGGGGAGTCTCAGGTTTGCCGTCTTCAGAAAGCTCTGTATGGCCTCAAACAATCACCACGGGTTTGGTTCGACAGGTTCAACAAAACTCTTCGGGAGGTTGGATTTTCTCGCAGCACGACGGACTTCTCCATGTTCACTCGCCACCGTACATCGGGGACAGTTCTTTTGTTAGTTTATGTTGATGACATCATCATTACGGGCGATGACTCACAGGAAATACATGAGGTCAAACGACATCTCGATACAGTTTTTCAAACAAAGGATCTGGGACCCCTCCGGTATTTTTTGGGCCTTGAGGTAGCTAGACGGACAGATGGTCACGTCCTCTCCCAGCGGAAGTATTGTCTCGACCTTTTTCATGATGCAGGTTATTCGGGGTGAAAGCCGATCAATACCCCAATGGATGTGAATCACAAGTTATGTGCTCAGGCTTCCGACTCAAATCTCTTACTTGAGAATCCTAAATACAATCGCCGTCTAGTTGGAAAATTGATCTACCTCACGGTAACAAGACCAGACATATCCTTTGTCGTTGGTATTGTCAGCCGGTATATGCATTCTCCCCGAAAATCTCATCTTCACGCCGTTGAACGCATTCTCAGATACCTCAAAACGGCCCCTGGTCAAGGATTGGTCTACAAGACCTCATCTTCAGCTCCTACATTGATAGCTTACTCGGATGCTGATTGCGCTGGTTCTCTTGATGACCGACGGTCAACCAGTGAGTTTTGCACATATTTTGGAGGACATTTGATTACATGGCGGAGCAAAAACACGTCGTTGTTGCTCGATCATCTGCAGAGGCTGAATACCGGGCAATGACGTCTGTAGTATCTGAACTAACATGGCTGGAGAATCTTCTTACCGATCTTGGTGTACGACTTCCTTCCCCAACGTTTCTCCTTTGTGATAGCCAAGCGACAATACATATTGCCAAGAACCCGGTATTCCACGAGAGAACTAAACATATTGAAGTTGACTGCCACTTCATCAGAGAAAAGGTTCAAATGAAGAAGATTGACTTGAAGCACGTTCCCGGGACAGAACAAGTTGCGGATGTGCTCACTAAAGCTCTTCCCAGTACGCTCTTCTATTAGTGCTTGTCCAAGCTTGGTGCATACGATTTGTACGCTCCAGCTTGCGGGGGAGTGTTAGAAAAGCCCATGTAAATGGGCCCATATTGGGCCCTTGTTTTCTCCTCCTTTCTTCTTCTCCTTTTAGTCTCACATCATTGTATAGGATTTCTTCTCTCCTTTTCTCCCCTATATATCTGTATTCTCTCCTTGTATTTTGATATAGAAGCAATACATACAAGTTTTGAGCTTTTCCAACAAAAATAAAAGAATTTATTATTCCCCAAAAAATCTAGAATATTACATGAGAGTTCCCCTCTTTATATAGAGTAGAAGAGGAATAAGTAAATATATATTGAAGATGTGTGACTAAATACAATAAGAAGAAAAAAATACAATGAACTTTAATATTCTCCCTCAAGCTAGAGCTATATCGATCATTCTCAGCTGACACAAATATCTGAAAAACAGGAAGAAACTAATTTGGGGAAGAAGTTGACCAACTCCTTATTTGAGGAAACAAATGGAGTGAAGATTTGCTGGTTGACAATTTCCTCCCGGATGAAGCAACAATCAACTTTCATGGAATACTGGATTTTTAGACATGTAGATTGCGATTTTATTATAACAAAACATAGGTATATGATAATCGTAGATTTCTCTCAAGTTTTTAAAAGTGTTCTTAACCCCTTAGCTCACAAGCAGTCTGAGCCACACTTTTGTATTCATCTTCAATACTTACTTGACCTGGACACTATCACTTGTTTCTTGCTTTTCAACGTGACTAAATTTCCTCCAACATAAGTGCAAAATTCAGAAGTGGATTTTCGATCTTCTTTGTCATATGCATAGCTTGCATCAGGATATAACTTACCGCATAAGTGATGGCTTCTTTGAAACAATTAGTCTTTTTCATGGACACCCTTTAATGTAATTAAATATTTTTAGAGCAGCTTGTAAATGACACTCTCTGGAAGTCAACATGAATTGATTGACCCTTCCAACAACATAAGAGATGTCATGTCTGGTTACGGTAAGATATGTGTTTACCGATCAGACGTCACTATCAAGTAATGTCTTGTAGGAGAGATGTCTCATCCCAAAGTTTGTCGGTGCTTATAAACATGGGATTCCGAGCAGGTTTCATTCCAAGGAGATCGACATATTTAGTAGATCTAGGACATACTTTTGTTGGGAGTGAACTATGGAGTTATTGCGTCGCGCAATTTCAATTTTCAAGAAATATCTTGTAGGACACAACTTTGGTAACAAAATGCTCCTGAAGATGTATCTTAGTTTTCTCTATTTCAGAGGAATCATCTACAGTAAGAAAAATGTCATCAACGTAAACAACAAGAATAACTAAATCGTGGTTGGTTTGCCGTATAAAAGAGGAGTGACCAACATTTCTTTTGGAGAAACCAATAGTTGAGATAACCTGACTGAATTTGTCAAACCATGTGCGAGAGCTTTGTTTGAGATCACAGATGGTCCTTCAAAGCTTACACACCCGAGACTCCCCCTAAGAAACATAACCATAAAGTTAATTCATATAGATTTCTACGTGTAAGTCAACATAGAGGAAGATATTTTTAACATCAAGTTGAGGCATTTGCCAATTTCGGTTGACAACAACAGATAAGAGGACTCTGATAATACTAATACGAGCAACCGAAGAGAATGTGTCAAAAAAAATCAACATCATAGTTCTGGGTGAATCCTTTTGCAACAATCCGAGATTTATACCGATCCACAATGCCGTCGAGGAGAAACTTGATTACAAAGGCCCAACAAAATCCACAACATCTCCTTCAAAAGGGGTAGGGACAAGGATCCAGGTGACCCGTGATTTTAAGGCAAAAACTTTCCCATCCATAGCCGTTTATCAACAAAGTTTACAAAGAGCTTCTTCATGTGTAGAAAGAGCACTGGTGGTAGAGAGTGCCCATGCAAACTTGATGCAAGAGGGAGTGAGATAGGCATATGAGAAAACGTTAGTACGAGGGTGTTGTGTGCCGCCCCTTACCCCTTTGCGCAAAGCAATGGGGAGATCCAAGTCCACGCCTACCAAAGTGTAGGAACATCTGAAGAGAAGATGGCTGGCTGGGAGCTATCGGAGGGGGGCTTGATTGTGGAAGGAGTGAGGACTGGTGGGAAGCAGGATGTCAATGGTAATGATAAGGAAAGGGTGAAATAGGAGTGACACATTCAAGAGTCGGTGCCGACTACGGGATATCAGAGGAAGGAGTATGAATGATAGGGAACGATGGAACAAAGATGGGAGCATGAGAGGTAGTGAAGAGAGGATGTGAGATATCGAGAGAGACTCCCACTGTGTTGGGAAAAATAAGAGGTAGACTCAAAAAAGTGATGTTAGCATAAACAATATAATTAGATTTGAGAAATTAGAGAGTTGATTTATTCTTCCACTATAGAGGATATAAATATGAGATCCAAATACAATTAAAGGTAGCACAAAATGTGGGACTAAAACCATACCAGGAAGAAACACGTCAATAAACCAGAAAATACGTCAATACTCCCCCTCAAGCTGGCGCGAATAGATCAAGCAAGCCCAGCTTGCCATAGGTAGAGAGGAGTCTAGAAGGACCAACCGCCTTGGCGAAGGCATCTGCAATCTGCTCTGCGGAGGGAACATAGGACGCTTCAAGAGTCCCTGAACGGATATGCTCCCTGAGAAAGTGAATATCAACCTCAATATGCTTAGTCCACTCGTGCAAAAAAGGGCCTGAGGCTAGCATGAGAGCGGACTGGTTGTCACAAACAAGTGTCGAGAAACCAAAAGGTGGAAAGCCAAGTTTGGTAAAGAGAGTACGCAGCCAAAGGAGTTCAATAGCGCCACGGGTCATAGCCCAGTACTCGGCCTCAGCAGACGAGCGGGATACAACACTCTGCTTATTGCTTTTCAAGGAAATAAGATTGTCACCATAGAAAGTGCACATACCCAAAGTAGACCGTCAACCAGTAAGGAAACCAGCATAGTCAGAATCTGGGTAACATGTGAGACCGGGGGACGAAGATGAACGGTAGAAAAGCCCGAGGCCAGGAGATCCCTTCAGGTAGTGGAGGATCTGAACCGCTGCATCAAGGTGAGAAGTCCGAGGAGCATGCATGAACTGATTGACCACACTCATAGCAAAGCTAATGTCGGGGCGAATGATGGTCAAGTAGATAAGTCTGCCAACAAGACCCCGGTATCTGCCCGACTCAGGGAGAGGATCTCTAAACTCGGCGTGTAATCGGTGGTTCAGATCCATGGGTGTAGACACAGGAGTGCCCCAAGAAGGCAAGTATCACTCAAGAGGTCGAGTGTATACTTACGCTGAGATAAGGAGATCCCCTGCTGAAATCTGGCAACCTCAATACCGAGAAAGTACTTCAGAGGCCCTAAATCTTTCACTTCAAAAACCTTCTGAAATCCCCCTTTATCTGAAGTATCCCCGAGCTATCGTCACTGGTAAGAATGATATCATCCACATAGACAAGAATAATAACTCTACGGCCATCCACAGTAGTGAAAACAAAGCACGTGTGGTCGGCATGACATCTGGTGAACCCACTCTGAAGCACAACAGTACCGAACCGCTCAAACCACGCACGGGGAGACTGTTTCAACCCATACAAAAACTTTAGCAAAAGGCAAACACGGCCCAAATATTCCCCCTAAACCTTGTAACCGGGGGGTGGATCCATATAAACTTCCTCAAAAGTATCGCCATTGAGGAAGACATTCTGCACGTCCATCTAATGAAGAGGCCACTCGTGGCAGGCACGAGAGAGACAAGTAGACAGACAGTAGATAGCTTGGCCACCGGGGCAAAGGTCAAGCCGTAATCCCCAGGAGTCTGAGTGAAGCCCTTCGCGACAAAATGGGCCATGTAGAGTTGTAGCGGTCAAGAGAACCGTCGGCATTATACTTGACAGTGTAAACCCAACGACAGCCAACAGTTTTATGACCTGCCGGAAGAGGGAGGTGCCCGCCTTCTGTAGTGCGGACATCTCATCCTCCATGTCCGCCACCCATTCAGGGTGTTGGAATGCCTTAGTTATCGAACTCAGAACTCTGATCTGGTCGGTAGCAGTCAGGAAAGCCCGGTAACCCTGAGAAAGACGCTGTTAAGACACATAGCTTGTCACGGGAAGGTCAGTAACACAAGAACGCTTACCATTGCGAAGTGCAATGGGTAAGTCAGAGGAGGGAAAGACATCACCTGCCAGAGGATATGGCAAAAGGCCCTGTGAGCTAGGCGTAACCAGTGGATCCCGAAGAATGGGGTGAACATGTGAGGGCCCGCGTGGGCCACGAGTGTAGGTCTGCAACGGAAGAGAGTCGTGCAGCAGAGCAAGGGCAACCAGAGCCAGCTGTGGCAGAGCAAAAGGAGCAACAGGGATAGGGGAGGTACCATAGAAGGGGACATTCTCAAAGAACTTAACATCCAGGGAGTGAAACGTTCTGCCAGAAGCGGGGTCAAAACACTGATAGCCCTTGGAAAAGGAGAAATATCCCAAAAATAAGCACCAGGTAGCTTTGTCATCAAGCTTTGTCCGAGACGGACGACGGTCCTGGACAAAACACACACCCAAACACCCGAAGAGGGACGGAAAATAGAGGGCGGCGGGAAGATAGAAGATTAAGGGGGACCGGACCCGCTAAAGGATGACGGTTGACCAAGAATGTCCCCGTAAAAAGGGCGGCACTCCAAAACAACTTGAGGACATGAGATACACGAAGAAGAGACCGGATCACATTCAAGAGATACCGATTCTTGCGTTATACCACACCGTTTTGTTCTGGTGTATAGGGATAGGAGAATTGATGAAGGGTTCCTTGGCTAGCAAGGAAAACAGTGAAAGAGGAAAAGGTATACTTCCCCCCCCCCCCCCGAATACTAGAGGAAAACTGAGTCTTAACCATATTAGTAAACTGAGTATATAAATGAAAGACATCAGATTTGACACGCATAAGATAGACCCAACAATAACGAGTAAAATCAGAAGTAACAAAATACCAAAATCCATCATAAGAAACAACCGGGGCAGGCCGCCAAACATCTGAATGAATAATATCAAACGGTGAAGAACTACAAGAAACAGAAACATGACAGGAATTACGTGTATGTTTGCTAAGCTGACACACATCACACTGAAAAGAGTGCTCAAACGAGACACTCAAAAAAAGATGACACAATCTGAGGACTCGAATACTCCAGTCTGGCATGCCAAAGAGAGGGTGAAGTAGTAGCATCAGCGATGGACGGGGGTGAGAGATAGGGCGAAGGAGGTGGAAGATCCAGCTGGTAAAGCCCGTCGAGCTCACGGCTGTAGCCAAAAGTTCTCGTGGCCAGGTTCTGAAAAACACAGCCAGAAGGAAAAAAATATCACCGAACAGTGCATCGAATGAGTCAATTGACTAACAAAAAGAAGATTTAAAGCAAGCTTGGGAACAAGAAGAACTGAACCCAAGGAGAAGGCGGGAGACAGGGGAAGTGTGTTCCGGTGAAGAATGGGGATCACAGAGATATCAACAAGGCGAACCTGCCGATGGACGCTCGAAGGCTCAAGAGAAGAGAACGAGCGTGTCTCACCAGTCATGAGATCAGTGACCCCAGAGTCAACCACCCAGGGAGAGGAAGACTCCTCTTGAGTGACATGGAAGGCCGTCGGGGTACCTGACGCAGACGCTGAGGTCGACGAGTGCGACGAGGAGGCAGGCAACTGCTGAGCAGGAAGAGGCTGGTGCGAAGTCTGAAATGGGGATTGCATCTGGAGCTGAGACTGAGGCTGCTGCACTTGAGCCATAAGCTGACTCCAATCAGCGGAAGGGGTCCAAGACGGGACACTGGAATCAGGCTGGCCCCCAAAGTCGGAAGAAGTAGCGGCAACAACACGAGTGGTGGTGAACTGCTGGCGTAGGTGAGGAAAGAGCAGCCAGCATCGAGCCTTCTCAAGACCAGTCCGGAGGCAGTGCTGACACTGAACAGAGGAAAATGGGTTGCCGCGGCCACCCCCGCGACCATTAGAGGTAGTAGTACGCCCCCTCGCACAGAAGAAGTATGACAGGTAGCAAGGGCCATTTGGTCTGGAAGAGCAACAGAAGCTGGAAGCCTAGAACTGATGAAACTGCGGTCAGGCGGGCACGACGCTCATGCTCCTCCACCATGGAATAAGCATCCAATATATTAGGAAGTGGATTCATGCTGACAATCTGAACCAGAATCTGCTCAAACTCTGGTCGTAACCCCATCAGGAACTGATAGGTTTCCCGCTTCTCCCGTCTCCTCTTGGAAACAAGCAGATCCTCTGGATGTGGAAAAACACTAAGAAACTCGAGGTCAGAAAGCTCCTGGAATCGCTCAGAGAGAAAGGTAAAATACTCGTACACTAAACGATCCCCCTGACGGGGAGTAGAAATCTCTTGGAAGACAGAGTAAATCCGCGTATCAACGCGTGTGTGACTGTAGGTATGGGTCAAGGCAGCCCAAAGCGACGACACAGAATCAAAACACTTGAATTGCTCGTAAATGTGGGGCTCCATGGAGCATTTAAGCCACCCGAGAATCTTGAAATTTTTCGTGCGCCATTGACGGATAGCCTTTTCATCGGAAGGACGGGGAACACCATTCGGTTCAAGCCAATCTAGCTTGTCATGTCCGGCAAGATGGACACGCACGGAGTTGGACCAAGCGATTAAATTCTTTTCATTGAGAAGGGTGGCGGTGATGCGTTGAGCAAAGCCATCATTCGAAACAAAAGGTGAGGAATCTATGAGATGAGAACAAGAGAACTCGCACAAGAAATGGAAAAGTCAAGGGAGAAAAAGGCCAAGAAGCCCTCAAACAGAAGAAAGAAGTCTCATCCCACAAAAAAGGAAGACCGTAGATCACAGATCTAGGTCATGAGAAGAAAAGAAAGGGAAACGGGGGGGGGGGGGATACCAAGCAAAGCGGTCAGAGCGGCGGCTGGAGGCGTACAGGCAGAGCGGCGCTGGAGAAAGACGGACGACGCTGGAGGCGTGCGGGCAGAGAGGTCGGTGAGGCGGAGGACGCGGCGGCCTCACATCGGGTGGAGGAAGACGGTCGCGGGAAGCGAGATGCGGGTTCGGCTTGGTCGTGGGAGAAGTGGCAGGATCGGCGACGAACGAGTCAGTGATCGGGAGACGGGATGCGGGTTCGGCGGGTTAGGGATCAGGAGACGGGATCCTCTGATTCCAAATTAGATTTGAGAAATTAGAGAGTTGATTTATTTTTCCACTATAGGGGATATAAATATGAGATCCGAATACAAGTAAAGGTAGCCCATAATGTGGGACTAAAACCATTCCAGAAAGAAAAACGTCAATAAACCAGAAAATACACCAATAAATATCGTTTGAAGATAGTATCGAAACAACGATATTCCTTCTGAGTTGGACAGTACCCCACAAAGATATATTTGGTGGCGCAAGCGGAGTGTGCATGAAAGCAGTACAACCAAACACACGCAAGATGAGGGAAAAATGTGTACGGGTTGGATATATAAGGGAGAAAGAGATCTTACCGTGAAAGAGAGAAGAAGATAACCATTTAATTAGAAAACAAGAAAGGAGAAACACATGACCCCAATAAGAGCAGGGAACATTCAATTGACATATGAGTGTTTAATTAACATCGATGAGATAACGATTTTTTCATTCAACAACTCCATTTTGTTGAGACGTAAGCACACAACTGGTCTAATGAATAATATTGTTGGAGGTGCAGAAAGACAACTACTGACTCATGTATTTTTTGGCAATATCAGTTCGAATAATTTTGAGTGACATACCAAACTGAGTGCAAATTTCATTATAAAATTTTGAGAAGACATAAAACAGTTCAGAATGTTCCTTTAAAAGATATAATTAAGTACATCAAGAGAAATCATCAATAAAAATTAAAAAGTACAGACTATTTCCACAAACAGACTTGGTGGGACTAGAATCCCAGATGTCGTAATGAATAAGATTAAAGGGACGAATAGAACTTTTACAATGTTTAGAAGGAAAAGAAGTACAATGATGCTTGTCATATTGACAAGCTTCACAGTCTAAGGTGGAGTCGGTCCTGAAAGCGGGCATGAGCTGGTGGAGGAGACGCAGTGGCGGATGACCAAGAGGATGGTGCCACTGGAATAGAGAAGTGGAGATGGGAAATGCGGAAAAAGTGGGAAGATTGTCATGGTAGTAAAGGCTGCCACGTTCAGTCCCAATAACAATCGTCCTCTACGGGTGAAGGTCCTGAAAATAACAAGCAGTGAGAGAAAATGAGACAAAACATTGCAATTGGTTAGAGAGAGCATTGACATACAATAAATTGCAAGGAAAATTAGGGACGAAGAGAGTGTCATCCACTTGTAGAAGAGGTAGTAATCACAACTCCAAATCCACACACATGAACAAAATAGTCATCAACCACAAAAACAAGGGGGTGCAGGTCATGTGTTTTGAAGTGCGAGAAAGGAAGAGAGTTTCCGGTCATACGATTGATGACACCTGAGTCGATGAACAACTTACCCTGAGTAGCAACATGATCCCTACCTGATGAAGTAGCAATGGAGGCATATTGCTTGGAGGCATTGAGTGCCTCAATATCTGCCAAGGAGAACTAAAGGTCGGACTCTTGCGATGGGGTGGACGGCGAGGTAGAAGATTCAGGCACAATAATACTGACACGAGCCTAAGGGCGGAGTTGAGGATGCTTCACAAAGCACTGCTCGACAAGATGAACAAGACGTCCACAATGGAAGCAAAGAAGGCGAGGACCTTCACGACCCCTGGTGCGCCCACCACAACTGCGGTGAGCTCATTGCAGAAGGTTAGTAACTGTAGAGATACGAGCAACAGTAACATCCAAGGTGGGAGTATCAGATTCTCCCAAGATCTGTTGGTGTATTATCTCATATGAATATAGAAAACGGAGAAGATAGCAGACGACCAGGAGTTTCTAAAAATGTTTCCGCTGAGTGGTAATGTCAGCAGAGAAAGAACGATGTTGAAGAAGTACTGAACTGAGAGACTGAACATCCTGATACCTAACATCTAGAGAGGGAGATAGAGAGTTGGATGACCAGCCGAATTAGCAAAATTGTCGGAGGGTGCAGAGGAAGCAATCAGGCCACTGCAGAAGGTTAGTAACTGCAGAGATGCGAGCAACAGTAACATCCAAGAAGGGACTGTGAGAGTATCAGGTTCTCCCAAGATCTGTTGACGTATCATCTCATATGAATCTAGAAAACGGAGAAGATAACAGACGACCAGGAGTTCCTAAAAATATTTCTGCTGAGTGGTAATGTCAGCAAAGAAAGAGTGATGTTGAAGTTCTAAACTGAGAGATTGAACTTCCTTATACATAACATCTAGAGAAGGGGAGAGAGAGAGAGAGTTGGCCGAACAGAGAGATCAGAATAGAAGGTGTAGATGCGAGATGTTTTGGACCATTGGAGTAAATAGCCGCAAGATGATCTCACATTGCCTTCACAGTATCGTCATGGCGAATGATAGGCAAACATGCATCAAAAAGGTTGTTTGCAAGCCAGGTATGAACAAGAACATAACAGGAAACTCAATCAACATAAGAGGGAGGGGCGGGGTCAGGAGATGCATCAGTAAGATGATGACGTTTTTGTTGAGAGCGCAAAAGGAAGATGAAACTCCAATCGGAATAATTGGGTCCAATTAATTTAGATGTCATATCGAGATTGCCAGAGGTGGATGAAATGATCATGGTAACCGTAATGCTGGCGGGAGTAGAAGAAAGTGGTGGATTGTCCATAGAAGGTAAGCAAGTATAGAGTTGGATGATTCGGCGAGTACAGTGTTGTCAGGAGATAGAGGAATCACTGGATGATTTGGCGGGACTATTGATGGTGGGGAAAAGCTTGCACAGGGAGGAAGGTGAGATCAAGGAAAATGGGAGCTCGCATAGGGAGGGAATGCGAGACTGCTGGGGATTGATCGTTGAGCAGCAAGGTCTTCATCATTTGGATGGATGTGAGATTGAGGAGTCTCGTGGAAGGCAGATGGTAGAGGAACCGAGAAGTCTCGCAGAAAGCAGATGGCAAAATGTTGCATACAAAGCAACGAGAGCTCGAGCAGAGGAACCTGCATGCAGTTGATATCGCAGGGAAGGAAGGACTCGCGGGAAGATCACATGAGTTGAAGGTAAGTACAGAGGAGTACGTGGGAAACACGAAAGAACTCACAAGTATTGTTGAAAATTTTGGGAGGAGCTCACAGTCAAAAGTTCATAATGGGGCTTATACAAGTGCCGAGCAGAGAGTTTATTTTGCACGTCGAGGCCTGATGACGAAAGAGCAGAACGGGAGCGAGTACCCAACAAAGAAGTGAATTCTCGAGCTGAATGAACAGTATGCAGGAAATTGTGTGAGGCCGAGAGCGTTCATGCGAGAGTTTTCACACGAGGAGAACAATAAGAATTTTGTGTCGCTCTGATACCATGTGGGAGTTTGAAATAAAATAATTTATTATAAAAAAAAGTAGAATATTACTATTACATGATAGTAACACTTTTTATATAGAGCAAAAGATGAAGAAAGATGTGAGACTGAATACAAGAAGGGAAAAAAATATAATGGGCCCTTTTGAGGGCTTATACAATGGGATTTAACAACTATATCCATCAAAAAATAAAATGGTGTATCAGAAAAAGAACAGGGTCTGAACAAAACTAAAATAAAATAACCTCTGAGCTACTAGGTAGAAATAATAACCAAACACACGCAAGATGAGGGAAAAATGTGTACGGGTTGGATATATAAGGGAGAAAGAGATCTTACCGTGAAAGAGAGAAGAAGATAACCATTTAATTAGAAAACAAGAAAGGAGAAACACATGACCCCAATAAGAGCAGGGAACATTCAATTGACATATGAGTGTTTAATTAACATCGATGAGATAACGATTTTTTCATTCAACAACTCCATTTTGTTGAGACGTAAGCACACAACTGGTCTAATGAATAATATTGTTGGAGGTGCAGAAAGACAACTACTGACTCATGTATTTTTTGGCAATATCAGTTCGAATAATTTTGAGAAGACATAAAACAGTTCAGAATGTTCCTTTAAAAGATATAATTAAGTACATCAAGAGAAATCATCAATAAAAATTAAAAAGTACAGACTATTTCCACAAACAGACTTGGTGGGACTAGAATCCCAGATGTCGTAATGAACAAGATTAAAGGGACGAATAGAACTTTTACAATGTTTAGAAGGAAAAGAAGTACAATGATGCTTGTCATATTGACAAGCTTCACAGTCTAAGGTGGAGTCGGTCCTGAAAGCGGGCATGAGCTGGTGGAGGAGACGCAGTAGAGGATGACCAAGAGGATGGTGCCACTGGAATAGAGAAGTGGAGATGGGAAATGCGGAAAAAGTGGGAAGATTGTCATGGTAGTAAAGGCTGCCACGTTCAGTCCCAATAACAATCGTCCTCTACGGGTGAAGGTCCTGAAAATAACAAGCAGTGAGAGAAAATGAGACAAAGCATTGCAATTGGTTAGAGAGAGCATTGACAGACAATAAATTGCAAGGAAAATTAGGGACGAAGAGAGTGTCATCCACTTGTAGAAGAGGTAGTAATCACAACTCCAAATCCACACACATGAACAAAATAGTCATCAACCACAAAAACAAGGGGGTGCAGGTCATGTGTTTTGAAGTGCGAGAAAGGAAGAGAGTTTCCGGTCATACGATTGGTGACACCTGAGTCGATGAACAACTTACCCTGAGTAGCAACATGATCCCTACCTGATGAAGTAGCAATGGAGGCATATTGCTTGGAGGCATTGAGTGCCTCAATATCTGCCAAGGAGAACTAAAGGTCGGACTCTTGCGATGGGGTGGACGGCGAGGTAGAAGATTCAGGCACAATAATACTGACACGAGCCTAAGGGCGGAGTTGAGGATGCTTCACAAAGCACTGCTCGACAAGATGAACAAGACGTCCACAATGGAAGCAAAGAAGGCGAGGACCTTCACGACCCCTGGTGCGCCCACCACAACTGCGATGAGCTCATTGCAGAAGGTTAGTAACTGCAGAGATACGAGCAACAGTAACATCCAAGGTGGGAGTATCAGATTCTCCCAAGATCTGTTGGTGTATTATCTCATATGAATATAGAAAACGGAGAAGATAGCAGACGACCAGGAGTTTCTAAAAATGTTTCCGCTGAGTGGTAATGTCAGCAGAGAAAGAACGATGTTGAAGAAGTACTGAACTGAGAGACTGAACATCCTGATACCTAACATCTAGAGAGGGAGATAGAGAGTTGGATGACCAGCCGAATTAGCAAAATTGTCGGAGGGTGCAGAGGAAGCAATCAGGCCACTGCAGAAGGTTAGTAACTGCAGAGATGCGAGCAACAGTAACATCCAAGAAGGGACTGTGAGAGTATCAGGTTCTCCCAAGATCTGTTGACGTATCATCTCATATGAATCTAGAAAACGGAGAAGATAACAGACGACCAGGAGTTCCTAAAAATATTTCTGCTGAGTGGTAATGTCAGCAGAGAAAGGGTGATGTTGAAGTTCTAAACTGAGAGATTGAACTTCCTTATACATAACATCTAGAGAAGGGGAGAGAGAGAGAGAGTTGGCCGAACAGAGAGATCAGAATAGAAGGTGTAGATGCGAGATGTTTTGGACCATTGGAGTAAATAGCCGCAAGATGATCTCACATTGCCTTCACAGTATCATCATGGCGAATGATAGGCAAACATGCATCAAAAAGGTTGTTTGCAAGCCAGGTATGAACAAGAACATAACAGGAAACTCAATCAACATAAGAGGGAGGGGCGGGGTCAGGAGATGCATCAGTAAGATGATGACGTTTTTGTTGAGAGCGCAAAAGGAAGATGAAACTCCAATCGGAATAATTGGGTCCAATTAATTTAGATGTCATATCGAGATTGCCAGAGGTGGATGAAATGATCATGGTAACCGTAATGCTGGCGGGAGTAGAAGAAAGTGGTGGATTGTCCATAGAAGGTAAGCAAGTATAGAGTTGGATGATTCGGCGAGTACAGTGTTGTCAGGAGATAGAGGAATCACTGGATGATTTGGCGGGACTATTGATGGTGGGGAAAAGCTTGCACAGGGAGGAAGGTGAGATCAAGGAAAATGGGAGCTCGCATAGGGAGGGAATGCGAGACCGCTGGGGATTGATCGTTGAGCAGCAAGGTCTTCATCATCTGGATGGATGTGAGATTGAGGAGTCTCGTGGAAGGCAGATGGTAGAGGAACCGAGAAGTCTCGCAGAAAGCAGATGGCAAAATGTTGCATACAAAGCAACGAGAGCTCGAGCAGAGGAACCTGTATGCAGTTGATATCGCAGGGAAGGAAGGACTCGCGGGAAGATCACACGAGTTGAAGGTAAGTACAGAGGAGTACGTGGGAAACACGAAAGAACTCACAAGTATTGTTGAAAATTTTGGGAGGAGCTCACAGTCAAAAGTTCATAATGGGGCTTATACAAGTGCCGAGCAGAGAGTTTATTTTGCACGTCGAGGCCTGATGACGAAAGAGCAGAACGGGAGCGAGTACCCAACAAAGAAGTGAATTCTCGAGCTGAATGAACAGTATGCAGGAAATTGTGTGAGGCCGAGAGCGTTCATGCGAGAGTTTTCACACGAGGAGAACAATAAGAATTTTGTGTCGCTCTGATACCATGTGGGAGTTTGAAATAAAATAATTTATTATAAAAAAGTGGTGGATTGTCCATAGAAGGTAAGCAAGTATAGAGTTGGATGATTCGGCGAGTACAGTGTTGTCAGGAGATAGAGGAATCACTGGATGATTTGGCGGGACTATTGATGGTGGGGAAAAGCTTGCACAGGGAGGAAGGTGAGATCAAGGAAAATGGGAGCTCGCATAGGGAGGGAATGCGAGACTGCTGGGGATTGATCGTTGAGCAGCAAGGTCTTCATCATTTGGATGGATGTGAGATTGAGGAGTCTCGTGGAAGGCAGATGGTAGAGGAACCGAGAAGTCTCGCAGAAAGCAGATGGCAAAATGTTGCATACAAAGCAACGAGAGCTCGAGCAGAGGAACCTGCATGCAGTTGATATCGCAGAGAAGGAAGGACTCGCGGGAAGATCACATGAGTTGAAGGTAAGTACAGAGGAGTACGTGGGAAACACGAAAGAACTCACAAGTATTGTTGAAAATTTTGGGAGGAGCTCACAGTCAAAAGTTCATAATGGGGCTTATACAAGTGCCGAGCAGAGAGTTTATTTTGCACGTCGAGGCCTGATGACGAAAGAGCAGAACGGGAGCGAGTACCCAACAAAGAAGTGAATTCTCGAGCTGAATGAACAGTATGCAGGAAATTGTGTGAGGCCGAGAGCGTTCATGCGAGAGTTTTCACACGAGGAGAACAATAAGAATTTTGTGTCGCTCTGATACCATGTGGGAGTTTGAAATAAAATAATTTATTATAAAAAAAAGTAGAATATTACTATTACATGATAGTAACACTTTTTATATAGAGCAAAAGATGAAGAAAGATGTGAGACTGAATACAAGAAGGGAAAAAAATATAATGGGCCCTTTTGAGGGCTTATACAATGGGATTTAACAACTATATCCATCAAAAAATAAAATGGTGTATCAGAAAAAGAACAGGGTCTGAACAAAACTAAAATAAAATAACCTCTGAGCTACTAGGTAGAAATAATAACCAAACACACGCAAGATGAGGGAAAAATGTGTACGGGTTGGATATATAAGGGAGAAAGAGATCTTACCGTGAAAGAGAGAAGAAGATAACCATTTAATTAGAAAACAAGAAAGGAGAAACACATGACCCCAATAAGAGCAGGGAACATTCAATTGACATATGAGTGTTTAATTAACATCGATGAGATAACGATTTTTTCATTCAACAACTCCATTTTGTTGAGACGTAAGCACACAACTGGTCTAATGAATAATATTGTTGGAGGTGCAGAAAGACAACTACTGACTCATGTATTTTTTGGCAATATCAGTTCGAATAATTTTGAGAAGACATAAAACAGTTCAGAATGTTCCTTTAAAAGATATAATTAAGTACATCAAGAGAAATCATCAATAAAAATTAAAAAGTACAGACTATTTCCACAAACAGACTTGGTGGGACTAGAATCCCAGATGTCGTAATGAACAAGATTAAAGGGACGAATAGAACTTTTACAATGTTTAGAAGGAAAAGAAGTACAATGATGCTTGTCATATTGACAAGCTTCACAGTCTAAGGTGGAGTCGGTCCTGAAAGCGGGCATGAGCTGGTGGAGGAGACGCAGTAGAGGATGACCAAGAGGATGGTGCCACTGGAATAGAGAAGTGGAGATGGGAAATGCGGAAAAAGTGGGAAGATTGTCATGGTAGTAAAGGCTGCCACGTTCAGTCCCAATAACAATCGTCCTCTACGGGTGAAGGTCCTGAAAATAACAAGCAGTGAGAGAAAATGAGACAAAGCATTGCAATTGGTTAGAGAGAGCATTGACAGACAATAAATTGCAAGGAAAATTAGGGACGAAGAGAGTGTCATCCACTTGTAGAAGAGGTAGTAATCACAACTCCAAATCCACACACATGAACAAAATAGTCATCAACCACAAAAACAAGGGGTGCAGGTCATGTGTTTTGAAGTGCGAGAAAGGAAGAGAGTTTCCGGTCATACGATTGGTGACACCTGAGTCGATGAACAACTTACCCTGAGTAGCAACATGATCCCTACCTGATGAAGTAGCAATGGAGGCATATTGCTTGGAGGCATTGAGTGCCTCAATATCTGCCAAGGAGAACTAAAGGTCGGACTCTTGCGATGGGGTGGACGGCGAGGTAGAAGATTCAGGCACAATAATACTGACACGAGCCTAAGGGCGGAGTTGAGGATGCTTCACAAAGCACTGCTCGACAAGATGAACAAGACGTCCACAATGGAAGCAAAGAAGGCGAGGACCTTCACGACCCCTGGTGCGCCCACCACAACTGCGATGAGCTCATTGCAGAAGGTTAGTAACTGCAGAGATACGAGCAACAGTAACATCCAAGGTGGGAGTATCAGATTCTCCCAAGATCTGTTGGTGTATTATCTCATATGAATATAGAAAACGGAGAAGATAGCAGACGACCAGGAGTTTCTAAAAATGTTTCCGCTGAGTGGTAATGTCAGCAGAGAAAGAACGATGTTGAAGAAGTACTGAACTGAGAGACTGAACATCCTGATACCTAACATCTAGAGAGGGAGATAGAGAGTTGGATGACCAGCCGAATTAGCAAAATTGTCGGAGGGTGCAGAGGAAGCAATCAGGCCACTGCAGAAGGTTAGTAACTGCAGAGATGCGAGCAACAGTAACATCCAAGAAGGGACTGTGAGAGTATCAGGTTCTCCCAAGATCTGTTGACGTATCATCTCATATGAATCTAGAAAACGGAGAAGATAACAGACGACCAGGAGTTCCTAAAAATATTTCTGCTGAGTGGTAATGTCAGCAGAGAAAGGGTGATGTTGAAGTTCTAAACTGAGAGATTGAACTTCCTTATACATAACATCTAGAGAAGGGGAGAGAGAGAGAGAGTTGGCCGAACAGAGAGATCAGAATAGAAGGTGTAGATGCGAGATGTTTTGGACCATTGGAGTAAATAGCCGCAAGATGATCTCACATTGCCTTCACAGTATCATCATGGCGAATGATAGGCAAACATGCATCAAAAAGGTTGTTTGCAAGCCAGGTATGAACAAGAACATAACAGGAAACTCAATCAACATAAGAGGGAGGGGCGGGGTCAGGAGATGCATCAGTAAGATGATGACGTTTTTGTTGAGAGCGCAAAAGGAAGATGAAACTCCAATCGGAATAATTGGGTCCAATTAATTTAGATGTCATATCGAGATTGCCAGAGGTGGATGAAATGATCATGGTAACCGTAATGCTGGCGGGAGTAGAAGAAAGTGGTGGATTGTCCATAGAAGGTAAGCAAGTATAGAGTTGGATGATTCGGCGAGTACAGTGTTGTCAGGAGATAGAGGAATCACTGGATGATTTGGCGGGACTATTGATGGTGGGGAAAAGCTTGCACAGGGAGGAAGGTGAGATCAAGGAAAATGGGAGCTCGCATAGGGAGGGAATGCGAGACCGCTGGGGATTGATCGTTGAGCAGCAAGGTCTTCATCATCTGGATGGATGTGAGATTGAGGAGTCTCGTGGAAGGCAGATGGTAGAGGAACCGAGAAGTCTCGCAGAAAGCAGATGGCAAAATGTTGCATACAAAGCAACGAGAGCTCGAGCAGAGGAACCTGTATGCAGTTGATATCGCAGGGAAGGAAGGACTCGCGGGAAGATCACACGAGTTGAAGGTAAGTACAGAGGAGTACGTGGGAAACACGAAAGAACTCACAAGTATTGTTGAAAATTTTGGGAGGAGCTCACAGTCAAAAGTTCATAATGGGGCTTATACAAGTGCCGAGCAGAGAGTTTATTTTGCACGTCGAGGCCTGATGACGAAAGAGCAGAACGGGAGCGAGTACCCAACAAAGAAGTGAATTCTCGAGCTGAATGAACAGTATGCAGGAAATTGTGTGAGGCCGAGAGCGTTCATGCGAGAGTTTTCACACGAGGAGAACAATAAGAATTTTGTGTCGCTCTGATACCATGTGGGAGTTTGAAATAAAATAATTTATTATAAAAAAAGTAGAATATTACTATTACATGATAGTAACACTTTTTATATAGAGCAAAAGATGAAGAAAGATGTGAGACTGAATACAAGAAGGGAAAAAAATATAATGGGCCCTTTTGAGGTCTTCTACAATGGGATTTAACAACTATATCCATCAAAAAATAAAATGGTGTATCAGAAAAAGAACAGGGTCTGAACAAAACTAAAATAAAATAACCTCTGAGCTACTAGGTAGAAATAATAACCCCCCCCCCCCCCCCCCCCCCCCCCCCCCCCCCCCCCCCCGGTCGGGCCTCACTCCGGTCCGACTGAAAACAACTTATTTTCCGCGTATCCCGTTTTACCCCTAAAAACTCCCGATCTTTCTCTCCTGCAGCCACGCTCTCGCTCCCCCCTTTTTCGCCAGCATCTCCTTTTTCCCGAGCTCTCTCACGATCCCCTCTCCTTTTCCCTCTCCTCTTCTTTTCCTCTTCCACACCTTACCGGACTCTAGCAAGAAGCCGATCTCGCAATCCCGTGCCTTCCCCGCTCGTGAGATCTAGGGCGTGATTGGACCCCGCTGCGTGATCTCACCGTTCTTCATTCTCGTCGACCCCGGAGGCCCAACCAGCGGCATCTCTCCTGGCGGCTCCCTCTCTGGAACACGCTAGCAGCACCGCCCTCCGGCCTCATCACAAAAGGAAAATCGCGGCTCGTCTTCTCGCGATCAGTTCTGTACCCGGCGGTTTTCTCCTCTTTGCCCGCAGCACCGCCCTATTTCCCGATCTACTCTCTCCCGGACGGAAGCCCCACCTCCAACGATCGCTCTTCCCGGCGGAAGGCTGCGGCGAGGGGTCGAGATTTTGCAAACTCCGGGGAGTCCGGTGGAGGATTAATCTCGGAATACTCCCTTCTTCTCAATCGGCTTCAGTCGAAGATATGCGCCGCGTAGCCGCGGATTCTCCGGCGGTTTTCTCCTCTTCCCCAGCAACACCGCCCTAGTTCCCCGATCTACTCTCCCCCGGATGGAAGCCCCACCTCCAACGATCATTCTTCCCGGCGGAAGGCTGCGGTGAGGGGTCGAGATTTTGCAACCTCCGGGGAGTCCGGTGGAGGATTTATCTCGAAATACTCCCTTCTTCTCAATCGGCTTCCGTCGAAGATATGCGCCGCGTAGCCGCGGATTCTCGGAGAAGGTTTGCCGCTCCCCCGCCTGCACTTTATGTTTCTAGATTATATAAAAGACGGTTTGAACTGATTTAAGAATAGATTAGGATCTTATAGGTTTGATTTTGGGCGCTAGAAATAGTTCTCGACATATCCAGATGCCATGAATTAGGCTAGATTGCTTCTCTCATTTGGGTTTTTGGAGGATTATGCTTCCATTTAGAAATTATCTCAAAATAATCGGACAAAAGGAGTCTGAGAACACTGCATCTCTCTATACACAACAAAGAAACGTAATTAAATTGCTGTTGTTTGATAAAATCCAATCATTAATATCTTTGTAGCATCAGTGACTTTCTCAAAGTGATTTTCTGATGTTTTTTAATATCTCGAAGTGCAATTTTACTTCTATTTTCAGTAAGATCTAACATACAGTCATTGTTATTGTTGATTGATTTAGTATGATTCAGCTTTTTTCTGCACCTTGAGTGTGTCAAAAATTCATCTTGGACGTCTCTTAATATTCTATACTATATTAAAAAAAGAAATATGTATGTTCATGATCCTAAAATTTGTCTGTCAAATAAATTTGAGCCTTTCGATTTTAATCTCCTTGATTAAACTGATTGTTAACACAAGCATAAAATCCTAAAATATGTATATGTTGTCAAAAATGTATGCCATTTATAGATACTAACAGACATGCGCGGGGCACAGCTAAGTTCTTAGGTGTAGTGTGCAACAATAATAGTACTTGGTTGTCGCTCAAGTGATGATCAGGTACTAATGTCTACACACAGGAGGCATCATGCACGACTTCTGTTGCTATTTATTAATGACCATGAAGAGTGCTAACTTGCAAGTTGTTTTCTTGAATAATATGATTCGAGTTAAATTTATGGAATATTACCTTTTAAACCATGAAGAGTACTTTTTTGTTTCTCTGTTCAGTAATGTTTTTTTTCAGCACTTCCTCATGATCATGATTACAGTTCCTCAAGAAAGTGTTCATTGTATCTCTTTTCATGTAATCAGTTAGTTGTTAAAATCAATTAGTTAATGAAATCGGTTGGTAATCAGTTTTCATGTATCTCTTTTCCATTTTGCACTGCTTGACTTTTTTGTTTTCTTAAAATCACGTCATAGATTGGTTCTTTTGGAAGACTTCATCATTTGAAAAATGCACCTGTGTTTTTTGTCCTCTTTGTTTTTTTAGTAGAATGGTTGGTGAGAACATATGGAGGCAATATGCAGGTTACCAGGTTGCATGCCCTTGCAATATGCTAACAAGGTTTGCTGCTTAGCTGCTAACAAGGTTTTGTTCAGCTGCGTCAACACTTTTGCCTCTTGCCGATACTGAATATGTTAATTTTTTTTACTGTTTATATATTTAACCTTGGTGCGAGTTATGTGATACAGGTTTTCTGCTTTTGATTCAGGTTCAGAAAGCTGAAACTCTACTCCATTCTACTTGCTGCTGATTTTTCAGCTTTTGATTCAGACAGTTTCTTCTGTTTAAAAAGGGTATGATTTCTTTGCTTCCAAATTTGGGTTTGATTCCTCCTCTTGTCTGGTTTTGAGCCGCTATGCAGCTTGTGATTTCTCAACAGTACAATAGTTTGATTTGCACGCTACTCTTGTTTATTCCCTTTGGTTTTGAGCTGATGAATGGAGTTACTGATGTTTTTTTGCTTGGTTGTGCACGATTTTTGCTTGATTCACACTAAATTTTGTTATAGGAGAAAGTAAATAAGTACAAAAAAATTATAAATGAGATTGAATTGAACAACTTCCCGAGATCACAGGAGATCGGCGTCTGCTGAACTGTACAACTTCCCGAGATCGACGCGGGACAGGAAGGAGACATATGAGTTCGATGTTGATCTCCATTCCTTAGCACTACTGCTCAAGAGATTGCTCACCATCCCTAATCACCATTGTTCAGGCTCTCGACGTCTACAGTCAATTGCACAATTTAAAGTCACTAACCCTAAAAACTGAAGCCAATTTCATAATTATACCCCTTCAATTCCTCACTCATAACTGAAATCAACTCAACACAGTGATTGTTTGGGCATGGATTTAGTAGAAAAACCATGATCAAAAAGGTCGATATGAATGGGAAGGGAAAGCATGTGATCAAGAATTGGTGTGTTCCAGGTGTATATTTTTGATTCTTTTCAATTTAGATTGAGTAGTGTTGCTTGATTATGTGTATGCCAGCAAAGTTGCGATCTTGGCTTCAGTACTGGTTTCGACGCAACCCTGTTTCCCAAGCGGTTTGTGGAAGAGATCGAGCGGACCGTGCGGCAGAGCGGCGTGGGGTGTTGTTTTTCTATTCAACATTCATGGCATGTCATCTTATCTTAATAAAAAATGTTGTTGTAGTACTTCTAATTTTAGCATCTTTGGTTGATGGCTATATGCAGCGACATTTTGGGATGTCACACCAACAAGCCTTGACACATGTAACCGCATAAGCTGCTCATTCTCATGCTCAAAATAATAGCATGGCAGAACATCCATCTTCTTGCTCATCAAGCACCTTCACACAACAAGTTTCCAACATTAACATGCAGTATATTTATTCTGACACAAATAATCATAATTTTGAATCTACGGTTGTCCCTTATTGTGACCAAATATCTCAATCAGCAGCCATTGTTGTTGATAAACTTGTTGATGATAGCTACAACTGGCAAAAAAATGGGCAAAAGCAGGATAAGGGCAGTGATATCCAAGGAGCTATTATGAATGTAACCACCCAAAATGTCCAGTCAAGAAGAAAGTCGAACGTTCCCTTGATGGAAGTGATCGAGATAATCTACAAGGGACAACACATCACCCGAAGCCACCGTCTAATAAACGACCAAAAGAGATTGCAACATTAGCCTTGATTGAATTTTTTTGTGTTTTGATTTGTAACTTTCCTATCGACGTCTCTAAATTCTTGTTTTCCTCTTTTTGGAATAGGGATAACTTTGTCAGGGCAATGCAGGGATTTAGCCTCGAGATAAGGTATTCTTAACCTTGATTATCTTTTTATTGACAATGTTACTTGAGATACATGGTGGGCATTGAAGTTTCTCCATCTCTCCTATTTTTTTTTCTGATTTACATGTATTAATTCCAGGTTTTTCCACTTCTTCACAAGACTCCTCATTATCGGCTACTCATCATTCGATTTTTGGTTTTCCCTCTTCTTCCATCTCCCTTAACTCTTCTTACATCAAGTGCTCTTAGTTTGATTCCAGATTTCTCTGCATTTTATTCGCGTTCATACACATGGAACAGGGAGTGGGAGAGAAAGAGAAGTAGATGTAGGAGAGAAGAAGGGAAGCAGGTTAGAGGAGGAGGGGAGAGTGAGCTCACTTGATGTCAGAAGTTGATATCTGATGATTGCTTAGTGATGATATTAGAAGTAATAGTATAATAAACAGCTTGCTAGTATATGTGGCTCCTCTTCCATAGCTTCCGGCTACAAGCCCTCCGATGTGGTTCGTTTTAGGGCTTGGTTGTGGTCGAGAACGCGGTGGTTACGAACCGTCGTTCGTTCCGGTCATAACCGTTGTCACGTCAAACACATATTTTATGACGGCGGAGTTTTTGTCCTAACTCACCAGAGCAAAAATGCCACGCCAAACGATCCCTTAGTCCTTTGCGGATTAGTTCCCTGTCTTGGTGTTCCCGATGATGTCATTCAGACATTACGCATATCAAAACTTGACGAGCACAATTACATGTAGTGATTCATGTTTGTTTTGCTCATTGTTGTTGGATGAGAGATGAAAAACTGTCTAATTGGAAAAAATAAGGCACTTGGCCAAAAATGGGAACAAGAATATAAAACATATATTTTACTTGTTGATGGATGTTAAAGAGGATGAAAGATGGTGATTGGCATAATAAGACAGTTTACCAGCACAACTCAATCACATTCATTCAATTTGCTATCTCTGAAAAATTTCAGAATGCGGCGTAATTTATTTGTCTTCTTAAACAAATTCAAATCAATATCAAAGTCTTTGTTGATCTTAGTCTTCATTACGCCGCATGTAAAAAAACTCGTAGAAAATGTGAAAGCATGGCAAGATGAAGTGTTTTGAATCAGAAAATGCGGGGACAAGAGCTTTAAGTCTTTTTCATATCAGTCGAGATCTAAACTACATACATTGAAAAGAAGGCGTTGTATGATGTGTTAGTATTCAACATTTAGTGGCAAATCAAAGTTTAAGTCTTCAGCTTACTCAATATAAATTACTTGTCCATGTATGTTGAGTATGATCAAGTACTTACTTCAATTCTTATCTTAGCCTTGCAGAGCACATTCACACGCCCCCTTGATGGTAATCAGAATCAATGGTCTCAATCACATAAATATTCATTAGCTCTAGTTCCAAGTGCTTCAATACCAACTGGAGCTAAGTTGTTATCAAATTCTACCAGTCGGCATCAACTTCCATGGACAATTAAGAAGCTAAGTTGTTATCAAATTCTACAAGTCGGCATCAACTTCCATGGACAATGCCTAATAAGCCTGATATTTAGAAGTACACTAACGTGTTTGTGGAGGTTGACAAGATTAGAGACGGGAAAATTACCGGTGAACAGGCACACAATTTGTTCCTTAGTTGGAGGATCCCTAATGGTAGGTATTTGTTATATATGCTTTGTTTTGATATCTATCTTTTGTATAGCTTAATGTATGATCTACAACACGCCCCTTCCTATCAAATTAAAGCAAAAGTGATCTACAATAGTCTATGTGCTTAAACTTGGGACCATCCTTCCTAAGAGAACTATTTTTACTTATTTTTGCATTTGTTTTTCTTCTTCTTTGATTAGAGATGGACTCTTTTACACATTTTCTGTATAAACTTTGGACACTACCTGAAGTTTTTTGTTTTAATTTCTTTTAGTTTTTAAATTTCTGCTACTTTTATAATTGACATAGTATATTTTGTGTACCAATGTTGCTCATTTTGTCAAGATTTCCTTGTGTTATATTGTTCTTTTATGCTCTAACGGAAGTATTGCTCAGTTAGTTCCTCTTGTGTGTGCAATTGAAGAAAATCAAATGCCTAACGAACTGTTTGGCCGGGGATTTTGTACAAAAAGATCACATATGTTTGACATGACAATAGTTATGACCGCCATCAAGAAAAAAAATCTAATTTTGAAAATGAAAGTGGATAGAGTTCCTTAGAAGAGATCAGGCGTTCACGAACGACGCTTCATAACCGCTACGTTCGCGACCGCCACCGCCACTGTCGTGCCAAACAGATCGTTCTCTTTTTTTTTTCTTCCATGCACTTCTCCTTTTTTTTGAAGAAAACGGCCTCTCCATGAGAGCACCCCTCCTTCGTAGTCATGGCCTAGCCGCCCGGGAAAAAAATGCTGCATTTGTAAGATCCTGCTTCAATGTTACCAACACTATCTCTGGTTTTCTTCTATTCTCTATCCATATCTCTGTCTATAACCTCCACCGCATCCAAATTCAAGATCTTGCAGTCGTGAACTTGTGATGGTAACCTTTTTCTTTTTGTTTAATTTGTTTTGATTTTTATAGTCAATTTTTTGTTTCATGGGTGTTCTCTGCAAATCATGTTTTGTGTAATCAAAATTTGATTTTATGTTGAGACTTGAGATGTTCGATGGAGCAGTTGGGGGTGAGAGGAAAGTGCTAGAAGGGCTGTTTTGGCTAGCGATTTCACGAACAAGTGACTACATTGAGGTTTCAAGACCTGGATGGGGGTGGGAGGAGGTGTGGCTATTTGAAGGCTGAATGACGGGTTTCCACCTAGTTGTGCTATGCAATATCCAAAATTTCAGCGACCTATCTGGTTGACGTTGACGACGACTTTCCTATTCCGTCAATCGGCAATTGGTTACCGCCTCTCCTATCTCTCCCGCTCCAACTTCCTATCTCCAAATACTAACTATTTTGAACTTCTTGTAGCCAAAATTGGCTCAGTTGTTAAGTGTAAGTGTTAATTCCACTTTGTGCATGAAGTTGAAAGAAAAGATTCTAAAACTGATGCGCAGATGTTGAAGATAAAGACAAAAGCTGGTAATGGTGGCACTAAACTTTTTAAGCAAGCTCCAAAAAAACCGAGAAAGAATAACATGAGCAAACATGCATCGCTTTCTGGTATATTTTGTCTTAAACCTGTTTGATTTTGCTAGAATGGCATACAACTGAGAAGTTTCATCACTGCATAATAGTTGTAATTAAGTCAACCGATTCCTGAGCCAGGGTGTACTTGACTTGATGGCTGACGAGCAGAAATCTGTGAACTAACAAATCAAGTTTGAGTCAACCCTGGCTCGACTCATCCATTTGTTAGCCTTAGAATTGCATCTATTGGCAAGGGAATCTTTGTTTTGTTACTTTTATTTCCAAGATTTGTTTTTGTTGGAAAAGCCCACTTAACATTAGGCCCATTTGTATAGCATTTATTGCTTTTCTCTCCTCTCTTTAGTCCCACATTGTGTATAGGACTTTTCTCTCTCTTTCTCTCATCTATATATATGTACTCATTCTTTGTATTTGTATCAAGTGGACATATATACAAGGTTGGCTTTCTCCATTTCTACAGTTTTATGAAATTTGTCAAATTGAAAGGTAGAGGGTCTGGTAAGGAAGATTCACGCATGAGAGTCTTGCAATTGTCGTATCTTTTCTTCATTTTCTGATATCAATCTTACTTTGATCCTTTCCTTGCAGACTTGGAGTGTCGTTGTTGGTCGCATAATCAATGTTCTCAACATCTTTGGTGTGAAAAACAAAATGTACATATGTTATCTCTCATTACCGCATGCTATCACATTTTATGCCAATTAAATTTTCAATGTTCAATCTCTTTCGAATTGGGATGGTGGTGGCGTATTTTTAATGTATTTCATGCTTACGTTAGTTTCGTTTATCAATCCATGATTTCAATTCAATCACTTCATTCTATATTGTAGTGTTCTAAAATTAGCTCTCAGTCCGCAGCAAAGCCTGCTGCATTTTGGCAGCATTACTTCTCTCCTTTACGCTTGTTCGCTCACAACGATATTTTGTACTTTGGGTAACTGTTCTTTCAGCTTCATTTCAGATCTCCATTTCAGATCAGAGCTTTACAATCTCCTGTTTTGTAGCTTTAGGAATGTAGAATGACAATCGGGCATGAGTCAAGTTGTCCGCAAACACTACAAACAATGTGATCTTATGCATTTATAGTATTTTTTTGGTTGTTTTTCACTCCTAAAAATTTATTGTGTGGAAGAAAATTAAATCTCATGGACTTTTTATTTATAGATTTACAACGAAGTTCACACTAACTGAGTAATTGGACTTAACAGATTATTACTTTTTGTTGTATAAGTTAGAAAGTGCTGGCCGTAGTTGAATTTTAGTGAATTATGTTAACTTTGAATGATTGTGATTGCATAAGTTTTAATTGAGTTTTATTTTATGCAAATATGTACAAGCAGAGAATATGGGAGACATTATGGTGGTCATGGCTGTCAGAAGACACTTACTCTGCCATTCCAAGAGCGAGATTCAAAGGATTATTAATGTGTGGAATAAAAAATTTGTATCAGAAATTTCAGAGTGATGACTTCAACAAAGCTTTGATGACAAAAATCACATGGAGAAGGAAAAAAGCCAGAATAGTTCTACACACATTCATACAACGTTGTTCCTGAACTTCTGATAATAATATTTTACCCAATTGTTTGTTGATTTTTTATATTAACTGTGATGCATGGTGATAAAATGTTTAGTTTTATACTGATTTTGACATTATTGACAGTTTATTGGATGTGAGATTTTATTGTACATTTGATGAAAGTTAAACTGAATAAACTTGAGCTAAAATATGTTGTACAAGTACATTATGAAATACTTAAGTAGGAGAACGAGTAGGATTTGGCGACAAACTTTAATTAATTCACATGATTGAGTTTAGGAAGTAGAGTTTTACCCATTGACTGCAAGTTTTTTTTTGCACGATATTGGATGTTTATTGGATTTTAGGGTCATGCACTTATACTTCACCGAGGCGAAGTCATAAAAGATGGTATGCCTTTGATTTCACAAAATATGTTGATTTTGCTTGAGAATCTTCATTTTACTTTTTAACACAGTTTCATTGTGCTTCCTGAGTGTAGTTATTTTTCTATCCAAGTTTTTTTATTGATGATAGATTTACTCAAGGAGCACCAACCTACCATTACTCGCATGGTATCAAATTGAGCCACATAAAAATGTGGGTTTTTTGTTTAAGTGCAGTGAAGATGAATTCAATGGCAGCGTAAAAATTAAATTCATCAATACTTCTAAGATAATAGCTATCGACTTATGTGACGGCATGCTTAAAGCAAAACAAATGGATATTTGATTACTTATGTATATTGAGTGAATTTAAAATATGCAATAGATTGCAACACATTATCTAAGGTATCATATCCTAATTTTTTTCGCACACCAAATTCTACCTCCGGTGAAATTTTAGTTGCACGTGGATATATTCTTGGGAATTTCTATACGGGCGAAGCCTGTTGGAACGCTGGTGAAGCCCGCTAAAAGTCAGCAAACACGGGATACGGGTTCAAATGTGGTGCATGATGAGGTCGCCACACTCGATGATTGTCATCACGGATACGGGTGGAGCCGAATGATGCTGCCCGATGAATGTTGTCGCCCGATGAATGTTGTCGCCCGACGAATGTTGCCATCTGCCAAAAGTTTCCGCTCATCGAATGTTGCCTCCAGCTAAATGTTGTCGCTCGCCGAATGTTCGCCGCACAAGGGGACATTATTGAGAATTTCTATGTGCGCGCAACACGCTTGAATGCGAGCGCAACCCGCTCGAATGCGGTCGAAGCCCGCTAAGAGTCAGCGGAGACTATAATTATGGGAATGCATTTATCGATAGGTATTGATCAAGACAGTTGGGCTTCGTACCGTTGTCTTACTTTCTCTCTCCCTCCCTTCCTTTTTCTTCTTTTCCCTCTTCTCTCTTTCTCCCTCTTCCCCCCTTTTCTTCTCCTCCCCCTCTTTTTCTTTCTCTTCCCTCCCCCTCCCCCCTTTTTTCCCCCTCATACCAGAGAGGAACCCGGCGGCCCCCCCCCCCCCCCCCCCCCCCCCCCCCCCCCCCGCGTAGAGATCAGCTATTAGAAGAATCAGCAGCACATTAGTAAATTGAATTCATATGACAAATGCAATTGGTTGCAAAGAAATCAAATTATGTACATTAAACTTGATCAATACTTGTACAATACATGTCAAAACAATGGTAGAGCTATATGCTCAAAAGAAGCAGTTTGCATTCCTTGTTTGGGTTGCATTTGGTCACTAACTATATTGTATTGATAATATCCACACGCTCATTATTATAATCTAATAGAAAACATTATGAAGCTAAATCCCCCGATTTATCATGAAGTAAAATAAGTTTTTTTGCGTGTATAGAAGTAAATTTGACATGTAGGCATCATATAGGCTATTTCATATGCTGAAAATTTACAATAAACTACGATGGGTCTACTTGGATGTTGCCGAAGGAGTGGCTGTAGGTGGAGATGACGGTGGTGAAGATACTACAGAGCCTTGACCGCGGCTGCCTAAGCGGGGCGTGCTCGATAGAGAGTTTCCAAGATCTCTTTAGGGTTGGGGAAATAGACTTTCTTCATTCATACCATTACAATACCCACTGAGTCCATTAAATAAGACTTACAATCGACACAAAAAGAAAACAACGTCAAAGGAAATAACGACAGACTTGGACATGTGACTAAAAATGACACCTCATAAAGATACAACAAAAATAACGACGCCCTATAATGACGTGACTAAGACAGAATAAAAACATATTAAAAAATAATTAATACTAAATACGCCATAAAAGGACCCATAACATCTATCCCGACCTTCAAATTGAGCTTGTCCTCAAGCTACAACTTTGCGTGGATGGCCGAGTCTTCTGGCATCTTGATCTCCCTCCAGAACAATGCACGATAGTGCGTAACGACGATAAGGAAGTCAGCGAGTAGCGATAGCGATGTCAGAAACATGGACGACAAAACGAATGTCTTTGGCGGGGCTGGTTGAGTGGTGCTCAACAGTAATGACAAGACGGCTGAGGAGCGGCTACCCGCAAAAGAAACGAATCTGACGGCGAGGTGGTCGGAGGTATCAGCGGAGCATGGGCCGACGACAGAAGCGATGATTGTGCCTTGGCGGCCGGGAATTGTTTGTTAAATAGTTCCTCAAACGACATTAGAATCTCAATAATGCACGCGTCAAGAGCCTGGAAGCTAATGATGTCTACCATATTAAAATTAAAAATAAAAAGAGCTCGAGTAATTAATCAATTAATTGATTAATTAATTAAAAAGTGTCTTAATCGGTGAGTGATTAATGGAATTTCCAATATTGGTCGCTCTAAATTATGGCTTGATCGTCAGTAAGTCCACCCAGACGATTTGGAAATCTAGGCGTTGGAATGGAAAAAAAGAAATGGGTCATGGGGGTGGGCTCGAATCACTCCAGGCCCTGGAATGGAAACCCGCAGGAAGTGTGTGGCTGTTCGATGGAATGAAAACCTAGGCGCTGGATTGGAAACCCACCGGGAGTGTGCAACTGTTTGGCGGTTTTTGTTGCGTCACTTTAGGGTGTTGAGCAGGCGTGCAGTGGTAGACAAAAGCCGGATCAAGCGTGTGGCGGTAGATAGAAGCCGGACGCAACTTCAATCGATGAGATCGATGAGGTAGGTGTTCTTCCACGCTGCTGGGTCGAACGGAGACAGTCTTTCGGGCTTCTATGCGATGACGCAGACGTGCGTTGAATTTGAGGATGCTGTCAGCTGAATGAATTTGAGGGTCAGAACTCAGGTTTTCTTTGGTTCACGCAGGAGGGAAACCAGTGGTTGCGACTCTTTTTTTGGGTGGAGGTGTCGTGTGTTGTGTAGTTTGTCGTTGGGCTCTCTGAAGAAGTCGGCGGAATGGGAGAATGTTAGTGTGTGTTGGCGGAATGAGAGAACCGATATGCTCTGATATCAAGTTGTTATGGGTCTTCTTGGATGTTGTCGGAGGAGTGGCCGGAGGTGGACATGACGGTGGCAGAGATACTACGGAGCCTTGACTGCGACGGCCTAAGTGGGGCGTGCTCGAGAGAGAGAGCTTCCAAGATCTCTTTTAGGGTTGGGGAAATAAACTTTCTTCATTCATATCAATATAAGACTCACTGAGTCCTTTAAATAGGACTTACAATGGACACATAAAGGAATGAACGCTAAAAGAAATAACGACAGGCTTGTATATGTGACAAAAAAGAACACCTCATAAAGATACGACAAAAATAACGACACTCTATAAGGATGAGACTCTAAGACAAAATAAAAGCAAATTAATAAATAATTAATACTAAATAACGTCATAAAAGGACCCGTAACATAAACAATATCATATAAGCAAACGTGATCAAAATAGAGCATAGGCCTAGAGGAACAGTCATATTGCCTAGATTTTGTTCTAGTTTAAATAATGAGACCACCTCTATACAATGCACAGGTAAGGATGAACATCAATCCTTACTTAAATTGTGCATTGGCACAAGACCTTATGCAATGGGTTGGTAAGGCGACCAGCATGCAAAATTAAGCTACAAGAAGACACCTGAGTAAAAGTCATACCAAATGACGAATGACGCATTCCATGAAGCAAAATTAAACGCTCACAAGAATACAGTCCATGTAAGACAGCTCAAAATATGTACACCGGAAAGAAAACATCATAGTATGTACCTCATCAAGCCTTTTTTCACGATCTCGCAAAGAAGATTTGGCTTGAATAAATTTCTCATTCCATTTTTCATACAGCTCACTACTTAGTTCTTTGTAAGCAAGGCAAAGTGTACGCAAACCAGAAGAACCAAATTGTTCTAGATGCTCCCTGGTTATCTTTTTGATGTCACTATTGCCGCCCGCTAATCTCTCATAGATAACCGTGTCAGCACCCTGAGAAGAAATATTTTCAGATGAATTATATAACTTCTGAAATATAATAATAAATGCAATTTATGTCTGAAGAAAAATCACCTTGCAATACAAGATAAGTCTTCCACTGGGACAACGGCAGACAACAGACTGCCTTTTCCTTGTACTATTGACAGCCAAGGAGACGATAAGTAGGATTAAAAAGCAGATATCTCACAGTATAACGAGAAAAATGCTCTTCAAAATATGCTCACCTGTTAAATTCTAAAACATTCAATATCTCATATGTGACATCATGGACACTGCCCATCTTTTCAGTATTAGCCTCACGAACCATGATTGAAGTCGGTGTGCGCCTGTAAAAATAATTTTAATAACTTGCCCCATAAACACAAAATGATCATGTTTTCAGTTAATTACATGCAGCATTCTCAGTAGCCATATGACAAAATATCTCCCCTACCAAGTAAATCAACTTAAATGTAATCTAGTTGATCCAATTTTAGCTCAAGCATTGTCAAGTTAAGCATATTATGCTGGATCAAGCGTGAAATAAAAATAAGTTTTCAGTTGCATTATAATAAACCATGCATACAATGTTTAAAGATATGGATGAGCATATGATTGTGCTGTGAAACTTCAAAAAAGGGTTAACTTTTATTGGATGATGATTAGAATCACAACAATCATATACCTGGGTTCCTTAATTTTCAACCATTGATCCCCCTGAAAAATTTTGCCACCATATCACTGAAATCATTTCTACTTGATAGCCACAATATCACTTTAATATTTTTTGCAATAGCATGCACGCAAAGCACTCAATCGGTACCAAAATGGCTAGAATGTGTCAAAATGCGGACACATCGGGGAATGAAGATGTAGATTACATTGAAATTGAAAGATAAGGGGATCCTCATTCTGTACCACAACCTATAGTGTTCCTTCTCATGTCCAAACTCGGAAAGCCATTTCCCACGCACTAGTCCCATATATATGGGATACGAACAGGACGTAAACATGACAAATACAAAAAAGACTTTTATGCCCTCAACTAAAATAACCCATGCTTTGTTGTTCTCTGAAGGTGTCAATGACACAGAATGTATGTAGCGAGGGGTGTTCAAACATATATTTTCCAGCAAGTATTCAACGCGAAGTAATGTAAGCTTCCAAATTAGTACTTACACAAGTAAACAAAGCTCAAGTAGTAAGAGGGCTGATTCGGGAGGCCAGAAAACTAATTTGCTGCAGTTTCTGCCGCAGATTTGGATTTCCAATGAAGATTCTGCTATGTGGCGTGACGGCATCAGTTATCTTCATATTTCTGTTGTGTTAATTTACATTTTTCTGTCCATGTGTCGTAAGCCCAAATGGGGGGCATATAGTGAAGACCAGCCTAGATCAGGTCATCGCAAAAGTGTCTGACGTCGCACCCGACCGGATCCCGATCGACCTTGAGTGATTGCATTTTAATTTTTTGTTTTATTGCATTTTATTTTGCAAGTTTTATGTAGTCAATTCTAGTTGTTGCACGCCTGTACGCATATCTATGTTGTTACACGCCTGCGCACGTAGCATATTTGGAGCACACCATGAAACTCATCTGGACCGTCCGATCTCCAAAAAATTGCTTCTGACCATTGGATTTAAAAAATCAGACCTGCCAATATCCAAATCTCCAAACCGAACACTGTTCTAAACTCCAGATTTCCTGATCTCCACATTCCGCCTCCCATACCTTCACGGGCTCACCCCGCAGCCGGCGGCGGCCTGCCCGGCGCCCACAGGCGGGTTCACCGGAGGCCGGCGAACCCCCCGGTGGGCGCCGGGCAGGCCGCCGGCGGCTCCGCCGGTGGCGGCGGGGGTGAGGTGCGTGAGGTATCGGGTTTTGTTTTTTATTTTTTATTTAATAATTAATTAAATAATTTATATGTTTTTATAATTAATAAAATTATTATAATGCTTTTAAATACTTTTATAATTAGGCTTCGCCCGCCCCGCCGGGGGGTCAAGCGGACGAAGCCCGCAACGACGCATCGAGAACGGGCGAAGCCCGTTCGAAGATGCTAGTGTGTGTGTGTGTGTGTGTGTGTGTGTGTGTGTGTGTGTGTGTGTGTGTGTGTGTGTGTGTGTGTGTGTGTGTATATATATATATAGGTTAACACACAACCGGTCCAAATTCCCTGCCTCAAGTCCCGATCTGTGCACTGTTCTTCTTCCCCGGTTCAGCAATGACACGCTAAGCACAGTTAGGGCTCAGCTCAGACCCGATTTCTACGGCTACATGGGGTGCGATTATCACGAGACTGCTACGATCCAACAGCTCCCCATGTCGCGCGGCCACCGCTCCTCCTACAACCTGCACGAACCCTATTTACGGCAGTTTCCACAACTTCCCCACAACCACGATGGAGCTCTGCCATGGCCACCCATGGAGGTTTCCTGATTCAGTTTTATTGTATATGTACAAGACAAAGGACCAACCTTGTATATACTTCTTCGTGTATCAAATACAAGAAAGAATACAAATATATAGGAGAAGAGAGGGAGAAAGAATCCTATACAGGAGATGTGGGACTAAAGGAGAAAGGAGAAATGGGCCCATTTATAAACTAATTGATGTTAAAAGGGTGGAAATGATGGAATGAGGGGTGATTGATGTTAAAAAAGTTTCTGTGTGAATTTGCTTCCAGTTTTGTGATTCCTGTAGCGGTAGGAGTTTAGTAGTTGTAGATTGTTAGGAGGTAGTGTTGAAACTGATTTGCTGCTTGTTGTTGAAGAAGAACAGTTATATTGCGAAGTCCTGCTAATTGCTTCCATGAATGGCTTCAGTGAATGGTATCAGGAGCCTTGCTGATTGTAATTTCCACGTGAGATTGGTTCAGGAAGATGAACAGTAGTGTTAGGGTAGTTGATGTTTCTGTTAATAAATGTTTGCTGCTAGTTAGGCTGTCGTGAGATTAGTGGTGCAAGGTTAATTTGATTAAATGCTTTGTAATCCTGTGTGAGGATTTGCACGTTATTTCCAGTTTAGGAGATTAGTGTTGATGATGACATCTTTGTGTTAGCCATTTGCTTCCATCCAGTGGTTTTGCTGCTGTTTGGGATTGAGGAAAATCATGTGTTGCTTGAGTTGTTTCCGTTGGATTTCTAATTGTTGCTTAATTAGTGCTCCCGTGAATAGTTCTATGGAGGACTAGTAATGTTGTTGGAGTTTGTGGTTTCTGCATAAGGTTGAGCGTTTGAGATTACGTGAAGCCTCTTTGTGTAAATAGTGAGTGAACTTTAGTTCATGTATTAGAGAATTCGTGGAGCAACTTGAATGTGAGAGCGAGTGAATATTAGGTTATTTAGTTTGTGGTTTTATTACACGAGTGAGTGAATGAGATTTCGTGAAACCACTTTCGTGTGAGAGTGAGTGAAATTTTCTCCGTGGTGCCCGTGTGCAACAGCGGCCGACCTCAAAGCGGGAAATCGAAGGTGACGAGGAGTTCCTCGCGTGATCGCCATCGACTTCGAATACGTAAAGACTTCTCTTTCTGTAGGTAATTGTTTCTATCTTTTCCTTTGTGTGTGCCTCTATATTTTCTCGTAAGACAATAGACTCATTGCTGGATTTTCGTCCGAGTTTTGTCAGCGAACGCTACGTCGAAACTCCAAACGGAAACGTATTTAAAGTTCACGATTTCCGTTTTGCTGCGACAAGGAGAACGGAACGAAAGTTGCGAACTGTCTTTCCGAGTTTAGAAATTGAACCTTTTTTAAAGAAATTTAATTTTGAAGCGAAATAATTAACTTTGTGTTTTTTTCAAAAGCTGCTTACGTTTTCAAAGTATTTGCAATGCACACTCAAAATTTTGGCAAATTTTAATTTAATCATCGCATACATTTAGGGCTTCCTGGAGAAAAGCTGACAGGCGTGCAAACCCTGCGCGTCGTCCTGCACCAGCATGTTTGGTGAACTTAAATAGCGGTCGGTTGGGCCTTGATGGAGGAAGAAAAATTAGAACTTAAAATGTCTCTCTTATTCCCCTCTTCCTCTCTCTCTAACTCCACGGGAAAAACCCGTGAGTTCGCCCTATCCGCAACCCGCACAGGTATCACGTCTCTCCTTTTCGCCGCATCTCGTTCTCCGCCATCATTGCTCTGATCTCGTACTCCGGGAGATTCGGCGGGGCTTCCGTCCTGTTTCCCAGCCCCGCAGTCGCGGTTCCGCGTCTCCTCTCTTACGTCGGACTACTTCCAATGCCGTCGGCCGTCTTTCCAGCCCTATCCCAGATGGCGGATGCTCCCCCTCTCTCACCGAGCTCATGACACTCTTCCACACCATGTTCGTGACTCGGAACGCCAAAATGGTTGCCCTCAACGCACGTTTGGATGCCCTACAGGGGATGCCTTCTCCTCCGCCGTTGCACACAGCCGACTCCCTTCGGCAAGCCGCGTGGACTCCACCGCTCCTCCGGGCGCAGAATACCCCGCCTACGCTCGCACTATCTGGATGGATTTTTCCATTTACGAGGGCCGCGAAGATCCTCTTCCTTAGCTCACCCGTTGTGATATTTTCTTCGCCAACACGCCCGATGAAGAACGCGTCGACATTGCCTCCTTCCACTTACTTGGCCCAGCGCAATTGTGGTTCACTCAGCTCCTGAGGGAACACCCCAACACTTCGTAGGTAGAATTCAGTACGGCCCGCACCCTGAGGTTTGGTCCTCCTCTACAGGGAAACCCACTCAGCGATCTGGTGAACCTCAAACAGGTCGGCTTCATCGACACCTACCTGGAACAATTCCAAATGCTACTGCCTAGGGCAACGCCCGTTTTACCGGAGCAGTAAGTTCCCCTCTTCACCGTCGGCCTTCACGAGCGATGACGTTAGGATGTGAAATTCCTTCTGCCACGCGATCTCAACACAGCTATGAGCCACGCCAGGGCTTGTGAACGACGACTGCTATTAGATCGTCTGCCTTTGGGACGTCGGGACTATCAGGGCGCTTACTCTCTAGCCAGCATGCCCGACAAGGCTCCATTCCGAGACGATACACCGCGGCTTACTGTTCACCGTCGTTTGTCCCGCACCGAGATGGCCAAGTGTCGCGAGAAGGGTTTGTGCTACAATTGTGATGAACAATTCACACTAGGACATCTATGCAAGCACTTATTTTGGCTCGAAGTAGATGATCCTCCTAATGATGATGCGACATGGGGGAGAAGCTACTGCAATATCCTTCGATCCATCTTGAGAACAAGATGTCTTCGGACGGGGGCGGCGATGTTATGTGGTGTGACAGTGTCAATTATCTTCATATTTCTGTTGTGTTATTTTACATTTCTGTGCTCATTTGTCGTAAGCCCAAATGGTGGGCATGTTTGGTGAACTTAAATAACGGCCGGTTGGGCCTTGACGGAGGAAGAAAAATTAGAACTTAAAATCTCTCTCTCTCTCTTATTCCCCTCTTCCTCTCTCTAACTCCACGGGAAAACCCGTGAGTTTGCCCTAACCACAACCCACGCAGGTATCATGTCTCTCCTTTCCGCCGCATCTCCTCCGCCGTCATTGCTCCTCCGCCGGTCACGAGATCTAAGGGGAAGGTCCATAACAGATTCCTGCGGTAATCGGAATATTCAGGGATTTAGGGGTGGTGAAGGGAGGAATGAGCATTGGCCGGTTGGGGTGCTTAATGGCCGGAATGGGTTCAAGACTGTGGCCAGAGACGAGTAATTACAGCAGCAGGATAATAATCAATGTGATGGTGAGATGGTAAAGAAGGGGGATTCTATAGGGGACGGATGGAATTGGAAAAGAAGACTGATAGGGAACAATAGGAAGCGTCAAGTAGAAATTTTGGTGAGTTCTGGAAGAGTGACGAGAGGGAAATTAGGAAATTGTGAGTTCGGCTAGGCACTTAACGAAAGAGAATGGCTAGTTACTAGTTTACCGTGACCGGTTAATTGAAATGGGTGGTAGAAGTTGTTAAAAGTGGGTGGTTACGAGAGAATTGGAGGTTGAGTGACTTCCAGAACTCTAAGTGGTGGTTTCCGCCAGTCGGAGAAGGTGGAGGTGAGGTGAGGGTCGACCAAGGGTAAGGGGGAAGTGGATCTAAGCTTCACACCTAGAGTTCTATGAAACCGACACGGTAGGGAGATCGTAGGAACCCCAAAATTTGTCCAAATTCCACAGAGATTGAAGATCAGCCTATAGACCTCTATTTATAGACGAGAACCTACTACAGATGGGCAAGATTGTCCGGAACATAAAGCCACTAATTTTACATGAAATAAAAATACATAAAATATATAAAATACATAAAAATATGTTGTTGACGTCTGAACGTGACTACTAACTCGGATCATCCATGCGACGATCCTAACTCCGCCTCCCGTGCAATTAAACTCAGGCGGCTTCCGATAAGGGTCGGCTTACCCGTGAAATGTGATCCCCATCAGCCAACCACCTCGACTAAATTAGTAGGCATCGGAGTGTCTCGTCACATTTCCGCCTGGAGTAATTGTGGGTTTTGTGTTTGTATCAGAATGGCCAAATTCAGTAATCCGGATGAATGACACCAAGGCAGGATCTGCCAGTTTCAATAACCTAATTTAAAAAGAATCTAATAATTGTGACTAGTTGAAGCATCAGTTTGATCCACAGAATTAACTGCTCCAACCATAAGGTAAGCACGGTATTAATATTATAAAACATGTTTATCTTTCTTTTCAAAACATATATTTAATAATTAGTTTCTTTTTCATCAAAAAAACAAAGAAAATAATTGCTCATTGTAAATACTATACATTATAAATTATATTCTGAAAATTATGGCTCTATATAACCAAAAATAAGATAAGACTCCGTGGGTCAATGTACACTCTAGAAGAAACCCAGTTTAGATTTTTTGGGGAAAACTGAACGGATTTTTAATTACAGGTAGGAACCCATAACAAACTTCATTTCAATAGTGCCGTGCCATAATTTATTTTAAATCAGAAATTTCAGAAAAACAAAACTGATTATGAAAAGCTTTAACTCAATTTTAAAGACTTGTGAATTCACTAGCTCAAATGCATTGCAATCAACTCTCAATTGGAGTCCCGCCAAATGTGATGGGATCACTAATTACAGGTGGGTCATCGCCCAATGTGACCCGCACATGTCTATTCTCGCAGCAGGCATAGATCGGATCGTCATCTGGGGAGCTGAGTCCATGATTGAGTTCAGAGCGCCGTTTAGACATTTCTATGTGGGTTCTTTTTATTTTTTATGTATTATTTAGTGAAATCGAGCGCTTATCGTGTACGGCCAATCAGAGCAGTCCAGATATCCTATGCTTTATTATAAATAGGAGGGAAAGGGGGCTAGTTTCATTTTATTGCAGATTTTGGAGGCATCTACCCCGGAATCCAGCAATCTCTCATGATGCCGACTCCACAAAGCCCTAAGATGACGATTCCTAAGGCTTTTATCTTTGTTTTCTCGCATCCCTGTTGCAAGCCGCTCCTCCATCAGCCCCACACCCATCTTCAATCTCTCCCCAGTTGCTGCCTCGCCTAATCCTCCCCCACGGCAGACGCCCCTGCAGTTTCCCTCCTGCCACCCAGCTGCAGCCTCCCCAAATCCCTCCCAGCCGCTGTCCATACCAAATCCCACCCCTATAGCAGCGGTACTGCTTTTCATCCCCTCCACTCACCACTCCTCACCACACACCTCTCACTCCCGACCCCTCCTAAACCACCCCATGGCCAAACTGAGCAGTCCTATACCATCTACCCCCTCATCCAACCACTACGAGTCACCACAACCACCATCCAGCCTCCTCCCTTCCGGGCAGTCATGACCACCTCGACAATCATCGTACCTACACCTCCTTAACTTTGGCTTCTCTTTTTCTCGTGAGTATTAGTTGTTTGGTCTTTTTGTCTCTTTATTGTACAGATTGATATTTTTAATACGATTTGGAATGTTAGTTTGTAAGCGCACTTGTTTCGTGATTGTGTACCCCTTGTAGGGTATAATTAACGTCTTTAGCAGTTGAAATCAAGGCACTCACGTGAAAGAAAATCATACATGCTCGCTCTTAAAATCAATTTGTTCTTTGCTTTTGTGATAATCTGCTTAGTTTTAATTCCTAATTATTGTTTTCAGTTGGATAACAGATTGTTTGTTTATTGCATACATCATCCTAGGGTTCAGATTTACATCTCTGACACCATACTTAGGGTTACATTATTAAATTTCACTTAAAAAACCTACCCTGCTTCACAATGCAATTGCTTAGTGGGAATTTTTAGCGTTTCATATCAAGAAGAAAGGGGAAGAACATAGAATACAAAAAAACATTTTTGGCCCTCCCTAGGATCATTCTTATTCATCCAAGATAAACTACAGTAGACGGTTGTTAGGGTATGTAAACTTGTATAGTGGCATTATCGTAATGAAATGCTGAAATCAAAATACGTGGAATATAAATGCTCAAATAAAGATATTTGATGCCTCCCATGTCTTGCCACTCACAAATGCGCACCACTTAGAATAAACTTGCTAAGTCCCCATCACAACCTTCCTATCTCGTGCATCAATCTCGATGCCAGTCCTCCAAACAATATTCCCTGCTGGGATATTTGCTTTGTCCACAAGGCAAAGCTTTTAAAACTGTAGGTGGAATTGCGGGTGTAGGCCATGAAGTGATGCCCAAGGCTGGCATAAAAACACTTGAAAATAGTCATCAAACTGGAGCGAGATGATGACGGTGGTGGCTGCAGGGAACCAACCCTCCTCTCAGATGTCTATGGTTAGCCTTCCCAGGTGAAGGGCGACATAAGTCGTAAGTAGTTAATATGTATATCCCTAAGTAACTAAAATTGGGTGATGCCCAAGGTAGTATAAATGTGTAATGGAAGAACATGAAAATTTGTTGTAATGTATTAGGTACCCTGTTGGAGCTGAAGGTGGCGACATACACCTCCCGTAGGAGTGTCGTGCCTATACCTCATGAAGATAGTGAAACCCGGAGACGGCCCAATCAGAAGGTGGAACTGAGCAGACAGATCTTGGGAGAGGAACTATGGGTCGCCCCACTTTCTAGCAAAACCTGAAGATGCGATTCTGAAGCTCCCCCATTGGAACAAGAGGACAGGGTCCCGGGGATTCGTTAACGGAGAGTATCAAGTCGAGCTGGTAGAAATGCCCTCCTTGTTGATTGTCAGAGAGTCAAAATGGGGTCCTGAACCTCTGAAGGCCTCAAAATCGGTGAGCGTGACCTATGTCACGTCGTCCCCAATCATCGCTCACATCTCTTTCATATGACAACCATGAATGGGAGAGTACAACTACTTGCAACAGAAATAGATCTCTTTGCTTCAAATATCATGGTATTTTTGGTTAGAGAAATGATGGGTCGGTGGAGGCTGAGGTGGTCGGTTGGGGAATTGTGGTTTGGGTGGGGAAGGCTATTGGCGCAGGATGGTGTTTGTATCAAAGGTAGGTGTGTGGGGTGCAAGAGAGTGGTGATAGGTTGAACGGTGATTGGATTGAGTGAAGGAGTTGACTGAAACTCGGACGCGGTTAAGGGTCTCGACAATGAAATCCACTTTGATCACCAACGAAATCTCCATGGCATTGAAAATGTCCACTGAGTGATTAGTCCAGATAAGTAAATATGTGGCCGCATCCCTTGGCATGAAGATGCTAAGGTGGTGATGTATAGGAAGTCCGGAGGAATGATTAACAAACTCAATAAACTCATCAATGTAGCAGTCAATTGTGCTCGTTTGGCATATGCCCAAATGCACTCGACAATATTGCTCGAGTAGCGGTGATCATACTGCTTAGGGATATCCTGGTGACGCTAATCGTAGTAATGTGAAGACAACACAACCGGTGAAGAGCTGACCATTCCATTTCCATAGTTGTATGTTGAAGAATTGTTCAACTTTGGGTATCCAATCCATCGACTCAACTCAGAGTCATTAAAGTGGGGCACCTCGAGCATGTGAAGAGTGTAGGTGGCATCTAGGACGTTGTGGGAGTGCCAATGACGACCGAGGTAGTTGGCCAATGATGGAGGATGGGTCATCAGATATAGAAGGCGGGAGAAAATGTCGTTGCACATGAGCATCTCGAGACTCAATGTCTTGTAAGACAACATTAATGGAGGCTAAAATACTTTGTTTGCTCCTCGAAGAAAAGTTCGATGGCATTCAAGTGGACCTTTGGAGCACGAGTTTCGGAACCCTTTGAAGTTGGCTTGTCATGTCATATTTGACATCACCAGATGGAAGAACCGAGTTTGTGGTCATGTTCAAAATGACGTTTACATATTTTGATGTATTTTTTCTTTACTTTTGTATTTTTATTTTGAGAGATAGGACAACCATCGCGAGCGCACGATCTAAGCTGTTCAAGATGGTTTCCTTAGGAGTGTTGTAAAGGTTGTTTTAGGCTTGGATCGCAAAGTTTGGAAAGCTCTTCCCAAAATCCGACGGTCTTCTTCGGTGCCGACTCCTACGTATTATCCCAGTGCTTTCCTTTGTATTTCACATACATCCAACCATTCTCAACTCTGCTGTCAGCAGCCAGCCGCCTATTTTTTTGCTGCCGGGCTGCGAGGCTCCACGGGTCGATGAACGCAATGGGCGGGTCGGCGAAGGGCCAGCTGGGCTCGAGGGCGTTCGCCCTGATCTTTGGGTCTTGCTTACAATTAAGAAACCGAGAGCTGAGGATTCTGTGAATGACAGAAGATCCTGCGGCCTGACCACCTGTGCTCTCCTCCATGATTCTGCTTATGCTGCTGGAAGAAATGCTTAGCCGCAGCTCCAGATTATTGAGACAAACAGTATTAATACTGTTGTTTGCTTCTACTTTGCCCGTGTATTCTTCTTTTCCTGGCTGCCCTTCTTCTTCTTGTTGTTCTTTGTTTAGTGGAGGCCCAGAAAATGAATATGGAAAAAATGGGCATGAGACTAAAAAACTCGACCACACAACCATTTGCCATTCCAAATGATTTTTTGTGAGATGGACTTAACTCATCATCATCAATTAAGGCTGATATAGAACCAATTCAATAAATTTTGGCTTAGCTTGAAATTGAAAATTTTGATTCAATTAAAATTGGAAGTCTCTATGATGTCATTTTATCGCACCAAACATTTCTCCACTTTACCCACCAACATTATCTCAATAAGTTATCTCCACACACCTTTTTATAACAGATCAAAAATCTATAACATCTAAGTATTCAATTGGCATGTGATAACATTGTGATGGAAATCGTCATCAGACTACGGGTCGCATGTCGGCGGGGTCCACTCCTGTATATTCGCGTAGGAAACGATGATCGGAAAGGCAATCTGAGACCACGATTGTGTCCGGCACGTCGCGCTATTATTTTTTATCTATTTTTTTGGATTTTTTTTTTGTTTTAGGGCCTCGGGCGTAACGACCAATAATAGTTGTTCACGCCCGGTGTTCAACAACCCCTTCTTGTTATAAATAGGGGCGGGTGATACAGCTTAGTCTCATTGCTTGTACTGTGAGAGATTCCAGAAAGGCAATCGTTCGTGGCGCGACGCCGCAAGCCCAAGGTGGAAGTTTTAATTAACTTTTCAGTTAGTGTTCTTCCGTGATAAAAATTCCTCCTCAATCCTACGTCCTGTTCATCCCAGTCATCCCCCCAACAGTTTCTTCGCAAATTGCCTTTCCTGTTCCTCTCCTGTCCCGTCCGGAACCAAAACTGGTGTCACGATCTCCACATTTACTTGTCGATCTCCCTAATACACCCTCTCGCCAAACTCACCAACATTAGTGACGACACCTTCAGGTTAAGCCGTACAATTCCAGTTCGTTGATCCATGTTCATCGTCTTCCACATGTAACTAACTGCATGGCTCCAGCCCTCTCTCCTTCCTCGTTGAATACGCAAGGGCTAGCGTCGACCAGCGCCTCTCTCTCGCACGATAGCAACGCCGATTTCCACAAGCTCTCTCGTAACATCGTCATCGACTGTCGTCAGCTTCCCTCCTCCACCGACTTCCGTCATTTTATCTTGTAACATCGTCGTCCACCCTCTTCCTCCACAACACTCTTCCTCCCGCTTCAAACCTGTCATGCATCTTCCAACAAACTGCAAACAGCAGCCCCCACCCTCATTCTCCACTGTGTTTCTTCCTTCTCCCACCTCTGTCTTGGAATCACCTGCAACATTCCAAATCCCAACAACCTTCCCTAGCCACTGTACTCTTTATTCCCATTTCTGTAGTGGACCCACTGTTTAAGCCTACACAACACTTTCCTATCCTAAAATCATCAGCAGCCCAAACTTCCCTCATTTCCAGACTCCGGCACAACCATATCCTTCGTTTCGTGGAACCACGCCTACTGGCATTGCCGGATCTTCTTTGCTATGTGAGGTATTATTGTACGTGATTTTATTTTCTTCATTATTGACTACTAGAAAACATTTCATACTTGTTTGGGTGTTTTGACTCCTTAGTGTATTTGTTCTTTACTGTCTTTAATAGCTTAATCGTGGAAGTTGTGGTAAATAACAACTTGGTGCGGCCCTTAGCATGATTTGTTTGTGCGCCTAAAAATTTATTAATCATCTTGAGTTAATTTGCCTCGATTATAAAATCAACACTGCAAAATTTTAACTCTGGAATAATTGTTTTAAAACCATTTGCATTTCCATTTAAGTTGTATTTATTTGAGTCCATTTTGCATCATATCCACTTAGGTTCGCATTAGAGTCGGCACACCTGAGTCACACGGCCTAGTGCTTACCATGCATCACATTGACTGATAAAAAAAGGTTAATATAAAACATCTCAAATTGCACAACATATAGGCAGTTTTTGTTCAAATCATGAGGCAGAAAACAACAAACATCCATAGAAATACCACCAGATGCTATTTGAATTTTCTTTTTAACAAGTTCATGTTAATTGAATCTTCTTTCAGCCACGTTACTTGAATCTATTAAGCAAATGTTATTATTCAAATAAAAGTTTGCATTCACCAGATAATATGCATAAAAGGTACTTCACCGATAAAAGAAGAATCCAAAGTTCTTTGCTGCCGTTACAAGAGCAGCTTCATCTGGTGATGCAGCCTGGTATGTGATCTTATCAGAAGATCCATCACCTTCTGGAAGCACAGTATGACATACTGCAAGGCATCTGAAGAATTCCTACACAGAAAATAAGCATATTATCATAAATGCACCATTTACAAACATAAGAAGACAAGCAAACCTACATTGTACTGCTAAATGAAACCAACATTAATAAAAAATATTGACATATTTATGTAAAAATATCCTCATGATCAAAGTTGTAGATATCGGATATCGAGGACACGCCGGTTTAGGTTTTTATGTCGGGGGATATATCGGGGATATTTCATATATAGAGTTTTAATATTTAATTATTTATATGTGTAATTATTTATAAATTTAATCCTTTTTAAATATATATATATTAATATATTAATAATTTGATATTTATTGAACTCCTAAATTCATCAAACTATATAAACATTTTGTGTTACATAAGTAATAACAATATAATGCGTGAAATAAAATAATTGGAAGCAGAATGTCGAGAAGTTGTTAATGACAATGTAAGACAATTAACCATTAGTTCATAATTCAAAGACCATGCATAATTAAAGTCGATGACGGACTTGAACAAGGAAGAAAGTCAAAGGAAGGGAAAAAGAAAACCTAAACAATGAAACAATTTTGTTTTATTGTCTATTAGACCATAAAAACTATTTAAAATAAATTGAAAAAAAAACAATCGATAAAATGTCGGGATATATCGGCTGGTATATCGGTGAATATATCGGCTGGCATATCAAAGGATATTTTGCAAAAAAAATATCAGAAACGTGTTGTTTTGTCCATAAAACCTTTATGTCGGCCGCCATGTCAGTCATGTCAGAGAATATCCACAACAGTGCTCATGATTATATAATTCTCTTGAATTGAGCTATTTTATACCATAAGAAATGTTAATTTTGCGTATCGTTTTAATTTAGCAAGCTTTCCTCAAACACAACTTGGACAAAGCCCTGCACACAAACTAATCATCTACATACATAATTAACATGCCAACTGATGCAGGACAGGCATCAACACCTACCTGCCACCCTAGCGCCAGGTGTACGCACCTGCCTAGGGGTCCCAACGGGAGTCCACCCGATAGGCTTTATCAGGTCCGCAGACCGTATACCCCAACCCATCCCGCGGTCCCATCACAGGGCCGGTAGGTTGTTGAGGCCGGGGCTCGATCCCCCGACCTCCTTGATAAAGAGTCCTCGGGCGGACTCTCATCACAAAATGATCCGGAACAATACCAAATAACAAGAGGATGAAGTTACTGCCAGGGTAGCATAAATAATGATAGCAGCAATAAGAAGGGGAAGACAAAAAATGACCACACATGATGGAATAAAAGGAATCTTGAAAGTTGAGCAGATATTGGTTTTCTGTAACACTTTAAATATTCAGGTAAAATAGTTGACATATGATAGAATCACACTATAATGCACCAAAATGAAGCAGGAAATTATACAACTATTTTGTTCATGCTTGACCCATATTTTTACCTTGAATATTTCAGGATCACTTTCATTTCTCCACGCACCACGCATAAGCCTAGGATCATCAAAATTGAAACCCTTTTCTTTGACTACTGTAGTAGATGGTGTCTATCAAAACAAGATCAAGGTAAGGAAATACAAGTGCAATTCAAGTTAGTACAAGAAGATACATTTTGTATATTAGACAATTCTACTAATTATACCTACCTCATTGACTTGCATTCCATTACGTTGGGCAATCCCTCTTTCAATTTCAGTAATGCCAGTTCCAAACATCTTTCCACCAATAGAACATTTAAAGAACTCCATCAGGTTCCTAGTCAAGGTTCCAGTTTTATCAGAAAATATATATTCCACCTGTAATATTGGACATGAAGTATGATGTTATATAGATTACATACATGAAAGGAAACTAAAATAAACAAGAAGCATTAAAGGACGAAGATGTTAATAATCGTTGATAATTTCGGTTTTGATGGTACCTCTGTCTCTTATCCTCACATGAATGATTCAAGAACCACAAGGCCTTTATTCAATAAATACAGTTCACTTTAATCTAAAATATAAAGGCCAAGAAACAGTGGACTATAAGCATCTAAAATAGTAGGCAAAGCCTGCTAACTTGTATCAGATAATGAAAAAGAGCAAGATATATCCTGGAGTAGAGGTTCGCAAAAATAATTTGAAACTCCATTTAAGCTAATTAAAGAAGAATTTTCTCTGTCATACTATCTGTCAAAGTGAAATTTGTTCAAGCTAATAAACTAATTGATATCGACATCATAAGCAAATGGGACACAAGGATAACAAAGGACGGGGAGGATGATGGAAGCGGCAATGACACTAGGGAGGTGATGAACGTGGTCTAGAGCAGCAGAAGCAATGGGGAAGGTGGGTACATGAGATCCGCTGTAAGCTACGGTGTTTGCAGCAGGGCTAGGGAGTTGTTGTGTCTGTATTGGACTGTGCTGGGCACTTGGGCTGGAGCCAAGAGCGAACATGATGTTGGAGCCCTGTGGATGATGGAAGCAGGGAACACAGTAAGATGCTGGAGGTCAACGTATTGCTGGAGAGGGAGAAGCAATGGAGGTGTAGGTCAAGAGGGAGGGAGCTTATAGTTTTGGAAGAGATGGGGATGTGATGCAGGACCGACGTCACACCAGCCCTGCCACCTGACGCCTGGAGTCACACCAGCCCAGGAGGCCCACCATGGCGTCGCACCATGGCGGTTTTAATCATGCCCGCGGGCCGTACACTCCAACCCATCTCACGAGCCCAACCACAGGCGTCGGCAGGTTGTTGAAGCCGCGGCTCAGTTGGTTGATGAGTATCCGCCTGAGGATACTTTATCAAGGGGGTGCAGGGATCGAATCCCGGCTTCAACAACCTGCCGACGCCTGTGGTTGGGCTCGTGAGATGGGTTGGGGTGTACGGCCTGCGGGCCTGATTAAAGACGCCATGGTGCGACGCCATGGTGGGCCTCCTGGGCTGGTGTGACTCCAGGCGTCAGGTGGCAGGGCTGGTGTGACGTCGGTCTTGCATCATAATCAGGCGTCAGGTGGCAGGGCTGGTGTGACGTCGGTCCTGCATCATAATCAGGCGTCAGGTGGTAGGGTTGGTGTGACGTCGGTCCTGCATCAGGATGACAATGGGAAAGGAGTAGCTGGTGCAATGACAACAATGGCAGAGCACAATGACAGTTGTTTCAAGTCTGCACATATGAAAACCGTCCTGTGTGGGAAATTCGACGGTGAGTGTGGTTCTTTGTAACAGGTTCCGATGAAGATATTGTTTAGAGCGTTGTAAGGTGAGGGAAGAAGTTGCATCCTGAGGCCAAAGGAGACGACAGGCAAGGAGGGGCAGTCAAACCGATTGGTTTAAATTGGAACAAAAAGAAATGAAATAATATTTTTTTCAAATAGCATCAATCAAAAGAGAAAGCCTCAATATATAATAGATGTAAAGTTTGAATGAACAAGAAATGGAAGGGAAAATTGTAATCAAACAAATTAAAATGATGGTTATTGTTAGAGCCCAGATCCGAAAACGCACATCTTGAACCCATATATTATATCTTATTCCCTCATGTAATCTCACATCTCTTTGAGAGATTTGTGATGTCCACTTACAATGAATATATAGATGAGTGATGTAATAAATGAAGGATGATAAAAATAAAAACTTTGGTCTGTGATTTAACATAGTATCAGGGCGAGTTGAATTTTTTTCCCGCTGCTCTTACCACTCGCTTGTACCACAATTACTACTCTGCCCAACTGCTAGCAAATCAAAGAGTCAAAGCTCTCACAAAAGCAATCATAGTTACCTGACGAGGACAACTTTCCGAGGTCAGAATACTTGTTCTCGAGCGCGATCGATTTTATCACACACATGTGTTGTGAACAACTGGGTTGTCTCTCGCGAGACTCCTCACAGATCGGCTATACGAAAACTCCTCCTGGGGCAGCCTCGCGATTGATTTTCTCAGAGTCAGTAGACTGGATCTGAAATCTTAAATCGACTATTGTCGCGATTGATTATTCTCGCAGGCGGTCGGTCGGATTAGAACTCTTGTGATTGATCGTTCTCATAGACCCCGTCTCACAGGACCAGATCTTGATGTTGTAGTAGTGTATCTACTTGTTCTAGCGCAACTTCATCTCAAGCAAACCACAAAGCACTTTTTTTTGCACGATCCTGTAGAGTTCTCGAGGTACAAAGCTCCTTCTGCAGTTGATCCTGCGTAACTGCTACTGTACGACTTTTGTCTCTCTCTCACATGTGCTAGAGCACACGTGGACTCTCTCGCATGATCAACACTGGGTGTATCATATTCTGAAAGCTTGCGAGAAGTTATCTCATGTGAAGCCTCGATTCACAGTCCCGCTGATTTCTCCTCTGCTCGTTGATCTCCAGGTAGCTGAACCCGAGCTTGTTGACTGCTCGGTGAATCTTAACTTTTTGCACTCGAGATCTCGCTCACATTCTCACTGAAACTTCTCTTCTTTGATAAATTTTGTGTGGATTGGTCTGATTGTGTCCTAATAGCAACACCCAAACCCACTATCGTTATTGTTGTTGCATTGACTCCATTACCACTAAAGGCAAGTGGCTCATTGACTCCAGAGGAGTCGGTCATGTTACTTGAGACATGAACATGTGCACTCATCTTGACAAACATAGTCATCGTCCTCCGGTTGCGGTTATCGATGGATCCCTAGCTCTGATTTGTGAGACAAAGGATGCAATCACCTCCTCTCATTTCCAATTGGAGAATGTCCTGTATGTTCATAATTTTCCCTATAGTCACCTCTGCATTAACGTTATAACAAAAAAATCTATATTGTTGTGGCTTATTTTTTCCTTCTTATTGTTATTTTCAGGAACTTCACTCGAGAAAAAGGATTGCCAATGGGATTGAAATGGGAGATCTATACTACTTGGATTGCATTCATTATCCATCTCACTCAGCTGCTAAGGTTTTCTTTCTTCAGTGAGATCAACATTGTGCTCATTCTCCTGATCATCTTCTTCATTAATTGTTACCCTTCTTTTCTTCTGCATCGATTAGAATGGGAAGTATGTCAGTATGACAAACATCATCATGCTTATTTTCTTACTAAAATTGAAAAATAAAGTACAACCACTTTTGCTTGGCACATACATATATTTGGGGTTCGGGACGGAAGAATCGTTATCATCTAAATGTTGTCGATTTCTTACGATCCATCAATAATGGACGTTTACATTTCGTCACCTTCATTGACAATTTCTTACGATGCATTTGGATTTATCTCATGAAAGATGGATGATGGATCTGAATTCTTCAGTATTTTTTAAGTTTTTCTAACATGAAATTAAAACTTAGACAAAATTTGGAACTTCTTTAAAAATTTTGCAATCCGACAATTCCAAAGAATACATTAGTCAGTCATTATGCTCGTTTTGGACAAGTCATGACATTATTTATCAAACCAGTTGTGCTCATACATCTCAACAGAATGGTGCCACTGAGCGGAAGAATCATTATCTTCTCAATGTTGCCGACACTATGCTATGTCAGATGAATTTCCCTCAATCATATTGTCGGAATGTCATTCTTATCACATGCCATATGATCAATAGCGCACCATCTTCTATTCTTCAAGGAAAATCCCCCTTTTCCATACACCACATCCAGATTACACTTTTTTTAGATGTATTGCCTTCGTCCATACTCCACAAAGTCAGGACAAGTTGTCTAATCGTCCTGTTAAGTGCATCTTCTTGAGATACTCACAAGACTTTAGAATCTCTAGACTCTCTACTGATGTCACCTTATTTGAATCACTTCATATTTCTCCGATATGGGATAATCTTACCTCTAGGATACCCTTCATACCATATCCTCTGACTCCCGTCTCTCCCCGAATGTATATCCTCCATACCAATTATTTATTCTCCACCTTTGGATCTACTCTACATCTTTCACCGCCACCACATGTTCACGTTTTAGATGACGTCACCTACTCATCTACCTCCTGCTAATGTAGTTCTCCCTTCAAATCCCAGGCCAACATCTTCTTCCTTTGAATGCTCAACTCCACCAATAGCTTCGGATTGTAACCTTCCCAGTACTCCAAGGAAAGGTGTCAGATCTTGTTCTCAAAATCTTATTTCCAGTGTGGTTTCTTATGAGCAATTGAGTCTCTCTTGCTGTAGGTTTTTACTAGCCTTATCGATTACTGATATCTATAAATCTTACAAAGAAGCTATCAAGATGTTATGTTGGAAGCAGGCCATTGATGAAGAGACATCTGCTCTTTTTTCTAGTAACACTTGGAATCTTGTTCCCACACTCCCAAGGGATGACATTGTAGGTTGTTGAAGGATCTTTGTTGTAAAATTTCTCCCTAATGGATAGGTTAACCAATACAAAGCAAGACAAGTGGCTAAAGATTTTACATAGCCCTATGGAGTAGATTTTGTTTTGATACTTTCTCCCTTGTTGCTCAAATTAGCACAATCATAATTTTGTTTTCAATAGCTGTCAACAAACAATGAAACATGTTCCAACTTGATGCCACGAACGTCTCCCTATGGTGATCTCAAAGAGACGAGACGATGTATATGTAGCAACCTCCAAGATAAGTTACTTAGAGGGACTCTGTTATGTGGCGTGTTCGTGCCGTTTATCTTTATTTTGTGTATTTAATTTTAGTGTATTTGACCCATTATCATAAGTCTAAATGGGGGGCATTTTTGTGGAACCTATTTATATGTGTGGTGTGGACATTTTCGGGAGGACAAAAATTAGAACAAGAAATCTCTGTCTTATTTCCCTCTTCCTCTCTCTCTCTAAACCCACGGTTCTTTTTCCAGTGTTGCCCTAGCCGAAATCCCGCACGACTTCCGCCAACCGCAGAAAACGCTCGATCGACGCAGCGCTTCCCTCCACCATCGCTCCACCGCCGGTAACACGCTCCAAGGGCAAGGGCCATATCAACTTGGTATCAGAGGCCAACACCGTCATCTCCGGCCTCACCTCCGCAAGGCCGCACCCGCACTCACGCGCTTCGCCCGCACCATCTGTCGTTTCCGTCGACCGTTCCTCCGGCTCCCGGGAACACTCGTTCAGCTCCAGCGACATCTCTTCTGCTGTTTTGGCGGCTGCCGCCAGGCCTTCCAGCCCCACTCCTACAGTTTTGCGCCCCTTTTCTTCCGCCGGCCTCCTACCGACACCATCGGCCAACTGTTCTGCCGTATCTCCGATGGCAGATGCTTCTCCCTCCCTCGCCGACCTCATGGCTCTTTTCAACTCTATGTTCGCGACTCAGAACGCCAAGATGGACGCCCTCAACGCCCGTTTGGATGCCTTACAAGGCATGTCGTCCCCTCCGCCGCTGACTACGACCGACCACCCTTCGGCAAGCAGAGTGGACTCCGCCGCTCATCCGGGCGCAGACTATCTCACCTACGCACGTACTATTCGGATGGACTTTACCATCTACGAGGGCCGCGACGACCTTCTTCCGTGGCTTACGCGTTGCGATATTTTTTTCGCAAACCACCGTACACCAGATGAAGAACGTGTCGGCATCGCTTCCTTCCATTTACTCGGCCCCGCACAATTATGGTTCACTCAGCTTCTGCGGGAACATCCCAACATTTCCTGGGCAGAATTCAGCATGGCCTGCACCCTTCGGTTCCGCCCGGCTTTACAGGGCAACCCACTCGGCGATCTTGCGAACATCAAACAGGACGGTTCCATCGACACCTACCTGGAAAAATTTCAAATTCTCCTGTCTCGCGCGACGTCCGTCTTACCGGAGCAACAAGTTCCGCTCTTCACGGCCGGCCTCCACGAGCGCTTACGATGGGATGTGGAATTCCTCCTACCACCTAATCTCAACACAGCTATGAGCCTCGCCAGGGCTTGTGAACAACGCCAGCTTTTGGACCGTCCACCCTTGGGACGTCGAGGTTTTTCGGGAGCCTCCTTTCTCGCCAGCTTGCCTGACACGGCTCCATTCCAGGACGCGCCTCTGCGGCCTACTGTTCGCCGCCATTTGTCCAGCACCGAGATGGCCGAACGACGCAAGAAGGGCCTATGCTACAATTGTGATGATCCTTTCACGTCGGGACACAGATGCAAACGCCTATTTTGGCTGGAAGTCGATGACACACTCCAGGATGACACGACGGGTGAAGTCGGGGCCCCAACGCCTTTCGATCCAACTTGAGGACAAGCTATCTTCGAACGGGAGTGGTGATGTTATGTGGCGTGTTCGTGTCGTTTATCTTTATTCTGCGTATTTAATTTTAGCGTATTTGACTCATTGCCATAAGCCTAAATGGGGGGGCACTTTTGTGGAACCTATTTATGTGTGTTGTGGACATTTTGGGGAGGACAAAAATTAGAACAAGAAATCTCTCTCTCTCTCTTATTTTCCTCTTCCTCTCTCTCTAAACTCACGGTTCTTTTTCCCGTGTTGCCCTAGCCGAAATCTCGCACGGCTTCCGCCGACCGCAGAAAAAGCCCGATCGACGCAGCGCTTCCCTCCTCCACCATCGCTCCACTGCCGGTAACACGCTCCAAGAGCAAGGACCATATCAGACTCATGGGTCTACAATTTCAAGAAGACTATCTATGGTCTTAAACAAAGTCTTAAATCCTGGTTTGACAAGTCCAACCACGTCATTTCTATCATTGGATTTCAATGAATCCATGCAGACCATTCTCTCTTTGTGCGGAAGACAGATAAGACTCACTGGTGATAATGTAACTAGTTTGGATGAAACCAAAGTACATCTATAGAAACACTTTGCCACCAAACATATAGGACCCCAATGTACTTTCTAGGCATTAAGATTGCAATGTGTAACAAGAGAATTGCATTAGCTCAGAGAATGTGTGTAGTGGATCTTCTTTTGAATACAAGCCCACTTGGCACAAAGCGCACTTGGACGCCTATGCCTATGGGTAGAAACATTCTATGGGATGATACTTCCTCTTTGCTTCATGATGTCTCTCTCTATAGGCATCTAGTTGGTAAACTCATCTAACTATAAGTAGAAACAACATCTCATTTGCAAATAGAAAAGATAGTCAACTCATGCACACTCATTGAGAATGTTATCTTAGAGCAGCTGTGAAAAAATTAGAATATATCAAAGGCTCTCCAGGAAAGTGCCTATGTTAAGAGAAATGGTCACTTACGTATCGAAGTGTACTCATGCTAAAAAGAAAATCCACCTTATGTTATTGCACCTTACTTTGAGGAAATCCGGTCACATGACAAAACAAGAAACATAATGTTGTTCCTAGATCCAGTGCAAAGGCAGAGCATCGTAGAATGGTTCAAGCAACTTGTGAATTGAAATGTCTAAGGACTCTTCTAAACAACATGAGAGAAACATACCATACACCCCTACCTATGTATTGTGGCAATAAAGTCGGCATATATATATATCTAAAATAGCGTATTTCATGAAATAACAAAGCCTATAGAAGTGCACTGTAACTTTGTTAGAGAAGAGGTCATCAATAGACGAATATTGATTAGTATTTAGGCCTATTTTTAGTATAGTATTTAGGTTAATATTTATATGAATTTAGTAGTATTTTATCTAATTCAATCAATAAATCCTTTCTTTATATTTTCTATCCTAATATAATTTTATTTTTGTTTTGTAGGATTAATGTTGCGGTCACACTCATGGTGCTGGAAATGAAATATTCACTGAAATTGTCGCGTTAGCCGCGCCCGTTCGAGTTGCTCTTGTCCAAGTAATTTCATGTTGTCATGTTACTACGGTGCCATTTTTGCCGCTACCCGCACTAGAGCTGTTGCCCGTCGTGTTGCTACCCGAATGCATCCATGCAAAATAATCTCTCTCCCCGCCACCTTACACGATGCATGGCCGAACCTCTCACTTAAATCTCATGCTAAGCAATCCATGCAGCCCGCCACCTCACCAATTTATCATTTAATTCACGCCACTTTGATTTTAATTTCATTTGGCCAAAACACCTATCTCTGCATGCCGCCTCAGCTCATTTAATTTGGCCTTATTAAACCCATCAGCAACTCTTCAAATGGCTGCCCATTCACTCCTCAATTTAGCCTAAACCCTTCATATGTCAACGCCTCTCTTCATTTAAATGTTGTATGTCACCTTGCCTCAATTCATTTCTCATCCCACTCACGTAACCCCTCCATTTAATATGGTTGTTTCAATTCTTCATTTTAATAATGATACCACCTCTCCATTTATTTCCTTTATCATGGCTGAACCCCTCCTTTTCAATTTAAATACTAGCCACATTCATCTCACCCCCTCCTATTCCCATTCATGGCCGACCCATCACCCATCCAAGTGAAAACCCACCAGCTCCCCATTATTTTATCGATGCACCCTTTCATCTCTCTTCCACTGCCCACTTGGGCAGAAATTCTCTTTATTTTCCTTTTTATAGCTTAGTTTTATCTTATGTAAATTTTCATTTATGCAAAAGTAGTTCGATTTCATTCCTTGCAAGGTTCTTACTTCTTGTACCTTTTTCTTTTATGCAATAAAATTTAGTTTCTTAACGCAATGTCTCTTTTTCATTCCATGTCATTTTCTTTTATGCATTTTTATTAAGTAGATAAATTTTTAGATCTTGTTCGTTGCAAACTTTGGAATGAAATCTATCTTTCACTTTTATGTCTTTTCTACCTTCGATTTATTCGTGATTAATATCAAATTTATACGTCGATGTGTGGACTTTCATATATGTTTTTGTATTCTACTTAGCCGAAAGGCTCGCGCGTACAAAGAGATCACTCACGAATAAAAAGAATTGAATGCACTCCTCGAGAGAGAATGACATGATTCTTACGGTTTTACGGGATTCACCTCGGTAAAGCGAGTATTAGATTATCGATTATAGAACGAGTGTTCAGTTGATATTCTTAATCTCAGTTGGACGAATTTCTTGAGAGAGGTGCGTTCATATTTTGGAATTCCCCGCGGTCAAGGCATAGATTAGAATTTATAAATCATCATTTTGTTTCATTCAAAGCGAGTTTTGAACAAATGTTCTTTTCTTCTTTTATTTTAGTTTTCATTTCGTTTCATCTTTTATTTTCGATCGATAAGATAATAGTTTGTTTGTTCGAAGTAACAGTACTCGACAGACACGAGTTTTAATACGACCTTGATATTTTATATCATATGTTATATTTTGATAGGTACACGCCCTAATCGAGTATAAATTGAAGAATACTATTTTCTCTATCAAGTTTTTGGTGTCGTTGCAGGATAATATTTTGTCGATATTTTGAAATGAGACAACACTATAACTTTTATCTTTTTATTCTTTTTCCCCTCTACAAAAAAAATCTAAAGTTGTAACTAAATTTTTGGAAAGAGAGATTTGGGGCATCATCCTATCGCATCTATCAGTACCTTGCGAGCCCTTCACCGGGTAGACCTCGGAAAGTCCAAGATTAATGTAGTCATATAAAAAATTAATCTCTTTTCTTCTTTTACTTTTTTTAGTTTCAAAAAGAAATTCAAAAAAAATACCACTTAAAAAAATTCAAAAAAATTCTAAAACTTCAAAAAATTACAAAAACTATTTTTCTTATGTTTGTTTTTTATGTTGTTCGTTTTATTTGCGTTTGTTTTTTAACGTATTTTTGCAGGTGTTCGTGTGTTCTTCCCGTCTTCAAATCAGGGACGTGTTCTTCCCCCTTCTGTATTTTTATGTTCCTGTTTTTATTCCTTTTGTTTCTTTTTTACTTATTTTTCAACATTGTGGACAATGTTGAACTTTAAGTATGAGGGAGTGTTTTCTCTTTCTTTTTAAATATTTCGAAAAATTCACGTAAACAATTTAAAATTAGAAATTTTTTTTAAAAAATATAAACTCCCAAAACTACCAAAAATACTTTCTTTTCTTCTTATTATCATTAAATCAAAAATCTCAAAAAAAAAATTTGAAAAGTAAAATCATCAGAAAATTAGAAAACCGAAAAATTAATTTTTTGGAAATGACTGTTTGGGATATAACTTCATCTTACCGTCTAGTAACATTGAGAATCCTTCACGGGGTATAGCTCGAAAAGTCTAAGAAATAACAAAAAAAATCAAAAAAGATCATATTCAAAATCCAAAAAAAATTAAAAAAAACATAGAAAAATCCAAAAATATAATAAACCCCTACTTTGTTTTTGGTAATTTTCAGAAATCTAGTTTGAGTTTATTTATAAACATTTTTATTATTTTTGGTTGGCTAACATTTTATTTCATCATGGTTAGTTAGATTTAATTTTTAGGTGATTTAGTTTTAAGAAATATCTTATGATTTTAATTTGATTAGAGTAATTTATTTAGCATCTTCTCTCTTATATTTTAAGTAGCTTCATTTTATAGTAGTTTTGTTTAACATCTTTGGAATTTAATTATTTCTATCTCATGTTTTTATATTCTTAGGAAAATTTAATCTACTAGTAGTTGCTCTCTAGTATTTTAGTTTATTTTTCAAAATTTGTTTAACCCCTTAAACTCCCCCCTATTTTATTTTATTGTTAGAGCATATGTCATTGAAATAAGAGAATAAAATTCATTATTCCATGATAAATATATGCAAACCATTATAAGTAAAAAAAAGATGAAGTAAAAGGATAAAATGGATTACTCTTAATCATTTGCATTTTTTATATGAAGAGAAATATTTGTTTATATGTCATGAAAAATGAGAGTATAAAATTCATCATTTTTCTGGTAAACATATACAAATATATAAAAAAAATGTGAGGTGGGAGGATAAAATTCATCACATCCAATTAAAGATCTGTTCATATGTCTTATTTCCCAAAAACTTTTTGGCCAATATAATTGTCTTATATTTAAATTAAAATATTGAAAGAGCATAAGTAGTCGATTGCATTTTTCCTTAAGTTTCTTTAGAGTAAGGGTTTTTATAATTTTAATCTATTTTTGTTTGCAAATTACTCAATTTTGATTCCAAGTTAATTTATTTGAAAATTTTTGACTAAATATTTCTTTATTTTCATTTTCATTTTATAGTTTAGGATTTATCTCTTAAATCCCTAAATTTTATTTTTACCTTACTTGTGATTTAATAAATTTTTAGCTTAATTGAAAATTTTATTGACGTCTTATAAAAATTTCTCATACTTTTGCTCTAGAATAGCAAAAAACTTAAGTATGACGGTATTTGATAAATAATATTTAGGCTTATTTTTGGACAGGGGTGCAAACAAGTCGAGCTTGGCAAAATTTCCAAGCTCGAGCTCAAGCTTTTCATTTAGAGCTCGAGCTCAAGCTCGACGAGCTCATTTATCCCAACTCGAGCTTAAGCTCAATGCCAACCTATCGAGCTCGACTAGTAATCGAGCTCGATCTCGTCGAGCTCGAACTCGAGCTTCACAGGCTCGAGCTAGAGTCGAGCTTTTTTCGAGCCGGCTCATCGAGCTTTCGAGACGGCTCAACTCAACTTGCACCCCTAATTTTTGGTATAGTATTTAGGTTAATATTTATACGAATTTAGTAGTATTTTATCAAATTCTATCAATAAATCATTTCTTTAAGGGTGCGTTCGGATGGTGGGAAATGAATTTTAGAATTGGTTTGGGGTATTAATAAATAATTTACATGTGTTCGGTTGGACGAAAATAAGCCCTATTTTGGTTTTCACCAAAACCGCAGGTTTCCATTTTAAGCATTCCGCAATTTTCGTCTCCTTCCTCTGATTTTCCCCATTTTCTCTTCCACGCGCAGCACAGAGAAGGGCTCTGCGGCTTGCACCAACCACACCTTCTCCGCCTGTTTCTCTTCCTCGCGCAGAGTTTGGAGTTCCTTCTTCCTAAACCTGTGACAACCTGCACTCGCTGCAACTTGTCCGCCGTCGGTGGTCTTCGTTCTCTTCCACACGCAGAAAAGCATCATCTTTCTTCCTCTCGCCCTCGTGGTTTCTATTGCAGGCGCCCCTTCTTTGCCCTAGCGGTTTTTTGCTCTCGCCGCCCCTACTTTCTCCAGGATACAAGCCTTCTCTGCCGTCCAGGTACGTTTCTCCCTGCACTTTTCCTCTTGGCCTTGATTACTCTGTGTGCAAAAAAGTGAATGGAAAAATTTATTAATTTTGGAAGCGTGCAGCAGTGCCTTGTGAATTGTTTGTTGAACTGATCCTTCGATTATATCTTGACATTTCTCCCTCCTCTAGTCATTAGTCTTGGGCACTATTAATTGTTTATTAAACTGACATTCACATTTCTCCCTTCTGTTCAATTTTTCTTGAATTGATCCTTCAATTATAATTCAGTGTAGAGTGTGTAAATTTAAATCTATGAGAATTTAAATCCAATATACATAATGTCTTGTGAATTGTTTGTCACAATTTTAATTCCATTTTCATATGTTAGATGAATATAGCGGAGTTGCGAGAAAATATATAAAATAATATATTATGAAATGCGGGCATCTCACAACACTTGCTGGTGCATGGGTAGCGTTAGAATATTTTCCTCTGGAACCCGTAGACCGTGATATGAATATTGTACTACGTTCCTCATTGCTAAAACGCATATATGAGGGTCCATAGGTCAACTGCTTCAGCGTTTTGCGTATGGGTAGACAACCATTCGCTGAACTATGCCACATTTTATCATCTAGAGGCCTTGTCCACGAAACCTAACACGTGTCGGTGAAGGAATCTGTTGCACTATTTCTATACATTATAGCACACAACAAGAAGTTTCGCGATATTGGATATACGTATCTTCGGTCCACAGATACTATTAGCAGACACTTCAACATAGTGCTTAGAGTTGTGCTACAGTTAAGTAGAGACTACATCAAATTGTCAGAGTCAAGGTCAGAATGTAGATGGAGATGGTTCGAACACTGCATTGGTGCATTAGATGGTACACATATTCAAGTGACTGTACCGACAAAAGATCATGACAGATATAGAAATCGAAAGCAAGCAATAACGACGAATGTCTTAGGTGTCTGTGATAATCAGATGAAATTTCTATATGTTTTACCTAGTTGGGAAGGATCGGCTTCCGATTCAAGAGTCTTACGCGATGTGCTAGAAAGAACGGATCATTTTGAAGTACCAACTGGTAAGTCATTAATATTCAATTATTTGTTTTAAAAATATTTCATACATTAATTAGAAAAATTAATTAATATTGCGCTAGATAAGTACTACCTAGTGGATGCAGGTTACACCAATGGTCCAGGTTTCCTTGCACCGTATCGATCAACGCGTTATCATTGACAGCAGTGGTCAACACAAGGAAACAACCATTCTAATTAAAAGGAGTTATTCAATTTACGTCATGCTAGAGAACGAAATGTAATAGAGAGAATATTTGGGTTGTTGAAGAAACGTTGGGCAATACTACGAGAACCATCTTTCTTTCATATACAGGTTCAGGTGCAAAAAAATGTGATTTTAAATTTCACATTATATTTGATTTAGGATCTTAATATGAAATTTTAATACAAGTGCAAATAATAAATGCATGTTGCATCTTACATAATTTTCTTGTTGTTAAAAGACCGGCTACTGATTCACAAATGCTAGTCGAGGTCGATGCAAACTTAATAGTTGTTGAAGCGTCAGAAGAAGAAGAAATTTATGAATATGATGATAACATTAATCCAATACAATCGTCATGCAAACTTAGCTATGAAAATGTTCACTGAATATCAAACCCGTACTGGGACTTAGTGGATATTATAAATATATATATGGTGTTTAATCATGTTTTGATATGCATGCTTGTATGAATTGAAGTACTTTTTTGGGCTCACTTGAATATGTTGTTGCTTAAAAACTGATGTTATTTTGATGCATATGTTTGCTTAATATTTGATGCTAATGTGATGCATATACCTGCAAAGATTATAAAATGAAAAGCGGGCTAGGGAATGAGAAATCATATGTTCACTGGACAAATGATATGGATCGTACTCTTTCCAGTGTTTTATTTGAGGAGCACGGTAAAGGTCACAAAACGCTGAATGGATGGAAAGCAGTGGCCATCACAACAGCAATCAAGGTCATGAAAGATTTACATAATCTGGACTTCACAAAGGAGAAGATCATGGTCAGACTGAAGACATGAAATAAATATTATAAGGAGGTATCCGCAATGTTGGACACAAGTGGCTTCGGATGGGATTGAGAACGAAATACCGTGAAAGTCGACATTGAAGATGTTTGGGCCAATTATGTCAGGGTATATTCGTTTATCGCATTCCATAACTTTGTTTTAATTATTTTATCATTTTTATTCATGTTGTTTAATCATGTTGTGCAGGCTCATCCTACTGTAAAGCACTACAGGGATAAGGTGATCATTAATTGGGGAGACTTAGACATATTGTGCAGTAATGACAAGGCAACAGGTGCATTTGCAGGGACGGCAAATGAGCCAGTCATTGAGTTGAATGAGGAGTCAATGGGTGAAGAAAACAACTAAGCGACAGAGTCTTCATCTGGAGGGAGCAGTAGGCAAAGGAAGAGGAAGCAAAGTCCTGCGACACAATCACAAATGCAATCAATAGAATGGCAGACAGTATGGATCACACAGTGGCCGCAATCACAATTAGCAGTGAAGCTCCGAGGGTAAATACGACTCAAATCTATGAAGCACTTGCTCAACTACCAGATATGCACAATCTCGAATTAGCGAAGGTCATGGATCTTCTAGGTGTCAGTCAACTGAAGTTTGATACGCTCATGGCACTACCAAATCACATGAGTGTACAACCCGTATTCGTCGAGAGCGGGTCCTACCACAGCCAAGTCAGTAGGAGTCAAGGTCAACAAGTCACCACGGGAGTCAAAGTCAACATTCAAGATCGTGGAAGGCCTGGCGAGTATAGACGAGCTCCCCTCGCATACTCGCCAGGTATGCGACTAGGCGAGATACTCGCCCAGCCCGTGCGAGCTCTTCTGGAAGTCGCCTGGTCGCCAGGGGGTGGGGTATAAATAAGACCCCCCCCCCCCCCTGCCTTGGCCTATAAATAGAACCCCAGGGGTACGAGAGAGAGGATCGAAAAATCCGGAGCGGGATACTCGCGCGTTTCAAGATATTGACCAATTCTTCGGATTCTTTTTCCTTAGAGTAACTCGTGACTTTGCGACCTTGCCAGATAGTCTCTCTCGTATCTAGTTCGTCCATTCTTGGTTGAGAAGGGGTTGCTCCTTTCGAGCATCCAGGTACGTGGTGGGTCCTTCCTGCCGCAACATCTGGGGTCCTGTTTGACCTATTCCTTCTTTTTGGCCACCCTAGCCGTCCGATCTAGCTTCTGAACCAGTAACCTTAGGCAGCTTTGATCCGATTTCTGAGGTTAGGAATTTCCTGGCTTCAACACTTGGTGCGGTGAGCGTGTACTGCAGCCAAGGAGGAAAGTTTGGAAGTTGAGTGACATGGCCATAGGTGGCGAGCAAGGCGGGTTGGTCGGCAACTCGGCATTAGGAGGAGACGCGCGAGGTGGCGAGTTTGTAACAGTGGCCGCATTTGAAGAGTTCGCGAGGAAGATCGAGCAAACCATTCTCACTGGTTTCGCTCAGCGCCCAGAGGTCACAGCGACTTCTCCTCGTCGCCTGACGCCGCTAGAAGAGGAAGCGCCGCCGAGGCGAGCTGGAAAGGAGCCCGCTTGGGCAAGGGAAGAGCGACCAATGCAGTCGCGACTTTATCCGACGAGCAGCCAGGGGGTCCGTTTTCGGGATCCAATGTCGCCGGCGAGATTCAGAGATACTCGCCAGTACAACGAGTATGACGTCTCTAGCGAGGATGAAACTCGTCACCGTCAGGGAGGGAGGAGCCCCTTCTGTGACGAGATCCTCGCTGCTCCAGTTCCAGAAGGGTTCCGGGAACCCATTCTTTCTTACTACTACGGCAGAGACGATCCTGTCAGACACCTCCAATGGTTTGAGGACGTCGTCTCCATTCGTAATATGTCTGATGCCTTCAAGTGCAGGTTCTTCTCCATCACCCTCAAGGGAAATGCTCGGGATTGGTTGCATCAATTACCAGCAGGGTCCGTATACTACTTCTCAGATTTGCGTCGGGGCCTTATGGCAAGGTTCGCGACTTCGAAAAAAAGGAAGAAGGAAGCGACAGCACTCTTCAAGATCGTCCAAGGGCAACACGAGAGTTTGGGACACTACATCGACCGCTTTCAAGAGGAAATTTTGGAGGTAGAGGAGGTGGACAGTTTCACCCTGATGGTGGCAGGACCTTCGGGGTCGAAGTCGAGGAGGACGCCGGAAAGAAAGGAGGAAAGGAAGAAAGAAGAGCCAAGAAGGGAAGAGAGAAGGAAGAGAGAGGAGCCCAGGAGGGTTGAAGATAGGAGGCAAGAGAGGCCTCGAAGACAGGAAGAGAGAAGACCGGTGGAAGCTCGAGAAGGGGGAAGGGAGGAAAGGCGATTCCAGTATCCAGAGAATCGCCCCCAATGGAGACCAGCGAGACAGCAATATCAGGGAGAAAGGAGGAATGGAAATCGGCAGGAAGGAGGTCGAGGGGGAGGAAGAAGGGAGACAATGGCCATCGCTCGCCACGACAACAAGCGGCGTCGGAGGGAGCAGCGAGCGATGCGCCAGGAGGCAGCAATTCCCCTTTACTGTGATATTCATCGAGTAGAGGGGCGCCGGACCTTGGCTTTCCCCGAGTTTTGGGAGGGAAGGAGAAGGCTGGAGGCAGGAGCAGCAGAAAGAGAGCAGCAGAGGCAGGAGGCCCCGGTTGGGCAGGTGGCATTTCAAACTCCGGCAAGAAGAAGGAATGAAGATCGAGTTGACCTCGGAACTCGCGGGGAAGTGTTACATGGCCCAGGAGGTGGGCATGTAGGAGTGATCAATGGAGGGGCCGGGCTTGGAGCTTCCCGCAAGGGAAGTCTTCACCAGATCTATCGGAAGAACGTCGCTTCGACGTCGCAGACCCCGCCGCCATTAGAAGAGATCACCTTCTCGGAGGAAGATATGCTGGGGAATGAGAACCCTTTCCATGAGGCCCTGGTGATCCAAGCTGCCATCGAGGACTTCACCGTCGACCGAATCCTCGCGGATAACGGAAGTTCGGTGAATGTCATCTTCAAGAGAACTTTTGCTGGACTATAAGTGAAAGCGTCCCGAGTCCAGGCTGCAGATGGACCACTCTTTGGCTTCTCAGGAGAGAAGAAAGAGGTGGAGGGAGCAGTGGAGCTGTTGGTCACACTCGGGGGGACTTCGATTCGATGCCGCTTTATCATCGTCGACGCACCGAGTGGGTACAACGCCATCTTCGGGCGGCCTCTTATCAACTACTTCAGGGCCGTTCCGTCATCTTATCACCAGTGCCTGAAGTATTGCCGCGGAGATGTGCAGATCAGGATCAGAGGAGATCCCAAGGCTTCCAGGGAGTGCTACTTGAATGTCGTCAGCACCATCAGCTGGATGGGTGACGCGGAAAGGCTAGAAGAGTTGCTGGAGAAGGAGAACGGGCTGTGTGCTGCTGAGGAGGTGGAAGAGATAGAAGTGATCTCACAAGGGGGAGAGCCGGGACTGCTGAAGGTGGGAGGATCCTTGCTGCTTGGGGCGAAGATGGAGATGGCCGCTTGCCTGCAAGACAACGTTGATTTCTATGCATGGAGCGCCGCTGAGATGCCAGGGGTGGACGCCGATGTTGCTTGTCATCGCCTCAACCTGGATCCCGCGGCGGCTCCAGTTCGACAGAAGCAGAGGAAGAGCGCCGCCATGCTAGCTGAGCCGATCAGGGAAGAGGTGGAGAAGCTGCTGAAAGCAGGGTTCGTCTCAGAGATCCAGTATCCAGACTGGGTCTTCAATGTTGTAATGGTGAAGAAGCCTGGAGGAGGCTGGCGGTTATGTATCGATTTTTCCATGTTAAATAAAGCTTGTCCGAAAGATTGCTACCCCTTGCCTCAAATCGACGCGTTGGTTGATTCCGTCGTCGGGTTTCCTGTGATGAGTTTTCTTGATGCCTTTTCAGGATATCATCAGATCTGGATGCATCCCCCCGACTGCCGGGACGTCTCTTTCATAACCAGCGACGGCTGTTATAGCTACAAGATGATGCCCTTCAGGCTCAAGAATGCAGGCGTCACTTACCAGAGGATGATGGATCAGATTTTCAAAGGGCAAAAGGGGCGGAACTTGGAGGTTTATGTGGATGACCTCCTCGTCAAGAGCAAGAGCGTCGCGGAGCACATAACGGATCTGGTGGAGACCTTTGTCACCCTGAGGAAGTACAAGATGCGGCTCAATCCGGCCAAGTGCGTCTTCGGTGCGAGAAGAGGGAAGTTTCTAGGTCACCTCCTTACTCCCAGGGGGGTGGAACCCAATCCAGACAAGGTGAAGGCCATTCTGGAGATGTCATCGCCGCGAGACCCTAAGGAAGTCCAAAGGCTATCAGGAAGGCTGGCAGGCCTCAGCCGTTTTTTGTCCAAGGCAGGGGAGAACTGCTCTCCGTTCTTCAAGACCCTTCGGGGAAATCAGAAATTCGAGTGGACATCGGAGTGCGAGGAGGCTTTCGGAAAGCTCAAGCAACAACTAACCCAAGCTCCTCTCCTCCAGGGGCCACGGGGTGATGAAGATCTCTTCCTCTACCTAGGAGTCGGGGCAGAAGCGGTTAGTTCGGTGCTGGTTCGGGAGGAAGGCAAGAGACAACTTCCTATCTACTATGTCAGCAGAGTGCTGCGACAGGCGGAGACGAGGTATCCAATCCTGGAGAAGCTGGTGTTTGCTTTGGTGGTTTCGGCTCGAAGGCTACGCCCATATTTTCAAGCTCACTCCATCAGCGTCGTCTCCGATCATCCTCTAAGGAGTATCCTGGATGGAGTGGAGCACTCTGGCAGGTTGGCAAAGTGGGCGGTGGAGCTTAGCGAGTTCGATATTTCCTACTCTCCATGGGTAGCAATCAAGGCACAGGCGGTGGCAGATTTCCTTGCCGACTTCTCGGCCGAAGTGGAAGTGGAGGAAGGCTCTTCTAGCATAGTGTCCTGGAAGGTGTTTGTGGATGGTGCTTCGGGCAGATACTCTCTGGGAGCCGGAGTCGTGCTCGTCAGCCCTCAGGGAACCAGGATCGAGCCGGCAGTTGAAATCCATTTTTCGGTTACCAACAATCAGGCGGAGTACGAAGCCATGGTGGCCGGCTTGCGTCTCACCAAGGAGTTGGGGATTAAAGATATCAGGGCCTTCACCGACTCGATGTTAGTTGCTTCCCAGATCAGAGGCGAGTTCGAGGTGAATGACCCGATTTTGCGACGGTACTTGATCAAAGTGAAAGGTCTGATCGGGGGATTTCAATCTTTCTTCGTCGAGCACGTACCTCGAGAGGAGAATTCAGAAGCCGACTATCTTGCCAAATACGGTCCCCGGGCTGGGGGAATCGTGACTGAGCTTTTCCGACCGTCCATCGAGGAAGGGGAGATGATGGAAATTGAGCAAAGGGCATCGTGGAGGGATCCGTTCATTTCTTTTCTAACGACGGGACAGATACCAGCCAGCGAAGGAGACCAGAGGAAGTTTCGCTACAAAGCCGCTTACTATTTGCTCCAAGAAGGGGAACTCTACCGAAAAACCATCTCAGGTCCTTTGGCTCGGTGCATATCAGAGGTTGAAATACCTCGCGTCCTGAAAGAGATTCACTCAGGAGAGTGCGGCAGTCACTCGGGAACCAGGACCCTCGAGCAAAGGATTCTAAGGCATGGATACTTCTGTCCCACCATTAGGAAAATGCAGAGACTTTCTCAAAAAAGTGCCTCCAATGCCAGCTCTTCGCGCCTCTCCAACTACAGCCAGCTCAACACCTTCGCTCGATCACAGCTCCATGACCCTTCGCCATCTGGGGAATGGACTTGATCGGCCCTTTTCCTCAGGCCAGCGGGCAGAGGAAGTTCGTGCTAGTTATGATCGACTACTTCTCCAAGTGGATCGAGGCAAAGGCCCTAGCCAAGACCACGTCGCAGATCGTGAAGAATTTCATTTGGGGAGAGATCGCATGCAGGTACGGGATTCCCTTGGCCATCGTCACCGACAACGGGCCGCAGTTCGCTAGCTTGGAGTTAGGGGATTTCTGCAAGCAGCTAGGGACGGATCTTCGATTCGCCTCTGTGCATCATTCTCGCAGCAATGGACAGGTGGAAGCAGCCAACAAGTTGATCATCAACCTTCTAAAAAAGAAAGTCACCAACTTGAAAGGCAATTGGGCGGAACAACTCCCCTCGGTCCTCTGGGCTTTGAGAACAACTCCAAACTCGGCCACGGGGGAAACTCCTTTCAAGTTATCCCACGGGTCTGAGGCACTCATCCCAGTAGAATTCGAGGTTCGGAGCCCGAGAGTCATAGCAGCTGGAGACGGCGGCGAAGAATGACGCTTAGAGAACGAGGACGCCCAAAGACTCTCACTGGATTTCATGGAAGAACTTCGTGACTTGGCTTCTATCCGCCAAGAGAAGATCAAACGACGCATGGCGAAGCACTTCGACAAAAATGTTCGCCTAAAGCATTTTCTCGCCGGGGACCTGGTTATGAAAAAGGTAGACGCTGCAGGAAGGGGAGCCACAGTGGGCAAGCTGCATCCGAATTGGGAAGGTCCCTTCATTATTCAAGAAGCCTTAGCCACCGGAGGTTATTGTCTTCAGGATCAGGTTGGAGAGCAGCTGGGAGGAACTTGGAGCGGGGATGACCTGAAAAGGTTCTATCCTTAGCGGTCGATGATGTATTTTGTTTACATGCTTTTACATATATGCAATGACAGCTTTTCTTTTTCTATCCATCTTGTGTTTTGTCGCAAACTTTTTGTGAGCTTAAGGTTTTACTTCAAGATCGATCCAAGAAGCTGGCAGTCAACTTGTTCCCCCTAGATAACCCAGTTCGGATGATGGGACGATGCCTCGGGATATAAGCGCCCTTGTAAGACCGGACCCCTGCATTGACGGCCGAGATCAGCTCCCCCCTTGCGAGTCGGCCTAGCTACCCCCGACTACATCTCTCCTCCGACTGGAGGAACTATCAGGAACAGGGTTGGACGCCAACCTCCCAACTCGACGTCTTCGAGGAAAAACAACGCTCAAGTCTTTGAGTGGCAGGTCCTGGTAAGTCCAAGTTCCTGCAAGAGCTCCTCTCCTGCATATTGGCAGCAGACCTCCTCGAGTGAGATCAAGTCCTTGAGTGGCAGGTCCTGGTAAGTCCAAGTTCCTGCACGAGCTCCTCTCCTGCATATTGACAGCAGACCTCTTCGAGTGAGATCAAGTCCTTGAGTGGCAGGTCTTGGTAAGTCCAAGTTCCTGCACGAGCTCCTCTCCTGAATATTGACAGCAGACCTCCTCGAGTGAGATCAAGTCCTTGAGTGGCAGGTCCTGGTAAGTCCAAGTCCCTGCACGAGCTCCTCTCCTGCATATTGGCAGCAGACCTCCTCGAGTGAGATCAAGTACTTGAGTGGCAGGTCCTGGTAAGTCCAAGTCCCTGCACGAGCTCCTCTCCTGCATATTGACAGCAGACCTCCTCGAGTGAGATCAAGTCCTTGAGTGGCAGGTCCTGGTAAGTCCAAGTTCCTGCACGAGCTCCTCTCCTGCATATTGGCAGCAGACCTCCTCGAGTGGGATCAAGTCCTTGAGTGGCAGGTCCTGGTAAGTCCAAGTCCCTGCACGAGCTCCTCTCCTGCATATTGGCAGCAGACCTCCTCGAGTGGGATCAAGTCCTTGAGTGGCAGGTCCTGGTATGTCCAAGTTCCTGCACGAGCTCCTCTCCTGCATATTGGCAGCAGACCTCCTCGAGTGGGATCAAGTCCTTGAGTGGCAGGTCCTGGTAAGTCCAAGTCCCTGCACGAGCTCCTCTCCTGCATATTGCAGCAGACCTCCTCGAGTGGGATCAAGTCCTTGAGTGGCAGGTCCTGGTAAGTCCAAGTTCCTGCACGAGCTCCTCTCCTGCATATTGCCAGCAGACATCCTCGAGTGAGATCAAGTCCTTGAGTAGCAGGTCCTGGTAAGTCCAGGTTCCTGCACGAGCTCCTCTCCTGCATATTGGCAGCAGACCTACTCGAGTGAGATCAAGTCCTTGAGTGGCAGGTCCTGGTAAGTCCAAGTTCCTGCACGAGCCATTCTCCTGCATATTGGCCACAGACCTCCTCGAGTGCGATCGAGTTAGACCAAGCTTCCCGGAGGGATAGTGTGAGCGATATTGGGGGCGAGCAGGTATGAAGGCGGCGATGAGAATGCGAGTATGGCATAGTAAAATGCGAGTACGGTCTGGCGAGTAGCTACGGGGCGAGTGCCAGGGTGCGAGCTGCGAAGGACTAATACGGGCATGCGAGTATCAGCTAGGCGACTATCAACAATGTCGTCGTGCGAGCACATGTCGCGAGCACTGGTTCTCCCCGAGCCTATGAGCCTAGCGAGTATCATCCACCAACCAGCATGCAAAAAGAAAAAAGGCGACAATGTGGTGATTCTAACCTGCTTCGATATTTCAAACATTTTACAAGTGTTGGTTACAAAAATTTCACTAGAGGCCATGTTAGGCGAGTATGAAGAATATCAGCGAGCAACTAGGACTCATCGTCGCCAGTATCTGGCTGATATTCCTCATCTCCAATGTCGGCGTCCTCTTCATCGCCGCTTTCCTCGCTTTCCTCCTCGCCGCTACCGCTGCTACTACTGTCGTCGCTGCTACCGCTGCTGTCAGAGCCTGATGACGTCGGAGGCCGGCGATCTGGCGAGACCGTCTCGGCGAGCAACTCAGGGATGAGTTCGTCGACCGTGAACTCCTTCTCCCCTTCGTCGAGTTTCCCGCTAATCCTCAGCCTCGCGAGAACCACGTTACCTGCCGCGCGGGCTATCTCGCGGCGGACGGACGACCTCTCTTCCCACAGGAGGCGAGAACGCTTGATGGCGTAATGAGGATCGTCCTCCGGGCGCGGCTGAGGAGCAGAGGAATTCGCGTCGGCTTCTAAAATGGCCAGGCGAGATTCCATCTCGGCCGCGCGAACCTGGGCTGCCTCCAAATCAGCCCGAGCCTTGGCAAGTTCCGCCTCGTACTCAGAAAGCTTTTTGGCGGTCTCCATCTCGGCAGCCTGCGACAAACATCGAAGTCAGCCAAAGCATTCATGAGACATCAACATCGCGCGTAAAGGCGACATACCTCATAATCTCGCCAGCGAGTAGATTCCATGCCGAGATTGATCGCCTTCTGACTGACGATCTTCAAGGCCTGTGTCCTCTCCAGCAACCTCCTCGCCGCAAAATGATTTAGCTCGACAGCCCGGGCGAGCGAGCAGGCCGCTTGCTGGGCGAGTTCCTGCTCGCTAAGATCCAGCATAGCCTCGGCGTCTTCACGCCCGTACATTGCATGGAGAACGGCGAAGGCCTCCCCCTTATCCTCCCCCTCCTCCGCCCAAGAGGGGAGGTTGGTGCTCAGCGTCACCAGATGCTCGTCCGGGGCCCAGGTTACCAGCGGACGACCATAGGCGTCCACTGCTTCCAACCCCAAGTTAAAATTGGGGTGGAAGTGGGGAAGACGACCGTGGAGCGGCGAATCCTGGTCGTCGAGGTGCGGCGACGATATTTTCTGCTTCTTGGCCGCGGGTCCCGGCGACCTGGCTTTGCCTTTGCCCTTGGCGAGTTTCTTCTTCTCGCCGATGTCGGCTGGCGAGTTGGGCTCGAGGAGCGAGGTGGCGACTCCTTTGGCTGGAGGAAGTGGCCTCGTCGGGAGCTCGTTCGGTTCTTCAAAAGGCCGAGTAATGTAAGAAGGCGATTATCGCGGCGAGTATGCTACCGACAATCCTTGCTAATATTTACCTTCGTTATAGTGAACCTCGAGCAGTGTGTTGACGTTTAGTCGCCAGAAGATGACATCAAACCGGCGACCTCGGAACGCGTCGACGAGCTGCTCGCGCGCGCCTTCCAGTATCGGGGGAAGGAAGGCGACGTCAGCGGGCTGGTGCGGCCTTCCCTGGACGTCGCCGAAGTCGCCCTCGACGACAACTAGTTGCTCGCTCCACTTGTGAACTTTGTTTGCCGTCCCCACTAGGGTGCAGACGTGGCTGCTAAAATAAATCACACCCTCGGAAGTCGCGAGGAAGGCGAATATTTTGCGGAATACGGAGAGATCGAAGATGATCCTCTACTCGCGCAGGTAACAGAGAAATCTCATGATGATGGCGACACCGTTGGGGTTGATTTGCGCAGGAACTATGCCGAAGTATCGTAGGATGTCACAATACTCCGGCCATAACGGAAGCCGCAGGCCAGCGTCGAAGTGGCGAAGAGGAAGGACCAGCGCGCCGTCGATAAAAGTGTTTAGTCGCTCACGACGGTCCGGGAGTCTGGCAGAGTACCCCTCGGGAAGGAGTCTTTCCCTAGAACTTTCTAAGTCGCGCACAATGGTGGTCGACTTCTTAAAAGTCGCGTCCGCGAAGTTGGCGGCATGGGCTTGGCGGCGAGCACTCGCGTCGTCTCCAACCATCCTGCGAGTTGCTAAAAAGAAAAGAAGGGTTGCGAGGAATAAAGTAAAGTCACGGAACGCGAGCACTAACTGATACTCGCGAGCAGGGGGTCAAAACCGCAACAACGTACTTATGCCCTACCTACCTCCTCTATTTATAGGCGCCAGGGGGGGTATATCCTCTTTGCGGCGAGTATTAGATAAAGTCGCGCAGTAACGAGGAAGCCGGCTCCATGGAAGCATTATCGTGACCTGCAAGATGAACTCGGCACAAACCAGACAAGCTATCACGCAAGACAGCAAAGGAGGAGATAATATAATACAGATGTGAGATTCAAACTCGCTTATTACAATTGATGAGTCGATTAAAGCCGCGATGGGCGAGTTCCAAATAAAAGAAAGAAGAAACTCCTAAGGCCTAGGCCTCTCTGGGGGATGTGGATGCCGCCCGGCCCAACCCATCTCGCGTGCTCGCCGGAAATGCTCCGTCGCCACCGCAATCGCGTCATCGCCGAGCCGCAGCTGCTCCTCCATCCTCGACAACCTGCCAACAGAGCCCATACTCTCCCGCATGTCGGCGACCTCTTCAAGAACGAGCTGGAGGCGATGATTATTAATCGCCAGCTGACGATCGTTCTCCCTTACCATGTGGAAGCGGGATTCATAGCTCTCCAGCGTACTCTTGAGCTCCTCCATTTTCGCCATCCGCACTTCCAACGATGATATTCGGCGATGAGGCTCGCAAATCGCCAGCTGGTCAAACTTGCTCTCCAACTCTATGTAGGCGCGAGCAGCCGCACGGCGATATTCCATGCCCGGTAGGACCCATGGCGTCGATGAAGGCCGCCCCTGGAGTCGCCGGCCGATCTGGCATCAAACAAAAGCCGCCGGATTTAGACAAAGATATACAACCGCCAAGTGTACATCAATAGCAATACATACCGCTGCGAGGGGACCTAGATCGGCGAGGAGATCTAGATCGCCGAGAGGGGGATCCGCGCACTGGCTCATCTCGCCGGCTTGGCGATGGCCCGCCGGCGAGCTCGGCTGCCTTGCCTCGCCCACGCCCCCTTGTCCAAGGTCCACGTTCCTTGACGGGAAGTAGCTCGGTCGCGGCTTGATCGGCTTCACACCCGCGGGATGTGATGTAGAAGGCGTAGGGAGCGACGTACTCGCCGGTGGCGGAGGATTCTTCAGCGGAGGAGGCGGAGGAAGTTGCGTCGTGGTAACTAGAGGAGGCGCGATCACAGGCGGCGGCGGCGGCAAGGGTGCGGTCACTGACTGGATGGTGGTGATGTTGGTACGCGACGGCGGCGGGGGTAAAGAGGAGCTCGCCTCGAATAGAGAAGACCTCGCCGGGGGTAGCGCAGAACTCGCGGCAGGCAGGGCCGAACTTCTCGCAGGCAACTCACAGCTCGTCGAGAGACCCTTGCTCGCCAGTGTCTTCCCCAGTGAAGGATTCTTCGACGACGGTTCCTTGCTCGCAGAGGGAACTGAGGCCTCAACCGTCTTTTTGGAACCGATATTTATCCGCACTGTGTGCGCGGTCTTCACTTGCCTCCCGGCGGGAAGGGCGACAGGCGGCACGGAACTCAGCGGGGCGACATTCAAAGCCGCGCCCAAACCTTCCGTGGGAGAATCTGTGAGTATCACGGCCCAGTTAGCAAGCAATAGAAAGAACCGTCAGGATGGGAAATCGTCTAAGCAAAAAGACAACCTCGCAGGTCGACGACTTCCACCTGCTGAGACGCTGAGGTAGAGGCGAGTTCCGGGGCAGTGGAAGTGGCGAGCTCGGGAATGTTGAGCGAGTCAAGGAGACTCGCATCAGAGACGGCGACATTGGGAATGTCGTCGAGTCCCAAGTCGCTAAGCAGCTACTGCGTGCTGGTAGAGAGCACAGGGTTACTGGTGGAGGGTGCAGGGCGAGAAAGGGGCGGCTGCGAGGAATCATCGCCCGAAGCGGGTTTATTCTTGGACTTCTTTACCTTTGTCCTCTTGAGGGGAGGTGAGTCGGCGGCGACATCCTCTTCGCGCGGTCGCTTTGGTTTGGCGACTCCAATGGCGCTCGTCAACGCAGCAAGACTGTCACGAAGAATCTTCTCGGCGTTCGACATTGTGCGCGAGTTATGAAGAACCGGCTATAGAACTAGCCCCCCTATTTATAGAGATCGGCCGATGGCCAAAAAAGGGCGAGCAACCCAGAAACTCGTCAGCATAGCTCGCCGAATAAGTGTTGGATGTTTCTTTCTGAGCTCCGTTGTCGCTCCGAAAGAGCGGGGATTGTGTACAACCCGTATTCGTCGAGAGCGGGTCCTACCACAGCCAAGTCAGTAGGAGTCAAGGTCAACAAGTCACCACGGGAGTCAAAGTCAACATTCAAGATCGCGGAAGGCCTGGCGAGTATAGGCGAGCTCCCCTCGCATACTCGCCAGGTAGGCGACTAGGCGAGATACTCGCCCAGCCCGTGCGAGCTCTTCTGGAAGTCGCCTGGTCGCCAGGGGGTGGGGTATAAATAAGACCCCCCCCTGCCTTGGCCTATAAATAGGACCCCAGGGGTACGAGAGAGAGGACCGAAAAATCCGGAGCGGGATACTCGCGCGTTTCAAGATATTGACCAATTCTTCGGATTCTTTTTCCTTAGAGTAACTCGCGACTTTGCGACCTTGCCAGATAGTCTCTCTCGTATTTAGTTCGGCCATTCTTGGTTGAGAAGAGGTTGCTCCTTTCGAGCATCCGGGTACGTGGTGGGTCCTTCCTGCCGCAACATCTGGGGTCCTGTTTGACCTATTCCTTCTTTCTGGCCACCCTAGCCGTCCGATCTAGCTTCTAAACCAGTAACCTTAGGCAGCTTTGATCCGATTTCTGAGGTTAGGAATTTCCTGGCTTCAACAATGAGGACGATGTGGCTTCAGTTGCAGTTCTATGACTTATGAGCACATGATGATGTCATGTTTTGTTTGTTCGCAGTTTGTTGTTGTATTTCTACTTTCAATGTTTAGCGGACTGTCGTATATTATTAACTTTTGGATTTATGTTCTTAGTTTCATGCAGTGTACTAAAACATTCCATGTTTGATGGCTCTTTTGTTATCATTGTTATTATGTTTATGTTTATTTGAAGTAGTTTATTAATATTTATGTTTTAAAATTTGTGTTATGCATGTAGTTTTTATACTTCTAAACAGAATTTTTAATTTCATGCAATTCCTGTCGATGAATTCCATACTGCAGCCGAACAACAGAATTGTCCAATTCCAATTCCTACAGCTGAAAACCTTCCTACAGCCGAATAACAAAATTGGAATTCAGAAAAACCAAAACCTGTTGGTTTTGGTTTTACTGAATTCCAATTCTTCAAAACCAAAACCTGCGATCCGAACGGACCCTAATATTTTTTATCCTAATATAATTTTATTTCTGTTTTGTAAGATTAATGTAGCGGTGGCACTCAAGGCGTTGGAAAATGAAATATTCACTGAAATTGTCGCGTTAGACGCGCCTGTTCGAGTTGCTCTCGTCCAAGTAATTTCATGTCGTCATGTTGTTGCGGCGCCATTTTTACCGCTACACGCACCCGAGCTGTTGCCCGTCGTGTTGCTACCCAAACGCATCCATACAAAATAATCCCTCTCACCGCCACCTTACACGTAATATTCATATATTTTCCCATGCATGGCTGAACCTCACTTAAATCCCATGCTAATAAATCCATGCAGCCCGCCACCTCACCAATTTATCATTTAATTCACGCCACTTTGATTTTAATTTCATTTGGCCAAAACATCAACCTCTGCATGCCGCCACCAGCTCCTCATTTAATTTATCCTAATTAAACCCATCAGCAACTCTTCAAATGGCTGCACATTCACTCCTCCATTTATCCTAAACCGTTCATATGCCAACGCCTCTGTTCATTTAAATGTTGTATGTTACCTTGCCTTATGCCAACGCCTCTCTTCATTTAAATGTTGCATGCCACCTCGCCTCATTCATTCCCCTTCCCATTCACGTAACCCCTCCATTTAATATGGTTGTTTCAATTCTTCATTTTAATAATGATGCCACCTCTCCATTTATTTCCTTTATCATGGTTAAACCCCTCCTTTTCAATTTAAATACTAGCCACATTCATCTCACCCCCTCCTATTCTCATTCATGGCCAACCCATCATCCATCCAAGTGAAAACCCATCAGCTCTCCATATTTTATTGCTGCACCCTTTCATCTCTCTCCCTCTGCCCACTTGGGCAGAATTTCTCTTTTTTTTTATAGCTTAGTTTTATCTTCTGTAATTTCCATTTATGCAAAAAAAAGTTAGATTACATTCTTTGCAAAGTTCTTATTTCTTTTACCTTTTTTCTTTTACGTAATGAAATTTAGTTTCTTAACTTTATGCAATGTCTCTTTTTTCATTGCATGTCATTTTCTTCTATACATTTTTATTTAGTAGTTAAATTTTTAGATCTTGTTTGTTGCGAACTTTGGAATGAAATCTATCTTTCTCTTTTATGTCTTTTCTACGTTCGATTTATTCGTGATTAATATTGAGTTCATTTGTCGATGTGTGGACTTTCGTATCTATTTTTGTATTCTAGTTAGTCGAAAGTCTTGCGCGTACAAACATGTCACTCACGAATAAAAAGAATTGAACGCAATCCTCGAGAGAGGATGACGTGATTCTTCCGGTTTTGCAGGATTCACCTCGGTAAGGCAAGTATTAGATTATCGATTATAGAACGAGTGTTCGGTTGATATTTCTATCTCAGTTGGGAGAATTCCTCGAGAGATGTGCGTTCATACTTTGGGAATTTCCGCAGTCAAGACATAGATTAGAATTTATAAATTATCTTTTCATTTCATTCAAAGCGAGTTTTGAACAAATGTTCTTATTTTATTTTAGTTTAGTTTTAATTTTGTTTCACCTTTGATTTTCGAACGATAAGATAATAGATTGTTTGCTTGAAGTAGTAGCACTTGACAGACTCGAGTTTTAATACGATCTTGATATTTTTATGTCTTATGATATATTTTGATAGGTACACTTGCCTTAATCAAGTATAGGTTGGAGAATACGATTTTTTCTATCAAATATGCACTCCATTTGAAACAACAGACAAAAAATTGGCCGACATATTCACCAAAAAAGAGAAATATTTAGAAAATGAGAAAAAGTTTGATTGGGGGTGGGGGGTTAATTTCAACAAAGAATATATCATCTTAGAATAAATTAAGATATATTATCTATTTCAATGATCATAGTAAACCTAAGGAAATAAAATGAATAACAATGCAATGCAAAAAATAAAAAGTTCAGACAAGTATGAATATAGAGAATAGAAAATAGCACCTGGCCTAACTCCTCGTTCAGATTGGATGTTCGTGCTAATGCAGGTGTGTTGCTTTCAGTATGGTACATATGCAAATCTTTGTTAATGAACTGAGCGCATTGGATAAATTTGATCATCTGGAAATAGTAGAGGGGAAATGTTAATTTAATAAAATAAACAAACTTTGTATGACAGACCATTCGACAATAGAAAATTGGGCCCTACCTCAATAGAAACATAAAGAGAAATGGGGATGATCGTCGAGTACAATGTTATCAGAGTAAACATTGTAAGGATCGCGACCTGAATTAAGATGCATCAAGATGAAAAATGCTGAATTCTAAGCACTTGATTTATTAGCATAATTCATTCATAGCAAAGATAGAGAAGTACCACAAATCTGTTTCTAGGATTAAACTGATCCTCAACATGCCCACTTAGACCAAGGTAGAAGTACTTGCTGTTGATAAAAATTCCACTAAAGAACCGAAGGGAGATGTCAGTTTGGGCTCTAAACAATAAACAAAATCACTAAATCAAAAAAAAATTGAAAGCAAATTTTTCAGCTAATAAAATGAATTTCCGGCATCTAAGCTATAAATTCTCTCATTCACCCCAGCAGGTATTCCAGCATGATGCAGTTGAATTTTCGGTGAAAATAACTCGATTTAACTAGAGATTACGTAAGAAATAGCACCATTAGGTTAATTCATTTATGAGAAAAATTAATTTAAATATCATACAGAAACATTCTATAAATGGATATCAGCATATAAATCAACAATGCAAAACACTATACCTTCCAATGGCTCCAACGACACACATAAAGAAAAGACCACCAAAAAGTGCAAGAATGAGTTTGTCAAGTTTCCTTTCCAAAGTACTCCGTTTGGAAGGTACATTCATCGAGTTCATCATTACCTGCAACCAAATTGCTTATTATATGACATTACAAATAGCTAGCAGCAAAAAGATAAAGAAAAAAAAAGAGCGCACACAAAAAATAGTGTACAAGTTCACATGAAGACGCACTTTTGTCTCATGACCAGTAAAAATAATGGCCCCAACTATGTATTCTGTGTTCCGGAGGCTGCAACCCTGCATCATGACGTTAAAAATAAGCTAGATGGGCAAGACATGGAGAAGAAAATGCAAGATGCGGGCAATTGTTCAATGTTGCTATTTGAAAAATAGTTGAACAAAAAAATAAAAGTAAATTTGGACGGTCCTATGTGATGGAAAAATAACTGTGTGAAACGCATACATGCAACCATACATATCCAATGAATTGTAACTTGCAATAATAATTAGTTTCATAAATCAAAATAAACTTATGCAACAATAGTTAAAGCTCTCAAATAAGGAGACACGAGGAGTCATATAATTGCACGAGAGCCAGAAAATCAAATGGTTTTTTAAATGAGAAAATACAAAGACCAAAATGACTGAAACAAGACTTATAAACTACTATCTCGTCAAGGACACACTAGATCGAATGCAAAAATAAAAACAATACACCTTGAATACCACGATTATAAGGAGGGGATGGCTGGAAGCGCTTTAAGAGGGCTGTCCGGCGTAGATTTCAGTGTCCAAACATTGTTTGGGGGTGTCCAGAAACAGGGACAGCAAGTAGGAAGGAGCTGGAAGATAGTTTCAGTGTCCAGCAACTGAGGTTTGCTGTTCTGGAAGTCTGGACAGCAACCTGGAGGTTGGGAGGTTGTGGGAGGTGAAGAGACCAGGCAGGAGTTGTGGGTTTGCTGTAGGGTGTCTGGACAGCACTCAAGCAGCAGTTCCGGGAAAGCTTTGAACTGCTGGATGATGGCAGAGGGGAAAGGGACCGTGGTGGTTGAAGGGGAAAACTAAGGGGTGGATCCACGTGAAGCTCAAGTGGGAGGGGACTGCAGCTGTGGAAGCAGCAGTGGATGGACAGCAGGTTAGACTCCACGAAATAGAAAGAGAGAGGAGCAGGAAAAGGGAGGGAAATTTAGGCCCAGCAGTTAGACGGGGTGGGAGTAAATATGTGGATGAAGTGAGGAGTTATTTCTCAAGAGAGAATTGGGGGGGGGGGGGGGGGGGGGGGGGGGGGGGGGGGGAGTTGGGGAGCTGATTTGAGGATCCACGTGAGAAATAAGTTGGGAATTAGGGAGGTAGTTTGGGCCGACTGTTAGAGAAATGACAGGGTAGTAGTGGGGCTGAAATTTAGGAACTAATTCCTAAATTAAAGGAAGTGGAGTGGTTCCACGTGGGTGAGGGAATTGGGGAAGAGGTGGCCGGCTGGTTGAGGAGAAAAGGAGAGGGAGCCGGCTGTCAATATGAGTGGGGAAATAGGACTAATAATTAGGAGGTGGTGGTTAAATTTTAGAATTTCTAAAATTAAGGAAAGAGGGAAAATGGGATAGTAATGGAGGTGGTTATGGGTGGTGGTGGTCGCTTCCCGCTGGGAGGAGGATGGTGGTGGCCACCGGTAGTGGTAGCTGCTGGAGGTATTTTCCGGTGATCGCCGGAAAATGCAAAATGAAGTGAAATTGGATGGGAAGTGGTGGTGGATCACCGGAGGTGGAAGGAGACGTTCTCCGGTGATCGCCGAAGGTGGGAAAAAGGGAGGAAGGGGGCTGTTTTTTGTGGGGTTGTTTTGTGGGGGAGGGGAGGAAGAGGCGGACGGCCGAGGGGAGGAATGAGGTTGGGCAGCAAGAGTAAGGGGATCCAAGGCTTCGCACCCGGATTAACAGCTTCGGCATCAAATGACAAAAGAATGGGCTTCAATCCTCCATTCTTCAATGCCCAAAATAAGAGCCCTTCATCCTCTATTTATAGACTCTAAGAGGCAACAAACGGCTATGATTTTCCAATCGTCCCGACTAAAAAATAAATAAAAATACAACTCGAAACTAAAAATGAAAAGAACAAACAATGTTACGACCGTTGATCCGCATAAGATGAACGGTTCTAATCATCGTGCAAGTCGATCGTGATTCCCATTAAAATTCCAAGACAAAATAAATAAAGCATATATATTAGTGAACATGCTCATATTCTAGCACATACAAACAAACTCAAAGGTATCCAATGTCCCAACTATGCTAAACGATATCAAAGGTATTGTGTTCCGATGAAGGAACTCCTAGAAAGCTTCTAGAATAAAAGTGGATGTGGGGATAAACAAACTTTCGCATCAGAATTGAAAAAAAAATTATTAAGCTATAAAGAAGAGTTTCAACTTTCAAATATCAAGCATGTGATAGAGCTCAGCTATGAATTTCATAGTTAAGCCGGCTGAAGTAGTTCCGAGATAGTTGGCATACTGGGAAATACTCGTAGATCCCTAAAAAGAGTAATATTGTATGATTCAAGTTACAATGGGATGAGTTGAACCAAAGAGGAAATACAACAATAATATCAGTGTAATACCTCCTAAAATATGATGTGTGGTTCTGCGATGAAACGAGTGGAAGTTGATGTGCCATCTAATGAGGACAATTCAATTAGGGCAGACAAAGGCTGCGTTTGGCGCGGCTTATCGCGACTTATTTGCTACGGTGAGGTTGGACAAAAATGTCATTGTCATACCAAAATTTTATGCATCAAACTAGTTCCTTTTTTGTAACATTTTTGATACCAAACATACATTCTATGACAATGACGTTTTTGTCCAACCTCACCGAAGCAAATAAGTTGTGATAAGACGTGCCAAAATCTCTAGGATATTTTACTCAGACATGGAGCAACTCCTAGCAGGATTCTAGGATGATATACTTTTAATAGGAAAAAGACGCATAATTAGATTAAATCTTACATCGAAATGAGAAAATTTATTAGACTATAAGTAATAGCTTAGAACCTAAATATCATTTGGTGGATAGTTAAGAGTGCTCGGGTAGGAGTAGAGGTGCTAGGGTTGAAGAGGAAGAAAGGGGGAACATGAGGAACAATAAGAGAGAAGAAATCAGCCCCCCAGGTGATGCAGGACGGCGCGTAGGGTTCGCGCGCCTGTCAGCTTTTCTCTAGGAAACCCTAATGCATGCGATGATTAAATGAATTTTTAACAGAAAATTAGAGCGGGTGTTGCACAGGCTTTGAAATCAAACAACTTTGATAATTTTATAAAGCACAAATCGCTATTTAGTTTAAAAATGATTTTCTTAAAAATGGTTCAGTTTAAATCCGGGTACGAAAGTTTGCAACTTTCGTTCCGTTCCCCTTGTTGTAGCAAAACGGAAATCGTGAACTCCAAATACGTTTCCGTTTGGAGTTTTCGACGTAGCGTTTGCTGACAAAATTCGGGCGAAAACCCAACAATGAGTCTAATTATCCTAATGAGAAGACTTAGACACACACAAAGGAAGGAGAAAGAAACAATTACCCACGGAAGAGACGTCTTCCGTACTTCGAAGTCGATGACGATCACGCGAGAAACTCCTCGTCACCTTTGATATTCGCTCCGAGGTCGGCCGCTATCGCATACGGGCACCAAGGAATTAAGTCACTCTCTCACACGAGGTGGTTCCACGGAATCACTCAATAAGTAAGGAAAGCCACAAATTAACAAACCTAAAATTCACTCGCTCTCACACTCAAGGTGGATCCACGTAATCTCAAACACTCAAGGTGGCACCACGGAATCTCCAACGCAATATGATATCCAACTTCCCTATTCCTAACTCAGAGCAAATCACGTACTGATTTCTCCTAACTCTAAACTCACAACAAGTCAACAAGAGATCCTAAAATCCCCCTAAAGGAAGCTATTATGGTAATTAAATTTTTTGCTCAACAGCTCAGGCAGCAAGCACAACTTAAGTTCTAACCTACAACTCTCAAAGAAAGAATTGAAACCACACATCCAATTCTCACAGCAGAATCTCACAACAGCAATTAGGAAATCACATCGGGGATTTACCAAAGCAGCAAACACATTTTCATTAACACTAATCAACATTGTTCTACTTTCCAAAACTTCACCTAACTCTAACAGGTAGCAGGGAAGATGCACTGTTCATCATCCCCACCAAGCCCTCACAGGTAACGCATGTAACCAACTCACAGCATCAAGCAGTACATCTCAATATTCATCTTCAACACCGCATCTACAGCTACTGGACTCCTAAATAGGAATACACTAACTCACAGCAATTCCATTTTCTACAGCAACCTAAATGTCACTATTCATTAATCAAAATTTACACACAAGAACAACAATTTCAACATTCATCACTTTACTCTCACGGGAGGAAACAACCAGTAAGACACTACCATGTCACTGTTCATCGCCTTCACAAACGAAGCAGAAATCAACAGGAAATCCCAAAAAAATCATTCAACAATCTCCCAAACAACTGTTTACAAACCCCTTTATATAGGGCAAAATGAAAACGAAAGAAGAAAGAAAGAAATGGGAGAAACTTCCTTGTCGGCCATGGCTGAAATGGATCGAGCGGCCTGGTGGAAGTCGTGGCCGGCGGTTGGAGCTCCGGAGGGTTGCTCGTGGGGTGCGGCTGTAGCCATCGTGGCCTCCGGTGGCGTCGAAAGCGGCGTATGGCTTGAGGCGGAGCGGGCTTGAGGCCGGAAATGGCGGACCGGTTGGCGCTGGATCGGGAGAGATGCACAGTATTTCTTTTTACTGTTGGCGTGGCTGCTTCTCTAAACCGGGTGAGGGAACCGGAATTTAACCTAACTTATATATATATATATATAAAAGTATATATATATATATATATATTAATTGTGTATATATATAAATATATATATACTTTGGTTTTTTTTTAACAGCCATTGAGCCATATATATATATATATATATTTATAAATTAATATATATATATATTAAAAATACCCAAAAAAACACAATTACATAAATTAACACAATGCAACGTTTAGGGACGATAGTGGTCCGGACAAATGCGACGTCGGGAACTGTTTCATCGACCTGACCTAGGTTGGTCTCCACCACCAGGGCTCCTCCAAAAGTAATCTTACTCCAAGATAATCCAAATGAAATACACAAATATACTTATATAGTGCCTAGTTCTGAGACACACAAGGGCAAACGGTAAAAAACCCACGAACCAAAATACAAATGTGATAATAAAATATAAAGTTGACGGGCGCGCTAAGCACATGCACGCAACAGGCGAACGTATGTTGTCATGTTGGGATCCGCGTCATCGCCGCCTCGGTCCCGATGTAGACATATGCGTCGTGTCTTAGTCTCCTCGTCCCTTGTCCATCTTTGTATTAGTAACAATGTCGCCCCCTCAAAAATTTGTTGTGTTCTCAAGGATGAGGAAACTTGTTGGACAACCTACACCTGTAGTAGTGGAAGGACGGTCGGGCGAGACGGCCCGACGTCGTGTTACTAGTAGGCGGCAAAGTTCACTGTCGCTAGTTGTTGAAGAGGATGGAGGGCCACTGCCGTATGGGGAAGGGGTGTCTCCCCTGCCAAGAGGAAAGGGTCTCCCACTTGAGGGAAGTGCATTATCATGCGACCCCAGTTGACATACAGATCACCAAGGCTACGAAGTCATGCGACGTCAAGTAAGGCGATGTCACCGAGCTCAAAGGAGTAGAAATCTGCGCGGAGAGGGAAAGGGCCCACCATCATTTGTAGGTACGTACAAAGACGCCCAGTAATTTTGTGGAGAATGTCGTCCAAAAACAATGAAGTGAGGTTAGGAGACATGCAAATGTCGAGTTGTGTCACCAAGCGCTGGGAGATGAAATTATGGCTGGCCCCACTGTCAATCAACACCGTTAGGGAAGTGTCATACATGGATCCATAGAGCGTCATAGTGTGGGGGCAGAGGTGTCGCCAACCACAGAGCACAGAAGGTCTAGATAATGTAGTCTCGTGTGAGGTCCCATGGCAATTGGTGAGTCATTGCCCTCCAGGGCATCAAAATCCGCAATGGTGATCTAGGGGTCCTTGCCAATGGCGATGTGCAGCTCCTTCTAAGAATAGTCATGACTCGAGGAGTATGTTTTTTTACAACGGAAGCAGCCCCTTAGTGCAAAGATCGTGGCACTCCTAGTTGATCATCTGAGGGTCATTCGGCGGCCGTTGAGGTCATCTGAGATACGAAGGAGACACATATGCACCTGGGGCGACAGCCGAAAGGGTGGTGGAGGGTAGGCAATTTGTCGAGGCGTAGAACTCCCCGGTGACTGGCCGGTGTCGACGGAGGTGACATTGAAGTCCACTTCCACCAAGCAGGCGGGATCCATGACATCAGAAATCGTCCGAGGGTGTTCGGTGCGAAGGCGGAACCAAATGTTGGGAAGGAGCCCCTGCACGAAAAAGACCAAGTAATGATATGGAGGTAGGCCAGGGACGTGCGTCGCCAAGGCAATGAACTGTCACAAGACAAGCATTGTACTGCAATCCCGGAATAGTGAACATCGTAGCGGAGGATAATATTTTGTTGGAGTTCCAACCAAGAGATTAAAGGGTTGTTGTCACAGGCAGCATACCCAATGAAGGGTTGACCCCTCCACGCCGATGAGAGTCATAACAACCTTTTGCGACTCTGGGTTCAGATGAATGTCGAAGAAATGGTCTGCAGAGCAATCCAGCACATGAAGTCGGTGTCATTGAAGGAAGGAACGACTAACAAACAATGTTCTGGAGGAAGGCCCGCCAACGACGAAACTAGGTCCCATGGAAGGTCTGGATGTGTGCCAAGAACCGATGGTAACTGTACAACCCCGTGTTCGCCGAGTGGGTCCACCAGGCCAGACGAGCGGACCAAGTCGTCCTGCCCGCGTCAGAAGATCATACGGGCGAACTCAGAACGGCCGGCTCGCTCCCGCAAGGGCTAGGCGGGCGAGCTGCGCGAGCCGGCCCAGCCAGCTCGCGTGCGCCCAGGGCTCGTCAAACCCGAGTCGGGTTTTCATCGAACAGGGCTCGGCGTTCGTCGAACGGAGCTCGTCGTTCGTCGAGTTGGGCTCCACGTTCGTCGACCGGAGCTCGACATTCGTCAAACGGAGCTCGGCGTTCTTTGAGCTGACCTCGGGAGTTAAAATCCTAGATTCGTCGAACAAAGCTCGGCGAACTCAAGCCTTCTAGAATTCCTTCTGTAGTAATAATCTAAGGCCGTCTCGGGCGAGTGAAGGTGTCAGAAGGCTTCTCACCCAACTATTTTATGAGACTTCATTCAGACTTTACCTCTCGCTGGCGCCCTTCTGGCTTTGACGTTGAGTGACGTTGCTCCACTCGACGCACTCGGCGCCCTTCTGGCTTTGGCGTTGAGTGACGCTGCTCCACTCGACGCTCTCGGCGCCCTTCTGGCTTTGGCGTTGAGTGACGCTGCTCCACTCAGCGCTCTCGGCGCCCTTCTGGCTTTGGCGTTGAGAGATGCTGCTCCACTCAACGCTCTCGCCGCCCTTCTGGCTTTGGCGGTGAGAGATGTTGCTTCACTCGTCCAGCCTCCTATGAGGTGTTTTTACCATTTTACTCCCGCTGGACTGCATATAGCCTGCGAGAACAGCGGAGTTACGCTGTTGGCAGACCCGGCTGGGCTGCATATAGCTGTTCAAAATAGCGAAGATTGGCTATTGGCAGGCCGTCTTATGAAATTTATAAATAAGACCAAAGGGACACCTCAGAAGGCACGTTTGTCAATATTCAGATCTTCTTGTGCTTCCTGAAGTAGCTTTAGCTCGGCTTTTGACTAAGGAGGGGAAGCGCTCTAAGATCTTCCGGGTGTGTGGTGGGACCTCCACGCCGAGCCCTTGAGTCAGTTTCCATTTATTTTTTCTGTTTGGCTTGCAGGAGAGAAGTAGGTGCGCGATCACCCCTTCCCCAAAGGTGAACGCCACGAGAGACCGAGTTTTCGGTTTCAACAGTAACCCTGCATTGGAGGTCAAGGAAGTACTCAGATGGCCGGCCAGGAGGACGTCAAACTTAGCATCCAACCACAACATTAGGGCTTAGAGAGGCGATGGACTCCTCCTGGGGGTCGAGAGATGGTCGGATCAATGGGGGGCTGAACCGCTGGAGCGTCTGAAGTTCCCATTAAGCGAAGGCGGGGAATACGAACGTTGGTTGTGCAGAGCGCGGAAACAAGGTTGATCGGAGGAATGAGACTACAGCAGGAATCACATGCGAAATAAAAAGAAACGAGATGTGGAGGCACGCGAAACTATGAATTCAGAAGGCACGCGACTCTACGGGAAAAAGCACAGTGCTAGTCGACACAGGAACATCAAGCCGGATCGCGGATTGAGAGACCGCGAGCGAGGATGTTGACGAAACTCAGAAGGCGGGGCATCGAGCAGTCGGTAGCGAAAAGACGGGTTGGATCGATCCAGAGAAGGATCGCACGAGCGAGTCGTGAAGCAAACGTGAAGCAGTTGGTAGGTCTGCAAGAGACGCAAACAGTGGTCAAAAGAGCGGTAGGTTGGATCAAATGTTAGGTGTTAAGGTTAAAGAGGAGGAGAAAGAGGGGAAGAGAGGAGGAAGAAGAAGAGAGAAGAATTCAGCCCCTAGAGCTCCTTCAAAAGTTATCTTACTCATAGATAATCCAAATGAAATACACACAAGCTTATATAGTGCCTAGTTTCGAGACATGGAAGGGCAAACGATAAATAACTCACGGCCCGGAATACAAATGTGATAATAAAATTTTAAGTTAAAGGGTGCGCTAAACCCATGCGCGCTACTGGAGAACGCCCGTCGTTGTGTTGGGATCTGTGTTGACGTCGCCTTGGTCCCAACGTCGACATATGCGCCATGTCCTAGTCTCTTTGCCCCTTGCCCTCTTCCGTATTCGTAGCAAAGTAGTAATGAGATACATTATGAGGCAGGACTGTCCTATCAGGGTGGTGGATTATTACTAAAGGTAGACACAAACCCGAGGATTACCTTGCAATAATGAGTCTATAAAAATTGTTGCTAGATAAATCACAGTTGTTACAATATCGTATTTATTTCCACATTTGGTTTATCTCTATGTATGAGTTATTTCTTTATATTGGTGGGTCCACCTCTATATAAAGAGGGGACAAGCCTCATTGTAATAGAATTGCAAGTTATTCAACATGGTATCAGAGGGCAGGATGCCCGAATTCTTTCGAGCCCGCCTTCGCCTCCTCGGTCTCGCTCGCCCGTCTTCGCCCGTACTCGATCGATGACAGGAGCGCCCCGACAGCCCCGTGCGCCTCCGACACCACTCTCCAACGCATCCCTACGACGGTGTCTCCCAGCGGCGGCCTCTAGCCTTGCTCTCCCGCGGCTCTCCTGCGTCGATCCGCAGCAGCGTCCCCGTCGGCTTCTTCAGGTGCGTCCGACGCTTTCTCCAGTCGCGTCCGGCGGCTTCTCCAGGGATCTCCCGGCTTCCTAGGGCTGGGTGCCCTTCTCTCTCTGACGCCGGCCATGCTGTGAGGCTCGTTCTCGGTTCTCCATTCTAGCGCAGTCTCCTAGGGTTTCTGCCCTGTTTTTTTTAGATGGAGTTGATTTTTATTCCTCTCTTCTCCTAATTCAGCGGGTTGTCTACAGATTTCTCTTTTATGGCAACTATGTTGGTGCTCAGTGATTCTACCTCGACACCGGTTCCCTCTCTGATTCCTCCAGCACCTCCTCTGCGTGGGAGCCATGATCACAATACTCCGCAGATTACCGCTATTCGCTTGGATGACTCAAATTATCTGTCCTGGTCGCGCTCCATCACTCTTGCTCTTAAGAGCCGTTGTCTTTTTGGATATGTCACTGGGACAACTGCGGACCCAGAGAAGACTTCCCCTGACTGGCCTCAATGGGATTCCGAAAATTCCTTAGTCATGTCTTGGCTAACGAATTCAATGCAGGAGTCTATCTCTCGCCATTACCTCTTTCTGGATACTGCCGTGGATATTTGGCGTCATGCTGAGATCACTTACTCTCGTAAGGGCAATGCTGCTCAGATCTTCCAGTTGTGGCGGAAGATATCCTCTCTCCGCCAGGATGATCTCCCTCCTTCTGCATACTACTTGGAATTCAGCCAGCTATATCAGGAATACGACCATTTCGATTCCCTCATATTTGTTAGCCCTGTTGATGAGGCAATGGTCTGTGCGAGGGAGGATCGCAACCGGACATTTGAGTTTCTTCATGCCCTCCATCGGGACTTGGATCAGATTTGTGTTCACATTTTGGGTCGTCTGTCATTGCCCTCTCTTCCGGAGGTTTATAGCATCGTCTAACAGGAATTTGATTGCCGGCAGTCTCTTCAAGATTCCACTCCTGAAAGTTCTGCTCTCGTTGCTGGTACCCCTTCGTTACTAGGGGCTTGTCCTCTCTGTGATTCCAAGATGAAGGGTTCTGACAAAGACCATCTCCTCTGTGATTATTGTGGCAAGCCCCGTCACACCAGAGACACCTGTTTTCAGCTCCATGGTTTCTCTCCATCGCGAGGTGGTGTGTCTTCTCGTGGTGGTCGTGGCTCTGGTCGTTCTGCTGGTCGCTCATCTGCTCGTTCTGGCCATCTCACAGATGCTACTGTCGACCTTTCTTCTCTCCTGTCGGATACTTTCTCTGTAGATGAAGTTCTTGCGCTTCGCCGCATGATGCACGGTCTCTCTACGGAGGCTTCTGCATTGTCTTCCTCTGCCCACACCAGACTACTCGGTGCTCACTCTGTTGTTGCTGCTTCCTCTCCTTGGATCATTGACTCCGGAGCCACTGATCATATGACAGGCTCTGCCTCAGGTTTTCTTTCCTATACTCCTCTTTCTGGTCATGATAAGGTGAGCATTGTTGACGGTTCCCTTTCCTCTATTGCTGGGAAGGGTTCCATCTCATGTTCCTCTCTCACCTTATCCTCTGTCTTACATGTTCCCAATTTCACTCGAAATTTATTACCTATTAGTCATTTGACTAATTCTATGAACTGCTCGGTAACTTTTCATCCTTCCTCTTATGTGTTTCAAGACCTGAAGATAGGGATGGTGATTGGCTCTGGTAGTTTGGTCAATGGTCTGTACGTGCTTGACTCCTGCCCGGTGGCGCCTCCTCAGGCTTTCCTTTCCAGCACCTCGAATCTTTATTCCTGGCACTGTCGCTTAAGACATCCATCTATCTCTGTTATGAAACTTATGCTACCTTCTTTGTCGGCTACTGCATTTACGTCATTTGTTTGTGATGTTTGTACTGCTAACATACATTGTCGTACTTCATTTAATCATGTTTCATTGCCCAATTCTAAGCCTTTTACTGTGATTCACTCGAATGTTTGGGGTCCTGAACCCGTATCTTCTATTTCTGGTTTCACTTGGTTTGTCACTTTTATTGATTGTTTTTCACGTACAACTTGGTTATACTTACTGCGAAACAAGAGCGACGTCTTTCCCACCTTCAAAAAATTTCATTCCATGATCTTCACCCAGTTTAACGCTAAAATTCAGATACTTCGTAGTGACAATGGCCGTGAATACTTAGATTCCTGGTTTGGGGCATATCTGACTGATCATGACATTTTACACCAGACTTCTTGTAATTATTCGCCTGCTCAAAATGGGGTGGCGGAGCGGAATAATCGGCACCTTCTGCAAGTTGTTCGCTGCCTTCTGTCTACCATGCACCTTCCCGGGTATTACTGGGGGGATGCTGCCCTTACGGCAGCATTCCTTATCAATCGCATGCCAACTCGTATTCTTGGGAATGATACCCCCTTGGGACACTTCGCGTCCCTTTCTCCCTGCTTGTCCCTAAGGTGTTTAGGTGTGTTTGCTTTGTCCACATCCATCATCCTCCTCCCACCAAACTTGACTCTCGCGCTCTCCTGTGTGCATTTATCGGATACTCTCCTACTCATAAAGGGTACAAATGTTTTCATCCTCCTACGAAAAGGGTGTTTGTCACAATGGACGTCACGTTTCGTGAATCTGAGGCATATTATCCTGCCTCAGGTACCTTTTCTCATGTGACCTCTTCCTCTTTGTCCTCCCCGTCTTTACCTCTCCATGTTCCTCATTTTTATCCCTCACTTCAGGGGGAGCCTATTCCGTCGGAAGTGAGTGATATCCCCACTACTATTTCTCCTACCATTCCCCGTTGCAGGTGTACACTCGAAGGAGAAAGATGCTCAACCACAACCATGACATGCTACCAAACCAATCATTGGACCCGGACTCAGGGCCTTCCGAGCTTCCAATTGCTCTCTGCAAAGGTATCTGGTCTTGTACTAAACACCCCCTTTCTAATTACGTTTCTTATAATTCATTCTCCACATCCCACAAGGCCTTTGTGTCTTCCCTTGCGTCCATTCCTGTTCCAACATCCTGGCAGAGTGCCTGAAGATTCCTGTGGCGAGAGGCAATGTTTGAGTAAATGGCTGCTCTTGAGAAGAACAACACATGTGACTTAGTGCCTCTCCCTTCTGGGAAGAAACCAGTTGGATGCAAGTGGGTGTTCTCTGTTAAACAAAATCCACAGGGCATAGTTGAAAGGTGTAAAGCACGATTGGTGGCACGCGGTTACACTCAAACACTTGGGATCGACTATAGGGAAACGCTTGCACCTGTAGCAAAGATGAACACTATCAGAGTTCTCTTATCCTGCGCTGCTTGTAAAGGGTGGGATCTTTGGCAACTTGATGTCAAAAATGTCTTTCTTCATGGGAATTTGGAAGAGAAACTGTATATGTCCCTACCACCAGACCTTACTCCCAGGACCTCAGTGAGACTCGTTTGCAAGTTAAAGAGGCCCTATATGGACTAAAACAGTCTCCACAGGCGTGGTTTGTGAGATTTCATAGTCATGTTGTCCTTCGGATATTACCAGGGAAACTCTGATCACACTCTATTTATCAAGCGCGGCATTGATAAACTTACTGCTCTCATTGTGTATGTTGACGATATTGTTATCGCAGGTGATGATGTTGAAGAAATCACGCTTCTAAAGAAAAAATTGGCCACTGAGTTTGAGGTAAAATACCTGGGTGCTCTCAAATATTTATTGGGCATTGAAGTGGAAAGGTCCAAACGAGGGATCTTTCTCTCTCAGAGAAAGTATACTCTAGATCTCCTTAAGAAAACTGGGATGAGTAGCTGCAGACCTGCGGACACCCCTATTGAAGCAAATACTGAATAGGTCGTAACGATGGTGAAGAGGTTGACCATATACCTGAGTTTCAGAGGCTTGTAGGAAGATTGATCTATTTGGCTCATACCCGTCCAGATATAGCTTATGTTGTGAGTGTAAAAAGCCAGTTTATGCACGCTCTGAAGGCTCGTCATGCTGATGTTGCCAATAGAATTCTCCGGTACCTCAAGTCCTCACCAGGGAGTGGAGTCCTGTTTTCCTCCAATTCATCCTGAAACATTGAGGTGTACACTGATGCGGATTGGGCCGGGTCTATAAATGATCAGCGATCTACCTCGGGGTATTGTTCCCTGGTTTGTGGAAACCTTGTTACATGGCGGAGTAAAAAACATGTTGTGGCAAGATCTAGTGCTGAAGCAGAATTCCGTGCTATGGCCCATGGCATGTGTGAAGGCCTCTGGCTGCGATCGGTACTGAATGACCTGGGGCTTCTTGGAGATGAGCTCATTCGATTGTATTGTGACAACAAGGCTTCTATTAGCATCGCACACAATCCTGTCCAGCATGATCGTACAAAGCATATTGAAGAGAACCGTCATTCCATCAAGGAAAACATTGAAAAGGGGCTTGTGTGTACTCCGTTCGTTCCATCAGATAGACAACTTGCTGACATTCTCACGAAAGGATTTAAGTGGAAGTATCTTCGGAAGTATGGTTGTCAAGTTAGGCATGATCAACATCTCACGCCCAACTTGAGGGTGAGTGTTACAATATCGTATTTATTTTCACATTTGGTTTATCTCTATGTATGGGTTATTTCTTTGTATTGGTGGGTCCACCTCTATATAAAGAGGGGACAAGCCTCATTGTAATAGAATTGCAAGTTATTCAACAACAGTGATAAAGCTTTACGAAGAAAAATGAGAGAAGTTGTATAAATGCGAAAGGACACGTAATTAAAATGCACAAGTGAACATACAATGCCACAAAAGTTTGGAGGCAATGGTTACAAACAAATATAACTAGAGCAATGAAAGGATACTAATTTCAACATAATAGAAATGACAACCAACTTAAAGACTTACACAACTAACGCGTGGAGGGTTTGGCGGGTATCCGACAAGCCTATAGTGGCCACGAATGAGACCAAGGACTGTTTCAAGGCCTTCGAGAAGAACCCAAAGTGTTGGGCAGGGTTGTGGCAAAGCTGGAAAAGAAGAAATGGTCCCTAGATGGGGTTTGTCGGGGCTAGACACAGAGTCAGAGTGTGCTGGAAGGTGGCTGAGGGGATGATAGAACTCCTGGAGGGATAGGGGAGGATATGGAAGGAGTAATAGTTACATGTACGGGTGTTCACGACCCGAACGGAGTCGAATAGCTCTTCAATCGAATCTAATTTTATCATAGAATGCATAGATTCGGATTCGTCCCAAAATCCTATATTCGAATTTGAATTTGAATTCGGGTTTGGATTCGAATTCATATTTGCTTCATATAATGGACCAAATTCACTTTAATCGGGCGTCCATGATCATCTTTATATATAATATAAATATTTGTATTATTCATAAACTGTTCACGAAACTTGTCAATAGAGATAATATTATTCGAATTCGAATACCACTCAAATCCGAATTTGGATTCGAATCCGGATTTGAATTTGAAAAATATGAGGCTCCATTTGGTTCGGCGTTTCGCTGCTCCGTTTTGGGCAAACGCAGCCGGAAGGAGGGTAAACAAATGAACCTCCAGCGGCGTTTTCTCCGTTTCCACCCGCCCGCCTTGAAAAATGCCCCAAAAAGCTCTGTTTTGAGAAGCCACCTCCCCCCTCCGATTCGAACACTCCGTTTCCACCCGCCGGATCGAACCGCAATCGCTAAACCAAACGAAGACTGAATCTTAATCGAATCTTCACGAATCGATTCCAAAATTATTCACGACTTATTTGGTTTGCAAACAACCCTAACTGCAGGTAGAGATCTCTCGTGGCTTCTAGATGTCCTGGGGGTGGGGGTTGTTGCTGGATTTAATTCCAGAATGCTGGAATATAAAGCTGGGAGGAGAGATGTCCAGGAAAACAGTGACCACAGAATTTTTGGGCAAAGGCTGCATCGTGGAGGAACTTAGCTGCAACTTTGAAGGTTATGGGGCTGGAAATAGGTAGTTGGGATGTGATTCCAGCAGCAGCCGGCAGTTTAAAGCTTCCCGGACAGGGCTCGGTTTTGGGTGGGTGGGGAAAGGGGGTTGCCGGCTGAAAGTTGTGGGGATGGAGCGGGAGGGGCTGACAGGAGATTCTATAGGGGAAATAGTGGGGGTCGGTTGGTGGTTGTGGAGAGGAGAAGGGTAGGTCGGCTGATAAGGAGGATGGGGCTCACGTTTGGGAGAAGTGGGGCTTAGTGTTGGACTGTAGATGGTGGATCCGCATGAATGATCACCGGAAGTGGTGAGGGGCTCACCGGAAGTGGTGGAAGGAGATGTTTTCCGGCGATTGCCGAAAAACTGAAAAAATAGAAGAATTTAAAGTGGTGGTGCGAGAGGAGGGGGGGGGGGGGTAGTTTTGAGGAAGAGGTGGTAGCTTGATGGAGTTCTCCGGAGGTGATTTCCGGCAATCTTTGGAAAACTGAAATTGAATGGAAATAAGTAATGATGGCGGTGGAGTTTGTAAGAGTGTGTGGTGGCTGGCCCTTAGGTGGTGGAGGGAGGGTGTTGGGGAAGATGGCGGCTTGTGGTGGTGGGGAAAAGATGGCCGTCCAGATGGAGGAAAAGGGGAAAGGGATGGTCAGCTAGATGGAGAGGTAAGGGGAAAGGGATGGTCGGCTAGATGGAGAGGTAAGGGGAAAGGGATGGTCGGCTAGATGGAGAGGGAATGGGAAGGATAACTTCCAAGCTTCGCATTTGGAGTCCGGCTTCGACACTGGGTGATCGAAAGGAAGATTTTCTTCTTCACTCAAACTTTCAATACCTCCAAATAAACACTCTGTCCCTAATTAAAGGCTAAAGGGTCGTCATAGATGATCATGATTTTTCGATCATGACAACACTCAAATGCAACAAAATAGAAATCAGAAAAATACACAAAAATAATTAAAATTCATGGATCGTCGATTAGCACAAAACAGATGGCTCAAATCATCGTGTAGGCCTATGGGTATCGCGATCCTCATCAATTTATCCCGCCTTGAAAGCATTCATGTCTATGAATGAAGGTGATCGTGCTCTCGTCTGAAGGTGGGGTGAATCCCTCTAGTTTTGATGGTGTCTTGAACTCATGGGCTGGACTCGAGAGTATTGCTGCTGCGGACGTTGGAGATTGTATAGCTAAAGTCGATGTTGACGACGGAACCAAGGATGTCATTGTTAAAGTTGGCGACATGAAGAAGGTGTTGGGTTTCTTAGTGGGATGCAAATCACATGTGCGCAGCGGAATAAGGAATCAAGAAAACCCAAAAGGAAATGGATCTTGCAATGATCATTGATCAAGAAGTAAAAACAACTTTGAATAAAAGTATACCTTAGCGGGATTGAGTCACTACTCAACCAAAATGCTCCAAAGAAGTCCGACGAACACTAACGATTGGAGTTCTGAGCATAGAAGTATATTAACGCCCCTATGGGTATCCACACGAGCAAGAACATTTAAACTCTTGTCACACAAGATCTAGGTTGGAAGAAGGAATGCCCTCAACGTCTCCACGGATTGCTAGATTCGTTAAAGGAGATACGACGGTGACGAAGACGAAGCTTAGGAAAAACTTTCCGGCAACGGCAGTGGATCGGGACGGTCGGCGGCACGGAGCAGCAGCTTCGACTTCTAGGTTGCGGAACTATTCCGTCGGGAAGAAGTCGTATTTACGATCTCAATCGATTTGGTCAAGTATATCTTAAGATAACAGTTATCTCATCTATATATATACCAAAACAGTCGTTACCCGCGGACCAGGCCGAAATCAGATTTAAAGAATCAAACCGGAGTTAACAACATTCATTGAGATGACACGTGTATATACGACGAATCAAGAATCCATTCGCCGAGATAACACGAGAATACTCGACGAATTCAGACAGACCAATTCGTCGAAACATTAAGAGAAAACTCGACGAATGCAAGTCCAATTTGTTGAGATGTCAAGAAAATGCTCGACGAATCCAAGTCCAATTCGTTGAGATGCCAAGAGTATACTCGACGAATTCAAGTCCAATTCGTCGAGATGTCAACAGTAAACTTGACGAATTCAGACGGATTCCTCAAAACATCAAGATACCTTTCGACGAATTACCCTTGAGTCTTCTGACAACTCACCTGGTCATCTATATTCACAATATAGGTCCCGGGCTGAAAAACCACCAAATCCATAATGTCATAGGCTTGGTCTTTTACTCATATCACATATGAGCAATGCCAACACAAACCTTTCCAACTTCTCCAATACTCTTATGTGCGACCTCACAAGCTCATATTGCGTTGGCAGTGAAACTACTTGTTTGACCACTTCTAGATCGCAATAGTAACACTAACAAAAGGTGGCGGTGCCACCTAGGAGATGGTGCTGAAGATACTGGAGTCATAGTAGAAGAAATCAATGTTGAGGACAGTAATGATGATGAAATTGTTGTTGTCGTCGACGCCGAGAATGTTGATGCTGATATTGTTGTTGTCATCGAGAATGTTGATGTTGCTGATGCTGGAAATAACAATGTTGTAGATGACGTTGAAGGATAATGCTGACAATGGTACCAGTGTCTGTGGATGATGATGCGTGTGTTGGAGAATGGGGTACTGCACTACTGTGGTGAAAGAAGTCGAATGATCAATTGGTGTTGAAGGCTCAAATTGTAATGAAATGGTAAGCAAAGGTTGAAGTTGTGATGAAGTGGTAGACGAAGGTTGGGGCTGGGGAGTTGATGTGGCATGTGGCGAAGGGTACATGCAATCGTGTGACTCGAAGATGGAGTTAAATCTTCAATATTGAATACAGGTGAAATTCTCACAATCTGCGGAATATCTCGTTCATAAGCATTTGTTCCAATCCTTTTGAAAACCGTGTAATAATTCATTCACTTGACATTTAATTTTTGAGCAGTTTCCTTGGGAAATCTCTCAGCATGACCAACACTTGTTCTTCTACTTTGAAGGTTTGCAATTTCCTGTAGTTATCATCATAAAATTTATAAATATCATTATTGCAAGTAATCCTACGTCGGACAGACTCATGCATGCTACGCAATGATAATAAATGATGGTCGACAGACACAACAGATCACCTATGCAAAGGCTCTACAACCCTCCATGTTTCAATCTAAAAAGGCACAAGGTCAAGGGCTCAATGGGTGGGGTGTAAAAAAATTCATCGCGGGTGCAATGATCATATAAATACTCACCCAAGTTGTCAGCATTTATAGTGATGGAATCGATCCTCAGGCTATTGAGAGCACTCTCACTCACAACTAACTCATAGATAGTAGACACATCCCTAATTAGTACTGGTTTATCTGGTGTCTCTTTAGGAAGTGTAGGAAAATTCGTCACTTGGGGGGAAATCACCCAAACAAATGCCCGAGAGACTGACAAGCCAACATTCAGATGTGCCCAATGTCTCTAAAGATGGAAAACTCACATGGTTGCTTAGTAGGATATAAGAGACCTCATAGTATATGTGACAGATAATATGATAGGTTTTCGAAGAATCAGGAATATGCTCCAAAGTGGGAAAGACGGGTCTTAAGTGCACAATACTAGACTCCATATCTCAGGCATAAGTAGGCTCTAAGGTATAACTGGAAGAAATTTCAATGATTCTACACTTGGAGGCGAGTCTCTTAATTGAGTCTCATCTTAGATATAACTAGGCATAGGTACCAGACACTTTATGTTAATGAAGCTCTCAGAAACATTGGTGATAGTCACATCCATAGTTTACATTATTGGGTCATGAGTAGACTCATTTTCACTACCCAAATGTGGACTCATTGTAGTGCACTAGGTTGTGGAAGGAGTCATATTAGAGAGGTCGGGGTGAAAATTTATTCAACTAACTCTAGCAACTCTCAAAAACTGCTCATAGTGGAGAACGAGCTGAAATGTCCGCTTGACAAAAACTATTTGATGAACAATAAATGCTGCGTATATAGAAGACCAAAGTCCAGAACGAAATATAGCAGTAGCTGCGACTGGCTCATCACAGAAGTCATTCCATGTTGCTAACTCGTCAAAGTAATCTTTATACTCAATGACAGACATGGATCTTTGTTGGAGGGAAATACTTGCTTGAGGAGACAACTCTTATATGACATTGGAAAACTCCCAAGACAATCTCCGCTTCATCTCCACCCAACTAGTGATGGGACAAATATGATCTTGCACAAGGGTCCTCTCAATGCTATTTTGGTACTTTCTCACCTGACCTAGCAACCTAAGCTTCGCAAATGCGATGCTCACCAAATAACTCAAAGTGACCTAGATAATATCCAATGGCCACAAGCCAATAGTTAAATGCCTCGGGACTCAACATGCCATCAAACAGTGGGGCGACTCTATAAAACTTATACTCAAGACTCTCCTAAAATGATAATCATAGTAGTAGCTTCTCCTACAATAATCGCATCGTGTCGAAAGATCAACATGACTTATATGAGTGATGGGTCGAGGCCGAGGATAATCATCATAATAGTATGATGATCTCTCCGAAGAAAATATATGTGCTTGAACATAGACAAACTTCGGTTCCTCAAATTGAGGACTGGAGTAGCAATGTCTACTACAATATGACATGTGATTTAGACTATAGTCCCATGTATCCTAAATTAAGCCCAAACATGGAGCTCTAATATCAATCTGACACGGGGTTGTCCTATCGAGGGATAATGAATGATTATTAAATGCACCGTATAATATTCTCACTTTAATGTTTCAACATGGTATCAGAGCCAATAATACCTCCCTAATCACTTCTGCTCCCACGCGCCTCGGGTGACTGTTCTGCAACTTCTCGCACGAGAGGGCTCGTTGCGGCTTCATCCGCTTCTCTTCTCGCTCGCTGGCCTCGACAATTTTTGTCGTTGATTCCCCGCGTTGCCCCTGTCGTCGAATCTGTTAGTCGTTGCTTTCGCTGCTGATCCCACTAGTCACTACTTCCATCGACGATCATGTCGCTTCTTTGCTTTATGTCGATCGTTGTTTGATCTTCGTCTACGATCGCCCGTAGCGTTCCAGCCAGACCCCCATCAATTTCCTGTGCCGATCCCGCCGCCTGGAGCTGATCTCGCCAGTCTCGTCCATTCAAGCTTCCGTCGTTGATTATGTCGACGATCTCGACCGCTATTCCCGTTCTAACTCCAACCGCTACTCGCTAGTCTCTATTAATTCCTGCCACTGCATCCTTGTCTAGGGTGGCATCCTCTTGCCGATGCTAAAGCTATGTGATTTTGTTGTTGCAGTTTTTTATGTGACTTTGTTTTATTGTTAGTGTTTGCTTGTATGGTCTTGTTATGTCTTCATGCATGCGTATTCCAAGTGAAGAGGAGTGTTTGGGGTGAAGGCGACTCAGATGGTATTTCCTGACTTTCTTCCAAGTCCCATGCGGCCCTCCAGGCTTATGTCTTGTGTTGTTTGTGTCTCCTCTGCTTTTCTCTGTTGATTGGTACATGTGGTGTGTTATGATCATTTTTGGTTATCCTAATATCAGCGGGTTGTGTCGCGTGGAACCGTGTCGTGTGGGACTGTGTCGTGTGGGACTTCCCTTTGTGAGGATTATCCCCGACGAATTATCCTCGGTTTCCCATTTGATGATTAGCACCACATCTTCCGCTACCTTCCACATGTTGTCACATGATAAAGCTATATGAAGGAAAACGAGAGAAGTTGTATAAATGTAATAGGACACGTAATTAAAAAGCACAAGTGAATAAGAACATATAATGCTACAATAGTTTAGAGACAATGATTACAAATATATAAAACTAGAGCTGTGAAAGGACACTAATTTAAACGTAGAAGAAAATGACAACCAACTTAGGTGTAAAGGGTCTGGGGGGCATCCGGCAAGCCTCTAGTGGTCGGGAATGAAACTAAGGTAAGTTTCAAGGCCTCTGAGAAGAATACGGAGTGTTGGGCAGGGTTGTGGTAGAGCCGGAAAAGAAGAAACGGCCCCTTGATGGGGTTTGCCAGGGATGGTCGCAGAGCTGGAATGTGTTGTAAAGTGGCCGAGGGGATGATAGAGCTCCTGGAGGGATAGGGGAGGTTGTGGAAGAAGTAATAGCTGCAGATAGAAGTCTCTTGTGGCTTCTGGATGTCCTGGGGGTGGGGATTGTTGCTGGATTTAGGCCTCATTTGTTTTAACTTTTTCATCTGGTTCGTTTTGAAGAAACGGAGAAGTCACGTACATCTCCATTTGTTTTTCCGCTGCGAGTTTGGATCCACCGCGTTTCATTCCAGGAACAAAAATCCTGCGGGCCGAAACCCTCGCATGAAGCTCCGGTTTGTGGCGTTTTGAGAAAAAATTGGATAAATCTTCCCGTCGCCGCGAATTTCTCTGTGCCGCCCTCCCGTTCCCGCACAATGCAATATTGGGTTCCCGCCGCCGTCGGCGGACTGCCTACAGTCCACCGCCAGCGGACTATTCCGAGCAGGCGAAGGCAGGGCGGACCGGCGGCGGAGGCAGGGCGAGCCCCGACAAGCTCGTTCCAGCCCCCGACGAGCTCGTTCCAGCCCCCGACGAGCTCGTTCCAGCCCCGACGAGCCCCGCCAAGATCGTTCCTTCCCCGACGAGCCCCGACAAGCACCACCGCGTTTTTAGGGTTGTCGGGGGTATCCCGGAGACGCTCCGGCATGCCGTCGACGGTGGTATCGCGGAAGCATGGCGGAGGGATGGGGCGGAATGGTGGCGCAGGGCAGAGGAGGGCGGATGAGAGATTTTTTTTGCAAAAACAATTTAAAAATTACAAATAAAAACATTTTTAAACTATAAACATTATTTTTAATAAACAAACAGTATTATATAATATATATATATATATGAAAATAATATATATATATATATATTTGAAAACAAAATTATAAATATAAATATTATTTTCAACAATTTATTTTAAAAATTATGTAAACGACACCGCTGTTTTGCCAAACAGTTCTCTGTTTTGAACAGCTCTGCAAACACAGACTATCCAAATAGATCTTCATTTCTAGCATCCAGTTTTCAACAACTCCCTTTAAAAAACTTGCCTTAACAACAGCTCCTTTTACAACGCAACCGCTCTACCAAATGAAGCCTTAATTCCAGAATGCTGGAATATAAAGATGGGAGGAGAGATGTCCAAGAAAATAATACCCACGGGAGTTCTAGGCAAAGTAAGGTTACATCGTGGAGGAACTAAGCTGCAACTGAGAAGGTTACTGGGACTGAAAATAGCTGGCTGGGAGGTGATTCCAGCAGCAGCCATCAGTTTGGAGCTTCCCGAACTGGGTCCGTAGGAGGGAGAGCGATCTGTGGAAGTGTGGGAAGGCTATAATGGTTGGGGGATTGAGTGGGGCTCAGTTTTGGGGTGGGTGAGGAGGGGGGCTATAGGCTGGAAGTCGTGGCGATGCAGGGGGAGGGCCGGCTGGAGATTTTGTGGGTGAAATGGTGGGGGTAGGCTGATGTTTGTGGGGAGGAAAAGGGAAGACCGGCTGGTAAGGGGGATGAGACTCACATTTGGGAGAAGTGGGGCTCGTTCTTGGACTGCAGATGGTGGATCCATGTGAATGAGGAAGAGAATTGAGGGGGGAGTGGAGAAATGGGATGGAAAGAGTGAATTTAGGAAAGTGGCCAAAATTTTAGTATGGTGGAGAATATGGGGTAGTGAGGTAGGGCAAGGTGGTTTGGGAGTTATGGTGGCGGTGGGAAGGTGGTGGCTGGACGGAGTGGTTCACCGGAAGTGGTGTTGGTGGCCGGATGTGTTTTCCGATACAACAACATTCAAGCCTTTATCCCACTATAGTGGGGTCGGCTATGGATGGAGAATATGGATGTGTTTTCCGATGATCGCCAAAAAACTGAAAATGAAAGGATTCAAAGTGGTGGGGGGGGGGGAAAGTTTTGAGAAGGTGGTGGTGGCTTGAGGGAGGTTGCCGGAGGTGGTTTCCGGCAATCGTTGGAAAATTGAATTTGAATGGAAATAAGTGGTACTAGTGGTGGTGGAGTTTGGGAGAGGGTGGGGTGGCTGGCCGTTAGGTGATGAAGGGAGAGGAGTGTGGACATCCCTTAGGTGATGGAGGGAGAGGAGTGTGGTCAGCCCTTCGGTGGAGGGAGGGTGTTGGGGAAGATTGTCGGCTAGTGGTGGTGGGGAAGGGATGGCTGGCTAGATGGAGGAAAAGGGGAAGAGGATGGCTGGCTAGATGGAGAGGGAATGGGAGGAATAACTTTCAAGCTTCACACTAGGATTCCGGCTTCAGCACCGAGTAATTAAAAGAAGGATTTTCTTGTTCACTCAAACTTTCAATATCTCCAAATGAACTCTCTATATCTACTAATAAACTAAAGGTTCATCATGGACGGTCATCTAGCAATCATATGCCATCTCGGGATATTTTGGGTTGGGTTGGGTTGAACCATGATAAAACCATGAGGTTCAACATTTTATGAGTTTGGTTGAATTAAAGCGGACAATACATCAAATGTTACGGTGTGGGTCATTACACATCCATTTCTAGAGGTTTAACACAAAATAATATATAAATAAACACTTCTCTTAAGCTACTAGTTAAATCACTGTACTAAAAAAAATAGTTCTAGTCTTTCCTTCACACAATGAGTATCAGACAACAAATGAACAATGTAAGTATATATCTATTCTGACCACACAAGTACTAAAAAGGATCAAATCATTGCCCCAAGTTTGGATCATTACTTGGAAACATCATAGAAGGTAAACCTGAACTTTTTAAAAAAATAGGACAATATTTATAATTATTCTGTCTCATTTTCTTCTTAATGTTCAATCTTTTAAAGATCATGGAGAAAAAAGTAACATAAATATAAGCAAGCATAACAGATACTGAAGTCAAAGAGTATGTCAGACCAATGGAGAGAAAGTATATTGGTACTTTTGTATAAGAACAAATGAGATGAGCAAAATTGTGTTAATTATAGAGGAATTAAATTGAGCAGTCATACCATGAAAATATGGGAACGAGTAATAAAAAGAAGAGTAATGCGGGAGACTAACATCTCAGAGAATCAATTTGGATCCATGTCAGGGCAGTCGACCATGGAAGCTAATCATCTCTTGAGGAGACTCATTGACAACTACTGAGAAAGAAAATAAGATTTACATATGTTGTTTATTGATCTTGAGAAGGCTTATGATGGAGTTCAAAAAGAGATCTTATGGAAAGTCTTAGAAAGAAAGGCGTAAATGTATCATATATTGACATAATCGAAGATATGTATACAAATTCAGTGACAAGGGTGAGAACAACTGATGGATTAACACGGGAATTCCCTATTACTGTTGGCTTACATCAAGGTTCAGCTTTAAGTTCTTATCTCTTTACCCTCATCTTAGATGAGCTCACCATACATATCCAACAAGCAATACCTTGGTGTTTATTGTTTGTGGATGATATCGTTTTGGTTGATGAGACGCGCGAGGGTGTAAACGCAAAACTTGAATCTTGCCTCTGGTAGTCTTTGCCCAGCTCCGTAGCATAAACATAAGCAAGCATAATAGATACAATGTCCGTAACATAAATATAAGCAAGCATAACAGATACAATGTCCAAGGTGTTGCACTTTTTCATCAAATAATTAGAAGATACGTGCATCTGCTTCTGAAACCAGAAATGAACCTTTCAATTTCAAAAAAAAAAACTTAACACTAAAATACTATTGTGAGCCTACACAAGTAAAAGTAAGAAAAATGTCTAAGGGAAGGAGCACTCACTCTTAACAACAACTGATTTGGAGAAAGGGGTAGTGTTTGCTTATCTATGATTAGATTCCCCGTGAATGTGTACAATGAGTTGTTGGGTTGTTCACACTGTATTTCTCCTGAAAATGAATTCATTCAGAAAGAGAAGTCTGTAAATTAAGAAAATAGACAATAAAATCCTGAAAAAAATGAGTGAAGAAACATGTATAGTGAGCGGTTAGATAAAAATAATTCAAAGCTTACATGATGAAAACAAATAAATGAAAAAATCGGCTAACAGAAAAGCTTAGGATGACCATGGACCCTATAAGTTATACAAATGACTAGAGATATATTTCCATTTTTATCATAAGAGAAAGATCTAAATCATGGAAGGATGGGTGTAAAGAAAACCAACCGAAACAACAGGCCATACAAATATCAGAAGTTAAGTTCAACACCAATTAGATTCAAAAGGTTTGAATAGATTGGTAAGTGAAAAATTAAAAAAAATTGAAAACATGGGGGAAACCTCTAAATTCATGTAGATCAGATAAAATAGAAGTGAGAAAAAAAGGAGAGCAATATTTAAGTTATTTGTGCATAGATGGACTTCCCAATAAATGAAAAGGGGCACATTTGTGGTATTTTTTTAAAATATTACGCATGCTAATTAGATGAAATGATGTCCCGCACAAAAGGGAGGTGTACATAAGGTGATACACAGATCTATATCTACATCTCTCTCTCTCTCTCTCTCTCTCTCTCTCTCTCTCTCTCTCTCTCTCTCTATATATATATATATATATATATATATATATATATATATATATATATCAGTGAAATGCATGAAAACAGTTGAAGATCACTCAACTTGTCATATGTGCAAACAGAGAAAATGGACAATTGAGAATAAAACAAATCCAACCGTTATGATTGATTTGTGGCTGTGCATTTTCATAGATAATGACAATAGCCATTGTCAGTGTTATGCATGCTGCATAAGAAATTTTTTTGGCATAACAGATAAGGCTAATAAGTTGAAGCCTTATAAATATATGAGGAAATTGCAATTGCGACCAGAAGTAATAAAACAGATGATGCCCTAAGGGGTTTTGAACCCTTACATTCCCTTTGGAAGGCAAGGGTGATGCACCTGAGATGTTACTAACTAGAGGGAGCTCCTGCACCAGCTCCAGCTGCAGTCCTCTTCTCTCCTAGCCACAGTTCCCTCTACCAGCAGCAGTTTCAGCAGTCCCCGCCAGCTTCCTTCTTCTCGACGTCGCACGAGGGGAGGCCTTCTCCAGCGGTTTGTTGCCACTTAGCACCGGACATGTTGCACCATTCTCTCTAGGAGTTTTTAGTGTTCCTTCACTCGGCTCCTTGATTTTTATTCTTGGATAAGCATGTAAGGGAATGGTGAATCTCCCAAAATCTCTTCCGGTGCCGGAGTTTCCTCCGCTACCATGATGTCCAGTGGATCAACTCGGTCAAGTCATGACCACAATACTCCTCAAATCACGACTATACGCCTGGATGGCTTCAATTTTTGACCATGGCCTCGGGCTATTACCCTTACCTTGAAGAGCATGTGTTTGTTCGGTTATGTTTTGGATACTACTCCGACACTTGCCCAGGATTCTCTTGATTGGCCATAGTGGGAGTCTGAGAATTCCCTCGTTATGTCGTGGTTGATTGACTCCATGGTTGATTCTATTGCCCAGAATTATGTATTTTTGGATACCACAACGGATATTTAGAAGAGGGATGCGACCACTTACTCCTGTCAGGGAAATGCTACACAAATTTTTCAGCTGCGGCAGAAGATCTTTCTCCTTCGTCAAGGTGATCGCCCTCTGTATGTCTACTACTGGAATTCGCTCAGCTTTATCAAGATTATGATCAGTTTGACTCTCTCTCTTATGTCTCCTGAGAATGAGATTCTTGTCCGAACTCGAGAAGACAGGAACAGAGTTTTTAAGTTTTTTCATGGTTTGCATTGGAACTTCGATCGGATCAGTGTTTAGATTCTTAGGTGCTCTCATTTGCCCTCTCTTCTGGATGTTTCCAGTCTTGTTCAGCAAGAATTTGATAGACATCATACATATACTCTTGATACTGCTCCAGAAGGTTCCACCCTGGTTGTTCAGTTTGGAAGTACAGCTCCTCATGTTTCCAGGCCCAACTCCACCGACAAATATAATTTGCTTTGTGATTACTGCATACCTGGGACATCTGTTTCCGGCTTCAAGGATTTCTCACACCCCGTGGGGGATCTTCATTGCGTGGAGGTCATGGTTATGGTCACTCTACCCAGCCCCGTTCTGCCCACCTGTCGGATTCCTTCGAGGAGACCCATCAAGTCCTTGTCCAGTCTGCACCTCCTCTGGCTTTGTCTGTCGATGAGATCTATGCCTTTTGCCTCCTGATGCAGGGATAGCCTCTGGATCCGTCTGCCTCTTCGTCTTTGTATGCTCATCAGGGACCCTCAGGTGCTTATGATGTGTCTTCTCGTATTTCTACCTACTGAACTATTGATTTTGGAGCAACGGATCATATGATTGATTTTGCTACATGTTTTGTGTCATACTTTCCATTGTCTAGTAGGGACAAGGTATGCATTGCAGATGGTCACTTCTTTGTTTACTGGAAATGATCCATCTATTGCTCTTCTCTCACTCTTTCTTTTGTTCTTCATGTACCCAAGTTTACTCACAATCTTCTCTTTATTAGTCATTTGACTAACTCCATGAACAGTTTTGTGACATTTTTCCCCTCATCTTGTGTTTTTCATGACCTGAAGATGGGAAGTGTCATTGGCTCTGGTAGTCTGGTTGATGGGCACTGCGTTTGATTCCTCCACTCGTACTTCTCCTCCTCAGACTCTTCATGTTGATCAGGCGACCACTTTGGAGTCCTGATATTGTCGTCTTGGAAATCCTTCTACTATGTCTATGAAACGTTTTTTTTCCTATCTACCTTTTGCATTAGTTGATAATTTTCATTGTGATGATTGTGAACTTGATAAACATCATCGTACTTCTTTTAATCATATCTCATCTCCTAGTTCTGCACCATTTCATATTATACATAGTGATGTTTGGGGGCCTTGCCCCGTTGCTTCTATTTCTGATTTTCTTTGATTTGTAACTTTCATTGATTGTTTATTCCGCACAATATGGGTATACCTAATTAAGGAAAAAAATGAAGTTTTCTCCTTATTTCAACGGTTCATAAAATGGCTTCTGTGCAATTTGATACCCCTATTAGAATTTTTTGGACTGCCAATGGTCACGAGTACATTGACTCTCAATTTGAACATTATCTGGTTAATTATGACATTCTCAACAAAATATCTTATGTTTACTCTCTGCTCAAAATGGGGTGGTCGAACGCAAGAATCGTCACTTGTTGGAAGTTATCTAATGTCTTCTCCAAATGCACCTTCCAAAGTACTATTGGGGGGGTGTCGTTCTCACTGTCGTCTACCTTATTAATTGTATGCCCTCACGTATTCTCTGGTATAACACTCCCCTTCACACTCTTCGGGTGTCTCCTACCACTTTGCGACCTCGTGTATTTAGATGTGTTTGTTTTGTCCATGCTCATCAAAAGTCTAAACTTGATGTTTGTGCGCATACATGTGTCTTCATAGGCTATTCTCCAACTCAAAAGGGTTATAAATATTTTGACCCGGTTAATAAGAAGATTTTTGTTACCATGGATGTCACGTTACTTGAATCTAAGAGCTATTACAGACCCTTGCTTCATGAGGGACCGCTCTCTTATGTTGGAAGTGAGCTCAACTCACGCTGATTCTTTGTCTACCACTCTGTTACCCATTCCTCTGTTGTATCAATCTTACTCGGCTTTGTCTCCTATTGCTCCTGTGTCAACTCTTGTTGCTCTTGTGGTAAAACCCCTGCATGTTTACTCTCGTCATCCTAAGAGAACAAGCACATGGGTCACTATCAGAATCCTAGAGCTGACATATGATCCATCGTCAGGGTCGATTACTCTAAGAGAAAGTGCCTCTACACCAACCATTATCTCAGTTCATCTCTTATTCGTCTACAACGGCTTCCCATAGAGTCTTTGTCTCTTCTTTGTCTGCTACTTCCATTCCAACATAATAACAGGTGGAAGGCGAATATGCTTGAAGAAAGTGTGCCCTTAATAAAAATCACACATAGGACCTGGTAAAGTTGTCTAAAGGAAAGACTAGCGTGGGGTATAAGTGGGTGTTTTCTATCAAACAGAACATCTTGGGTGTCGTGGAGAGCTATAAGGTAAGGTTGGTCGTAAGAGGGTACACTCAGACGACAAGAATTGATTATTAGGAAATCTTTGCTTCGGTCGCTAATATGACATCTATAAGGGTTCTCCTATCATGTGGTGCATGTAAGGGATGGAATCTCAGTCAACTTAATGTGAAGAATGCATTCCTTCATGATGATATAGAAGAAGAGGTATACATGGCTCTATCTCCCGGCCTTTCTCCTAGAGGATGTGAAGGTAAGGTGTGCAAGATGAAGAAGCCTTTATATGGTCTGAAACAATCTCCTAGATCCTAGTCTGGAAGATTCCACAAGGTCATGACATGCTTCGGGTACTTCCAGAGTAATGTGGATCAAACCCTTTTTATCAAAGTCAATAAAAAAAGTTAGCAGCTCTGATAGTTTATGTGGATGACATCATTATAACATGAGACAATTAGGATGAGATTCAGACACTGAAAGAAAAGTTGACAAAAAAATTTTAAGTGAGATTTGGGGAACCTCAAGTATTTTTTATGCATTGAGGTTGCGAGGTCCAAATATGAGATTTTCATATCACAGAGAAAATATATACCTGACCTCCTTGAAGCCTCGAGAATTAGTGGGTGTAGACCGATTGACACCCTAATTGAAGCTAATCACGGACTTGGAAGAGATAATGATGAAATGATTGAAGACATCCTTAGTTTTTAGAGGCTAGTAGTAAAATTGATCTACTTGTCGCATATTTTCCCGGATATCAAAAATGTTATAGAAGTGCTCAACCAATATATGCACTCCCCAAAGACCCATCACGTTGATGTTGTTCATCGTATGCTCAGATGCCTCAAGTCCTCACCTGGGAGGGGCATCCTTTTTTCACCAAATGATGAGCTAACTATTGAGGTTTACACTAATGCAGACTGGGTTAGATTGAATGAGGATCAACGGTCCACGTCACGATATTGCACTATGATGAGTGAAAATTTAGCCACCTGGAGGAGCAAAAAACAGCATGTGGTCACTAGATCCAACGCTGTGACTAGAGTTGTCACTTAAAACCAAAAACCGCAAACCGAACCGGAACTGGATCGGAACCGCAAAAAACCAGACCGAACTGTTCGCAAGATTATTCGGGTTCCGATTTGAATTTTGGAACCGTGAACAACATTGATTCAGGTGTGGTTTTTACATTTTATAATCCGGACCGGAACTGAAACCGGAACCGGAACCGGAACATACAAGTCTCAAGCGATTTCAATATTTTTAGACTCGTTTATTATTATTATTATTATATTGTTATTATTTTATAATTTATCTATAATATTTATATTTACTATCACGAGTGAAGCTGATGCAGTTTAAACTCAAACTGCAATAGCACTAAAGAGATCGATTTTGTACCGAACAAAACTTCACCGCATAAAAACCGCGTGGTATGGTTTGACATTGGTGCGGTTTGGAGTAAATTTTTGTAGTGCACTTTTGATTTTTATACAGTTATATAATATAATTTCAATTTTAGTTACATATATTTTAAAAATATTTTATTTAAAAAATATAGAAAATATACAACTACCATTTATTAGTAATCATGAAAGACAACTAATTGTAGTTGATTGTTACGGTTGAGCATGCCAACGAGACGTACGCAAGCCAACTAGACGTTGTGTCAAGTCTACACGCGTAGGAAGACGATGGATACTATCCCACCGATCGTGGAAAAGACCGTCGAGAAGTGCGCAACATAATTATTTCTATTTTGATTTTGTTTTGAGTTTTACTATTTGCAATCTGCTTTTATTTCATTCCGCCAAGTTTGATTTTGATTTTAATTGGAACTTATTGGAACCGGACCGAACAACATAGAACTGGACCGAACCATTAGTGGCTGGTTTGGTTTTGGTTCTTGTTGAACCGGAACCGGAACCATTGACACCAAAGTTCCAAAAATTAAGCTGGAACCGGAACCAAAAACAGAACCGGTTAAACCAAATAAGGTTTTGGTTCTAATTTGAAGAACTGTTACTTAGTGGTTCGTTTCATGATTTCAGTAGAACTGGAACCGTGACAACACTAGCTGAGACGGAGTTCAGAGTTACGGATCATAAGATTTGTGAAGGGCTGTGGATCTTAACCATCATGAAAGAACTTGGTCTTAAAAGAAGCGAGCCTATCAGACTTTACTGTGATAACAAGACTGCCATCAGCATTGCTCAAAACCCCGTGCAACATAATCGTGCAAAACACATTGAGATCGACAATGTGTAGCATAGGAGCGTGAGAGTTCGCAAAAACAAATACTATTTAAATAGGAAATTATAGAGATGAAAACAACTAAACAAGACTTACAAATAACTATCCCTTACAAGTAGAAAATCAACACAATATCCAACATTTAAGAAAATGACAACAAACCTTGAACTAAGAAAACACTGTAGAGTGGAGGGCTGGAGGTGCATTAAGAGGGCTGTCCGGGACCGATTCCGGCGATAATTAACTCAGGAATGCTGGCCCAGAAGACTGGACAGCGGCCTGAGGAATTTGGGGTGGCTGTGTGGGGGTGAAATGCTTTGGGCTGACAGGTTGGATGTCCTGGGCAGGAGGAAATAAATTCCTGCAGAACAGGAGTTGGGCGTTCTGGAGTGGGGAAAGATGAAATGTGGTTCCACGTGAGGGAAGAAGGCAGGGAGAGGGGTTGGGATTAATTGGGAGGAGACTAAATAGGTGGCAGCAGTTGGAGCAGTCACAACAAGAAGCTCCACGTGAATTGGAAAGGAAAAACCAAATAGGGGGAGTGGCTGGGTGAGAGGGGAGTATGTGGGAGGGGAATTTGTGGTTGGGATTTAAAAGAGGAGAAGTGGCGTTCAGTTGTGAAGTGAAAATGGCTAAGAATGGGAGAAAAAAAGGAGGGGGCCGGCCAGCACAAATGGGGGAAAGTGTGGTTGGTTATCCTTAAAATTAGGAATTAAATTCCTAAAATTTAGAAGAGAGAAAATATGGGGTAGTGGGTAGTTGTGGAAGTTATAGGGTAGTGGAGATGGTGGCTGGTGGCTGGTGGCTGGTGGCTGGTGGTGGATGGAGGACACCGGCGGTGTTTTCCGGCGATCGCCGGAAAACTAAAAAATAGAGGAAACTTCGTGGAAATGGCGTGGTGGTGGTGGGAGGCCGAAAAAATTCTCCGGTGATCGCCGGAGATGAGTTTTAGAGGGCTGTTTAAAGTTTTTTGGTGGTAGGGTGTTTGGAAAGTTGTGGGTTTTGGGCAATTGATGGGAGGAAGTCACATTGGCTGCTTCCAATGGTGAGGAGGAAGTGAGAAGGCAAATGCCCGGATTCTGCCAGGAGTGGAGGAGGAATGTTGAGCTTGCTGCTATGGAGGGGAGGGGGAAAATGAGGTGGCGGGCCAAGGAGGTGCGGCAAGGGGGAGGGCAGGCCAATGAGAGATGTGAGGGAGGAGGTAAACCCGCGCTTCGCACCCGGGGTTCGGCTTCGGCACCGAAAATGATCAAGGGAATAGCTTCTGAATTCCAATCCTTCCATTCCTCTAATAAGAGCCCTCACCCTTTATTTATAACTTTTCTGGGGAGCAATGTACGGCTATGATTGGCCAACGCTCTGACTCAAAAAAATACAAAAATACAACTCAAAATAAAATACAACAAAAGATAAAATACTATAAATAGCGAGCCGCTCGAAATGAGTGGTCCTGATCGTCACTGCGCCCAAGGTCGCTGAGAGTAGACCCAAACGGGTCGGGCGGCCTGCTCCCCATCACGGTTACTCCGTTTATGTCCTCTGAACAACAATTGACAAACATCCTCACAAAGGGATTATGTACAAGTGTTTGTAGAGAGCTTGCTGGCAAGTTGGGCATGGTTGACATCACACGCCCAACTTGAGGTGGGTGTTGGTATTAGTGTATCCCGTTATGTGTACAGGTTTAGTCCCATACTATCTTTTTAATTTTTATAATCCTAGTGTAAGTTTTTATAAGTTAAAATACCCCTTGAGGGATAAATAATACACGAAGCAATTTTAATTCCTAAATAATGGACAATATGCATATAAACCCAAGCACAAAAGAAAAAAGGATGGGATTTTTAAAAGTAAATAGAGTTACAAGGCTGCTGAAACGTATAGCATATAGATGGAGGAGCATTATACTAGACATTGCATCCATCATCTTTCACTTTCTATTATTCAGCTGGAAGATGTAGACATGCAGTTGCATAAATATAAGAGAAATGTAAAAGAAAATCATTTGAAATCGGCAGTTATCCTATAGTTAATGATAAAGATTGCTGTCAAGTTTTTTGTGTTTTCATCAATGAAGAATCTGCAGTTTTCTATATCATTTAAATTGTCCAAGTGTTATTATATATAAGAATAATAAACCTTAGCGGTTATTTGAACTTTCATTCATTTGATTATTTAGATAAATAGCCACTTGTGCTATATAAGAATCTAATGCTGATTACATGAATGAAAAACACCTGCAGCCCACAATTTGGTAATTAGTTCTTCCTCCTGTGCTTTAAGGAACCAGTACAAACTGCTTCGAAAATCTATCCCACCAATGTTTTAAGGAGAGCATTTCACTCTAAATTCTATTAACTTGTTGAATTTACAAAAAAAATCATATTGTTTTTACTTTTTACACTTAATTTTATCAGTTTCAGACAATCGTCCGCTCGTAACATCAATTTCATGTGTTTTTCTTACCTAAAACCCTCTCTATATGTTTCAGGTTTACATGAATTTTAGGAGTTATAGTTTAGTGATTCGGTAAATAGAAAATGAAGTTTAGGGTCAATGTTTTTCTACCCTGCAATAACTACATCAATTCATACATTTTCTTCCCCAAGTGCACCATCCACAACTCTCTTCCCTCTTCCCTCCACCCTCTGCAAAAATGGCCAAAACGTAGCTTATAGAATCTTTTCTGCTTTCTCCCGTCCATACTTTTGAAATCATGCCAAGCACATCCACTTTCATAGAATATCACCTCAATCTCTTTAAATTTTTTGATAAACCCATCAAAACATTAATTAGCCAATCTAAAACTTCTAATGATCAAAGGTCATAGCCACAACTAAACAAATTCGCATGTTCTACCATTTAACATACCAAAACAGGAACTTGAGCTTTAAAATCCAAACCAGTAGGATTATGAGGATATTATAATTACAGATAACTTTTGCTTGATTCTTAATCTGGCCAAGGACCAGGCCAGCGAAATTCGGATGGTCTGAGAACGGAAAAAACCCTTCGGATTCAGGCCTTCTTACAAAGAGGACAGACCCAGTGAATGGATATGCGACAAAAAACTAACCTTAACAGATTAGTATTGGTCCCACGATCCTCCTGCTGCACTGAAGCTAATAAACAAATACAAAACCCAAGAATAAAATAAAGAAACCCATCACTTCATCAGGCCTTGGAAAATTCTTCCACAAAGAATAGGACTCTCAGGACAGACCCAGTGATGTATGGATATGCGATGTGGTCCAAAGCCAACGACTATGACATGGTTAGAAAAGGTCAACCACGCAAGTTCAAATCAGCCTAATGTGTGACTAAGCAAGGTAGTACTGAAGATTAGTGGAATCCCTACCTAGACTAAGGCAGGATAGCATTATTCCAAAATCCCCCTCCACATGAAAGATCCAGATAGTTCACGTAGAACGTGATGAATCGTAAAAGGTTTGTCCTCCGCGGTCGGAGGGAGCACGGCTCCAACCCGGAGAAGAAGCAGCTGCGGCGCAGCAGGCCGGGGAAGATGCAGAGCATCTGGAGAAGAAGAATGGCCGGAGAAGAAGCAAACATAGCATAAAAGTATATGAAGAAGAGCAGCGGCAGAGCCGCAGCGGCACGGAGAGGAAAGCAGCGGAAAACAGGTCGGAGAAGAAGCAGTGGCAAATTAGCATAGCAAGAATAGGGAACGATAAAGAAACAATTCCGTCGACGGGAGGAGGCGGGATGAAGGCCTAATGATGCGTGGAGGGTTGTAGTACCGAGAAAAATCACTTCATACCAATAGAAAATTAGACTACAAGTCATAAGGCTTCACTAATCCACATCAAAAAGTACCTAAAACATAAAGCATACACCCACAATTCCGTCGAGTTAATTTTCAACCTTAAAAATCAGATGGCATTCATGCATCAAAAGTAAAAAAACTATTCTCATATAAATCAAAGCGCAACTGCATAAATGAGTAAAGAGTACAGTAAAGAGACTGTGTTTAGCAAATTTAGTCTGTCACCATGCAAATAGTAAAGAACCTAGACATTCACAGTCCTTTGACATTTGAATCAGCTCATTCAATAGTTTTAACAGGTTAGGATGATTTCCACAGTAGATGGAAGAAAAGATGACGAAGCAAAATTTATTTGGAAAATGGAAACAACCAAGCAATTGCGACAAACTGTTGCATACATTTCTCAGATTCATAAAGACATCATTTTCCAGTTAAAAATTACTATGCCAACAAGAGAAGATTTAATATATACACAGATATACAAGTAGGAATAGCATAATTTTTTTAAAAGTAAAGCTGAAAGTAGAAAAAGCCGTCACATTTAAAAAGTTAATTATAAATACTAACCTTTGAACTCGGAAGCTTTCTCGGGGAGTACGTAATCCCAGGTCCTCTCCAATGCTTTTCTAATTTTCAAGTTCGTCTCACCATCAAGATTAGAAGTCTGTGAAAAAATTCACTCTTAGGCATCGAAGGAAGAGAATCCTTCAACTTCCTTGTTCACTCAAATCCATAAGTTCAAAAAGAAACCTCAATGTAACAAACACCGTCAGGGTTTGTACTGGCAAGGAACACTAAATCGGCAGGGAAAAGGGCATCTTGTTTAACCTGCAAGAAAGATGAAAGCAAACACAGTTTTTGAGCAATTGCAATCTGAGGGAAAGTCTAATTAGTTTAAATAACAAAGGAAATCAAATATACTATCGGCTAACTGCTTCAAGTGTTAAAAATAGTACACATTCCTTTATTAGTTCTAACTCTTCAAAATTTACTTATATATAGTAAGGACAAAATTAAAATTCTCTGATATTCCTTGAGAGCATATTGATTTCAATTGTAACCATCTGATATATGTTATCCATTGTTAAGCAAAATTAATCCACTCTCAACCACCTTGATTTACTAAATGATTTATTGTGTTAAGCAATAGATTTAGAACAAAATCAAACCACCTGAAGCAGCCAAGGCTGTGAAAATGAACAAGCAATGCAAACCCAAGGTACAGAGTCGGGAAAATAATTCATATATAGCCCTAGGATGCTGCGTGCATGCAACTAACGATCTGACAACAGATTGCAAATAATAATAAAGGATAAATCTCATGCGGTTAAGCACAATGTGAAATTAAATAAATTGGAAGAGCAACTAGGTTCGGCTTTCATCCGCTCGAAGGTCCGTAATTAAATACAAAGCGAATGAGCCATGCAAAGAGCGCTCGGTCAAAAGTCAAATATGCTAGCAATAATAAACATCCAAAATCATATAGGAGTCCAAATCCATACAACAATAGAAAAAATGACGAAACCGTACAATAAACACTCACACCTAAGGGACTGTAGATGATGGCGTGGAGATCTGGTGGTCGTCGAGACAGTGGCGGACGTCCGGTGGGAAGAGAGATGTTGGACTGTGGTTGTAGGGGGCTGGTGGGGCTGGACGTGGGCAGGGAGGGCTGCCAGAGGTGGCTAAGGAGTGGTAGTCATCAGCCAAGGCAGTAGAAGGCAGATTGGCAGTCAGCCATCCCTGGGTGGGTGGAATGGAGGGCTGGCGGTGGGGTTTCGAGGTACTGGAAGGTGACGGAAGTAATTGAGAGGCGTGTAGAGGCGTGGCTGGGGCTGGACTCAGGATAGGGGGTGGTGCTATGGGTTCAGGCAGTGGCAGGGAGGGATAGCCAAAATAAGGCGGTTTTGGGGGTGGCCGGTGGTAGAGGGAGGGCTTTAGGGCCGGCAGATGGGGGCTAGGGTTGGGTGGTGGGTAGAAAGGCTGAAAACACAAGTAAAATGAAGGATAGAAGCCAAAAGTTGGCACCCTGGGATTTCGTGGAGTCGGCACAATGAGAGATTGCCCTATTTTGGGATGATCTTCGAAATCTGCAATGAAATCTGAAACCAGGCCCCATACCTCGAATTTATACGAATCCTACTTACGACGCCCATCACGGATAGCTATGATTGGCCATTCACGATAACATTCGATCTCTTAAAATAAAATACCAAGGAAAATAAAGAAAATAGATAAGAAATGTCCAATGGCGCTCCGGACACAACCGTGGGTGGACTGGGATCATCCAAATAACAGGAATGAATCATCTTTATGAAAATTATTTAACACAAGAAATAAGACCAACATGGAGATGGTTATTAGCAAACATTATAGTCCATTAAAATAATTAAACCTACTTTTACGCAAAAAATAGTCCACACTAACAAAAATAGCAACAACAACAACAAAAGTTTATGCGAACCAGAGATAGGTAACCCTTTTGGGTGCAAGAATAGCCGACAAAAATGGATTTTGCGGCCCGGGGATCCAACTTACCTGAGGAGGGACCCAGGAGGTGAACAAAACAGGTACAGCCAAAGACCAGTGGTGTAAGAGGGAAAGCCGGAGTGGAGGGGAAGAGGAGACTGAAGGGGGTGGCAAAGTTGAGAACCGAGGAAGGGAGGTGGTTGATGAGGAAACAAGCAGTGGAAACCGCAAAGTTCCAGTAATGTTTTGGAACCTGCATTTGGATCATGAGAGAGCGGGCAACGTCGAGTAGGTGACGGTTCTTCCGTTCGGCAACCCCATTTTGTTGGGGGGTATAGGGACAAGAGGTGTGATGAAGAATACCAAATTCAGCACAGAGGGTGGTGAATTCATGGCCGGTGTATTCGCGAGCGTTATCGGTGCGCACGGTTTTAATAGTTGTGGAGAATTGCGTGCGAGTTTCTTGGATGAAGGCGTGAAATATGCGAGGGAGATCGGAGCGGTCACGAAGGAGGTAAAGTCATGTGCTGCGAGAGTAATCATCAATGAATGTGATAAAATAACGGTAACCAGAGATACTGGTAACTTTAAAAAGACCCCAGATATCGGAATGGAATAAATCAAATGGAGAAGCGCTCCGAGTACAATGAGCAGGAAAAGAAGTACGCGGCTGTTTGTCGTAAAGACAAGAATCACAGTGAAAAACAGGTAAAGATACATCAGGCAAGATCTTTCAGAGAACAGGAAGAAGGGCATGCCCAAGACGACGATGCCAGTCCACAGCGGAGACAGAGGAGAGAATAGTCGGAGAGGTATCCAGAAGGTAGAGCCCATTCTGCAGTCGTCCTCTACCAATGGTAGTCCGCGTCTGCCGATCCTGTATCAAAAAAGAAGAGGGAGTAAATGTGACGGAACAATCCATATCATGAGTGAGGCGGCCAACAGAAAGTAAGTTAAACGGAGAGCTCGGAACATAAATAGTCGAGCGAAGAGAGAGGGAGGAGGCAAGAGAGATGTCGGCACAGCCGGAGACCAGAGCAGTCGCACCATTAGCGACTGTGATATATTTCGGATGAGGAGCATCCGAGTACTGGAGAGGCCGCAGCGAGATGATGTGATGAGTAGCTCCGAAGTCCAAGATCCAACGCGGACCGGAGGAAAGACAAGTAATACATGTAGTAGAGGTGGAGGCAACAGAGGCAGGAGGAGGGCTAAGAAGTCCCTGGAGTTGCTAGAGTTGAAGGCGAACAAACGCAAGGTCGGTACCAGTGGAGGAGGAGCCATCAGCAGCAGCCGCAGTGGGGCGAGGAGGATAGCCATGTTTCTTGTAGCAAACAGCATCCGTGTGGCCATCCCGGCCGCAGTAGGAGCACTTGGAGCGGGCCCGACCCCCACGTCCCCTTCCGCGAGAGCCGGAACGGCCACCGCGAGCAGAAGGCGGTTGGGGAAGTAAGGGGGGAAGGGCCTGCTGAAGGAGAGCCGGAGAGGAGGGTGTCGGAGGATCCAGAGGTGGTGAAACGCGAAGGAGCATAGAGCAGACATCAGAGAGAGAGAGTAGAAGCTGAAGCCAATACTTGAGCCCGAATGCTCTGAAGGTGAGGTGGGACCCGGGCCATCATCATGGCAATGCAGACGGCCGCCTTTTGCGCGCGCTGAGCAGCAAGATCGGTGGTAGAAGGCTGATGCTGGATCTAGGCCTCGGCCAGAGTTTTGGCCCGAGCAACAAAAGAGGTCATGTCAGCCGCCCCACCAGCATCAAGAGACTGAAGGTCTGTAATAATGTCATAGAGGTGTTGAAGACTATCCTTCACAAAGTATAAGGAGTGAAGCTCCTCCCACATGGCTTTGGCGGTCTCATGGTACATGACCATTTGGTATGACTCACCCTCTAGAGAATTAAGGAGCCATGTTTGAACTCGGCCGTCATTGCGTAGCCACTCCTCCGTATTGGGAACAGGAGGAGCGTTAGTAAGGTGAAGCACAAGGCCTTTGGCCTGAAGAACACGCCGAACAGAGTGGACCCATGGAACAAAGGTCTTCTTCCCAGATAAGGATATAGTGGTGATCTGCAACTCATCTCGAAGATCTGGAAGAGAGGTCGAGCAGTCAGCAGGAGGAGTAACCGCCTGTCCAGTAGAGTCAACGGAGGAGCCCATGGAGTCGGGGAAGACCGCTGCGAATTGGAGGGGCAGAGACCGCACGAGAAAGAGAATTAGAAGAAGAAGCCGCCACGGTGAGAATCAAACTGCACGACCAGCAGAAGAGAGACCGCGGGAGGAAGTCGAGCTGCTAGAGAAGAGAGATCGCGAGTAGGAACTCGAGCGGCTAGAGGAGAGAGGCCGCGAGTAGGAACTCGAGCGGCTAGAGGAGAGAGGTCGCGAGTAGGAACTCGAGCGGCTAGAGGAGAGAGGCCGCGAGTAGGAACTCGAGCGGCTTGAGGAGAGAGGCCGCGAGTAGGAACTCGAGCGGCTAGAGTAGAGAGGCCGCGAGTAGGAACTCGAGCGGCTAGAGGAGAGAGGCCGCGAGTAGGAACTCGAGCGGCTAGAGGAGAGAGGCCGCGAGTAGGAACTTGAGCGACTAGAGGAGAGAGGCTGCAAGTAGGAACTCGAGCGGCTAGAGGAGAGAGATGGAACGGCTAGAAGCAGACAAACCGCAAGCGGCACGCAGACAAACCGCAAGCGGTTAGAAGCAGAGAGAAGTGAGTCCCACAGGAGAGAGTAGAAGAGGAGAGTGGAAGAGGAGAGTAGAAGTTATAAAAAGGGCGGAGGGGTGGATCCACGGGAGGGAGAGAAGAAGAGAAGAGTCAGCGGCTTAACAAGGGAGAAGCCGTTGAGAGAAGAGATGGGTAGGAACAGGTTGCTACCCGGGCGAGTAGAGGAGCAGGCCGCAGAGGGAGAGCGGATAAGTTAAGAAGCAAAGCCGGGCGGTTAGAAAAGGGGAAACCACGAGGTCGGAGAACCTGGATCTGATACCATGTTGGAAAAGCTCAAAGCTTGTATGTATTGCTTATATATCAAAATACAAGAGAGAATACAAATATATAAGGGAGAAAAGGAGAGAAGAAATCCTATACAATGATGTGGGACTAAAAGGAGAAGAAGGAAAAATGAGAAAACAAGGGCCCAATATGGGCCCATTTACATGGGCTTTTCTAACATCCCTAATGAGAATAAACGGTGGTTGTAGCTCGTTGGATAGAATTCATGTTGCCTCGTCAGGGAATGAGAATTTGTTCCATCACTTTGGAAACTTGGACCGTGTTGCAGGTGGCAGGAACCTTCTCGAGAATGTCGAGTGGCGTTTAAGTCGCTTGACTTTTGAATGCGCTCCACAATAAAAAATGACTCATAATATCAAGTGGAGAGCTTGGGTTGAATCGATGCGTGACCAAGATTTGTTAGTGAGAGAAAAGCATGAGTAGAACTGTAGAACATAGTCGTCTGGGTTGGAGGTTGTGGCAATGTTTGTTATCCTTGCACATCATCCAAAGACGATCTAGGTGGAATTACAATTGCCACAAGGCCTTGTTGACTCCACTAGCTAGATGTATTTGTTTTATTGTATCAAACTGCTGAACTGTGTGAAGCATACCTCTTCAAGTAGGATTGGTAGAGAAATCCTCGTGGCTGTCTCGGAGACTGGAGAATCACTGAAGAAAATTCTCGATCACCAGGTTGAGAGGCAGTTTTTAAGTATGATCCTCAATGGTGAAGCTGCCAAGGAAGAGTCATCAAGCCCGGTTCATCGAATCTGATTACCACACAGGGTGACGAGAGCATTAAGAGACGAATCCCATGGTGGGAGAAAGCTAGATGACCCTGATGTATAAAATATAAAGGTGAAGTTGTTACCAATCAGAAAAGGGAGTCTGGCGGGGGAGATGAAAGGAAGGGGGAGAGAAAGAGGAGAAAAAATTAAACTCTGGGGTAACCCTTTTTTCATTTAACTTCCAAGATAAAAGATATTACAAGTCACTCGTGCTTATATAGTGCTCAGTCCAAATACAACATAGCCAAATAAAAGATACAAGTCGTAGTGCGACCCTGTGCAACACTTATGAAATTTCCCCTGTCGTGTCGGTCGCAAGTACATCGCAACGTCGGTAAACCCACCACACCGGTGAATGTCTCGGCGGTGGAGCCTGGCCGGGCCACCATTCGGTCCTACATGCACAGGAGGTGCTCGCGGAGCTGGAGGAGTATGTTACGGGTCCTTTAATGTCGTTATTTAATATTAATTATTTTTTAATATGTTTTATTCTGTTTTAAGAACCGCGTCCTTTTATGATGTCATTATTATGTTGTATATTTTTTAGCCGTGTGTCCAAGTCGGTCGTTATTTCCTTTAATGTTCCGTTTTTTGTTGATTGTAAGTCTATTTAAAGGACCTAGTGGGCCTTGAATCAGTATGAATGAAAAGTCTAGTTTCCTTGTCCTATTATTGTGAGATATCGGTAGCTCTCTCCTCTAACGAGCAAGCCCCGCATAGGCAGCCTCAGTTCCGGCTCCACGGTACCCTCCACCATCGCCATCTTCTCTGACTCCGATCACTACTTCGGCGAATTATTGTTGTTACGGAAATAGGCCTGTAACAACTTGGTATCAGATCCTGTCGATCCACCTCGCCCGACAATGCTCTCCAAAGCCGCTGCAATTTTGAACCTTCCCCATAAACACGTCGGCATCAACAATTAGCCCTCAACCTTCTCTGAGTTCCACGACAACAAACGGAGCCCCTCTTCACCATCTAGAGGTCGGGCCTTATGGCTCGCAACAGCTGCTTGAACCAACGGGTGCCTCTCCCATAAACCCTGACGAATTTCCAACCCCGCTACAACTGCGGCGTCGTCGTCGATCCCGGACGACTGGTAACCTACCTCTATCGGCCACAAAACCGCTTGCATCGCCGTCTGTCGAGTCAGCGACGACACCAATGGAACTACTCCTTCAGCGTCGTCATCGCGAAGTTCCGCGTCAGCGTGCAACCTGACGTCAGCGCCATTCCATCAGTGCACGCAGCCTATTTTGGAAGGAGGCGTCAATTCACGCGAACCCGAAACGCACGCAGGCAAATTTTTAAATTGTTTCCTTTTCGGGCCGCCTTCACGGGATCAGCTGGACTGGATAAATCCTGGCCAGAAAGAAAATACAAGAATTGCGGCTGATTTACTTCATATTACAATTTATCAAACCACTCAACCCTTTTTCTGCCCGTGCAGAATTGTAACTTTTAATTACACCGTTGGGAGATGACGTGGATCACGCGTCAATTCCCAAAAGCGGACTCGGAGCAATCCAATCGTCCAGTCACCCGCTCCATATCATGTGTCGCCTTCATCCACAATATGGGAGACTCGGACGACTTCTTGGATGCTATGAACAGGCTACACGCAGTTATATCCGCCATGAATGCATGCCTTCAAGACGTAGAGGTACTCTTTCGAGATGTCGACGCATGTCTTCAGAACGACATGGCAACCCTCACAGCCAAATTGAATGGACTAACAGCAGGACCTCCCGTGGTTACCACCCCACCCACGGATCACGCCAGCAGCAGTCAGGCTCCACTACCGTCACTCCTTCACCATGAGCCGCCATTGCAAATCCTCTTACTCCTTGACATCACTATTCCGTTGCGTTATACTCGGCTGGAATTTCCCACCTACGGTGGGAAAATAGATCTCTTGCGCCGGCTCACCAGGTGCGAACAATTCTTTGGTCACCAACAAACTCTGACAGCCGAATGACTTCCTTTAGCATCCTTCCACCTTCTCGACCCTGCCTTGCTTTGGGCCGAAATCGTCTCCTCACTGATCAGTCGAGCCAGACGTAGGACGACTTCAAGCGATTTTGCAACCTGCGCTTCGGCCCTACAATCCGCAGCAACCCCCTCGGTGCCCTCACAACACTCCGTTAGACGAGCTCTGTGGACGAATATCTGGACCAATTCCAACTTCTTTTGGCACATGTCACATTGCCCCCAGGGATGCAGGTCAACATCTTCACCTCCGAACTTCGTGAACGTCTGCAACTTGATGTCGAATTCGAGACTCCTCCAGACTTAGTGATTGTCATGAGTCTTGCCAAATTATGTGATTGTCGCCTCCAACTGGCACAGGAGGCTTATTTGCCCACAGATGCGAGTATTTGGTCGGGTCATCCCGAGGGACATCCAGCCCCACCAGTCCGTAAACTATCTCGGGATAAGATAATAGATCGGTGTGCTAAGGACTTATGTTTCAACTGCGAAGAGCAGTACACATGCGACCATAGGTGCAAACGACTTTTCTATCTACAAGTCGAGGACGCAGACAATGAGGGCATCGGGTAACGCGGGATGCCATAGATCGCACTCGAGCTTGAGGACAAGCTCGTTTTACAAGGCAGACGAGATGTTACGGGCCCTTTAATGGCATTATTTAGTATTAATTATTTCTTAATATGTTTTATTCCATTTTAAAAGTTGCGTCCTTATATGACGTCATTATTATGTTGTATCATATTTTAGTCGCATGTCCAAGTCGGTCGTTATTTTCTTTAATGTTCCTTTTTGTGTCGATTGTAAGTCCTATTTAAAGGACCTAGTGGGTCTTGTATCGGTATGAATGAAAAGTCTAGTTTTTTATCCTCCTATTGTGAGATATTGGTAGCACTCTCCTCTAACGAGCAACTCCCGCATGGGCAGCCGCAATTCAGGCTCCACGGTATCCTCCACCATCGTCATTTTCTCCAACTCTGATCACTACTCCGGCGAATTATCGTTGTTACGAAAATAGGCATGTAACAAAGTATGGAGTCTCGATCGCGGAGGAGATCGACCAGAGATGCAACAATGCATTCATCGGGGAGAGCGCGCGTGAGAGAAGGTGGAGGGCGGCCATAAACTACCTCGAAAGGGGTTGTGCCGACACTGGTATGGAAGGACATTTTGAAGGAGTACTCTGTCCAAGAAAGCCAATCTGCCCATGTTCGCAGATGGTCGCGGACAAAACACCGCAGATAAGTCTCCAAGTTACAAGTCATCACCTCGGACTGCCCGTCCGTTTGAGGGAGGTGAGCAGTGCTCATGCAAAGTTGGGTGCCCTGCATCTTGACTAATGACTGCCAAAAAGAGCTCAGGAATAGAGGATCACGGTCGCTCACATTGGAACGTGGAAATCCATGCAGACGAATCACCCCGTCAATGAAAGTTCCCGCAACCACCGAGGTCGTAAATGGGTGTCGGAGGGTAATGAAGTGCGCATATTTGGAGAGGCGATCCACCACCACCCAAATGCAATCTGATGTCTTGGAATGCGAGGGCTTGGAAATAAAATCCATGGAGATGTCTTCCCAGATGCGGACTAGAAGAGACCCCCAGAGAAAGAGGCCTCGTACTTGGCACGTTGGCACAGCAAGCAGGCCACCACAAAAAGACTTGACCCATTGAAACATGTAAAGAGAGGCTGCGAGGTCGTAGTACGTACAAAAAACATTGGCATGTCCCCTCTCGGGGGTTGAGTGGACCACTATGAGCAGGCGGGAAATGAGCTGCGACGAAGCTGAAAGCACTAAACGGTCACTGAAGTAGAGGCGATCTCACGTGAGACTGTATGGCGGTTAGGCGGTGGCATCAGCCCGGAGCGCCGCAAAAATCGATTGCAAGAGGGGGTCGGCCACCACCTCACGCTGGAGAAGAGAAGCATCCCCTCAAACTGGTCTGGAAATGGCGGCTAAACTAGTTGTTGGTGGTTGTCGACGCAGAGAGTCGGTCGCGCAGTTAGATGAGTCAACGTGAAACTCGATAGAGAAATCATAGCCCAACAGTTTGGCAACCCAAACATGCTAAGCCAGAGTAGCTATTCTCTGAAGGAGGTAGCAGATGCTATGATGATCCGTCCAGACCGTAATTCCGTAAAGTGGCGGCCAAGGAGGTAAGGACGCCAATGTTGAACTGCCAGAACCAAGTCCATGAGCTCAGACTTATAGGCCGGGTAAACGGTGGTGGTGAATAGAAAACTGAATTACACAATGAGATGGCCCACCTGCATCACAACCACCCTGACGCTTGTGTCGGAGGCATCATACTCGACCATGAACGGCTGCAAAAAGTCTGGGAGCGTCAATACAAGGGTGGTGCTCCGGTTCTGGAAGGCTGTGGCCGTAGTCGTCGGCCAATGAAACGTGTCAATATCCGACTTCTTAAACATACTGGAGAGGGTTTTGGCAATTTTGCCATAATCTCGGGCGAAGCATCAGTAATACCATATGAGTCCCAAAAAATCGCGGATGTTGCGAATAGATCGAGGTGTGGGCCACTGAAGAACAACACATACCTTGTCTGTGTCTATGGCAACTCCTTGCACCGAAAGGGTGTGGCCCAAGTAGCTAATTTTAGATGGCAGAAAGTGCACTTCTTGGGGTTCACCTGGAAAGCATGCGCCCGAAGAGTGTCGAGAGTCGCCTGTACATGATGAAGGTGGTCCTGCCATGAAGAGGCATAAACAAGGATGTCATCAAAAAATACTAAGATATAATCTGTGTAGGGCCAACCGGAATAAATCATTCACGGTGACCTAAAAAGTGACAGGTGCATTCATTAAGCCAAACGGCAAGACGAGGAACTCATAATGGTCGTCATGTGTGTGGAATGCCATCTTGGAAATGTCCTCCCGCACCAGTATTTGATGGTACCCTGCACGAAGGTCAAATTTGGAGAAATAGGATGCTCCCTGTAGCTCATCCAATAACTCTCGAATAACTGGAATCGGGTATTTTTCGGGATGGTGACCTTGTTGAGTTCTCGGTAGTTCACAAAAAAATGTCAGTCATCGTCCTTCTTGAGGACAAGGAGGACCGGACTCGAGAAGGGGCTAACACTGGATCGAATTATACCTGTGGCGAGCATGACGCCCACAAGTGTCTATATCTCATCCTTTTGCGTGTGATCGTACTGATACGACCGAACAAATAAGGAGGGCTTGCCCCCCTGTAGGGAGATGCGGTGATCCGTCGATCGGGGCGGTGCAAGGCGGGTCGTGAAGGAAAACACACCTGGAAAGAGATCCAAGACGGCCTGCAGGATCGGAGGAGTCGGGGAAGGGGGTATGTCCTGGTCCACGACATGTCATAAGTACGTCACACAATCAAGATCGACAATCTTCTGAAAGGAGCGAAAAGAGACGGTCTAGTGTAGGAGGGCAGAGTCTCCCTTGTGCAGGTAGGGGGTCCCCTCTTGGAGAAACCTCATAGTCATGTGATCCCAGTTTACATTGACGTCAGCAAGGGAGTGGAGCCATGGGACCCCCAAGATAATGTCCACGCTGCCCAATGCAAAGGCATAGAAGTCAGTTCAGAAAGTGCAAGGTCCCACGATAATGGAAAGATCCGAGCAAAAGCCGCATGTTGCCCTACGACGACCATTCCCCAAACAAACGGTGAAGCGAGGGGTGGGGCGCAAAGTCAACTTCAAGCAATCCAACAGGCGCTGAGAGATGAAGTTGTGATTTGCCCTGCTGTCAATCATCACGATCACAGGCAGCCCCAGGAGTGTTCCTGAGAGCTTCATTGTTTGAGTCCTGAGATACCGCCGACGACAAACATTGGAAGGTCCAAGCAATGTAAGGTCGCAGTTGGAGGGTCCGCATTAGTTGGATCCACCTCAAGTGCCTCAAAATTTGCGCGAGTAATTTTGGGCTCCACCTCACAGATGAAGAGAAGGAGGTATTTCACCGAACAATCATGTGTCAAGGATTAAGGTTGTTTGCAGTGAAAACACAGCTCCTTGGTGCGAAGATAGTGGTACTCCTGATTTGATAGCCTGAGATGGGTCATCGGCCGTCGAGGACATTGTGCGGAACAGGTTGGCCCTGAGGACGGAGTGCCTCTTGTCGTGTAGGGTGGTAGGCCACAACAGGTCTGGCAATTAGGCAAGTAGAAGTCACCATGGGCAGGCGACCAGTGTTCACCGACTTGACTTGGAAGACCACTTCAACTAAGCGAATGAGGTCCATGGCTTCAACAAAAGACGGCGGGTGGTGGTTGGGCAAGCGGGCACAAATATGTGGGAGTCCATGCATGAAGAAGCTGAGATAGTGGTTTGGTCCAGGTATGCAGGACACAAGGCAAGCACGACAGAAGACTCGAAGGCGGAACTTTTGTTGAAGGTGGAACGGCCATCTAAGGAGTAACGATCGTCGAAGGAGGAACAGTCGTCGAAGGCAAAATGGTCATCAAAGGCGGAATGGCGTAGATGTCGTCGAAGGCGAAACGGGTGTTAATGTCATCGAAGGCGTCCGACGTCAAAGGCGGAACAGCTACTTCAATGTCGTTGAATCTGCAACGGAGGCCGGTGTCGACGGAAAACGAAAACGCGAGGAATGCATAAGCGAATTTGCGATACTGAATAAGAACGGGAGGAGCGCTAGAAATGCTTCGGGCGGAAGAGACCGCGGTCGAAAGGGAGGCAAGGTCGGATCAAATATTACCAATCAGAAAAGGGAATCCAGCGGAGGAGATGAGAGGAAGGGGGAGAGAAAGATGAGAAGAAATTAACTCTAGGGTTAGCCTTTTTTTCACTCAACTTCCAAAATAAAAGTTACTACAAGTCACTCGGACTTATATAGTTAGTGTCTAGTCCAAATGCAGCACAGCCAAATAAAAGATACAAGTCGAAATACGACCCTTCGCGTCACTTAAGAAACTTCCGCCTCCGTGTCGATTGCGGGTACCTCGTTACATCAGTAAACCTGACACACCGGTGGACATCGTTCTCCCTCCTCCGCATCCGTAATAGAAACATATAGCAAAGGTTCAACATCGAGGCACATGAAATATAAAAAGGAGATTGTAGCAACTTACTTGGAAACTATCAACCAAAGATTTAAAAACAGAACAGATAAACGTTCCACAATCAAACTCTATGCATATAATTTTAACTCAAGTGCAGATGATGTTTTTTTAGGTTCCATAGAGATTCAACAGTTCATCCCAAACTATTTTCTGCTTACAGCTAAAGCTGTAAATTTTCATGATAGAATATACGTCAACACACAATATAATACCTAAACCACAAAAAAGAGTTGTAGTTTTTACTAATGAAAATAAAACAAGCAAGAACTACTATCAATCACGTACCTCGATAGAACATAATATATTAGAAAGTAGAAAAAATTACAATCAGAGATCAGCAACCAAAACAAGAATCCCCCATCATAAATATTACTACCTTCACAATGTCTCCAACCTGTAGCTTCTTCCATGGAACAGACTCCCAGTTCTGATCTTGTAATACATCAACTGGGGTGTTATTAATAGACATATCATTTTGCAAACGTTTCTGTTAACAAATATAAAATAACAAATGATTGTTAAATTAGCAAAGAAACTCAGCTGCAGAACTGAACAAAGTCCAGAAAGGCAGCCGACATGAAACAATGAGAATTTTATACCCAGTCCTCAAAAGCTTCCTTAATAAGAGAGACCAGGAGAACAAGACTTAGCGGAACCACATTTGTAATCGGATGGACTGGACTGCAGGATTAAAAGACATTTTCTTAGCACGGACATCAAGTAAGCAAGTAATTCTTTTTATTAAGAAATTTTCTCTGAAATCAATTGCCAGTTGTATTAAGAAATAGAGTAAATTTAACCAAGAAAGATGTAATAAGAGTGAACAGGACATCAGAAAACAAGGATAAGTTTTTTTAGCATTTATATTAGCACCCCACTTATGGATATTAGCACCCCATAAAAACACCAAATAACACTTAAATTTTAATATCATATTTCTATACCTGCACCCCGCCCTAACCTGCAACCCCCGAATTCACGCTCCTAGATCACTGCTCATCCCCATCATTCCTGACTGCACCACTGTTCATTTTGTCGCCGACATTACTCGCGCCTCGAGTTCTCCACTTCAGGCAACTCTTCCGACCGAACATGATTCTATTTTTGGCGACAGGGTGGTTGCTCTAGCAGATCTAGTGTGACGCACGGCTGCTATATGATGGGGATCGATGACACAAACCCGCGGTGGAGCATGAGTTTTGAGTTTGCTCGTGGCTGACTGGACACCTACTATTAATGTAATTGGGTCTCTTACATTAATAGTCAATCATAGTCGTTGATGTAAGCGATGCCCTAAAGTGGTTTATTATAAATATGAGTAAGGGGGTAGTCACTGTCCTTATTGTTGACTTTGGAGAAGAAGATTTCATGTAATCCAACAATCCTCTCACACTAACAACTTTGTGAGGCCTAGGTAATATCTTGTATCATTTTTGTATCTTCTAGTAACCGCAGCCCACCCCCTTCCCAAATCTCCACAGTCACAACCCCCAACCTCCTCCAAATCCCCCCCCCCCCACCTCATTTCCTTCCAGCAACCTCGCATATCTACCTCCGCAAACTGTCCCAACCATTTTTTGGAAACCCACGCTGCAGCCAGTCTCATCCCCGCTATAGGATCGGCTTTCCCACTGGCCAAGCCCTCTAATCCCAACCACGATTTAGTCTCTCAGTCACCTAAACTGTCAGATCACCTCCAACCAGTTTTCATACGCCAAGCCCAACTCCCTCCCCGCGTGACTTTTTCCGCCAACTCCCAGGGAATCTTTATTTGGGCATTTCTACCCCCTTCCAACAAGGCCGAACCATCATCCCACATCCCCTCTCATGTAACCCGCACTGCAACCCCCTGCTTTCTGACAGTCGGAACTAATTCCCCTCTCCCTGATACTTGATGCCACCCTGATTCACCTGTTAGCCTCCAAATCTGCCTCTTTCCCCCGAATTGCCACCCCATATAAACCCCAACTGTCATTCCGCCGTCGTCTCCACACCGGGACAGCACACCTGCATCTCCTACTATCAGATCTACTACGTCCGCAACAACCTCACCTGACTCAGTGAGTGTGTTTTTATTGAATTAAACAATTTCTTCAATATTAGTACATGATCATGTGATTTCTTGCTTGATTGGGTTTCCTGTTTAATAGGTGTTTATTCTGAATTATTATTGTGATTTGCAGGATCACTTCGTCGCGAGTTCTTGTTTTGGCCGTCCATGAGGAGGAAATCCTAAGCTTTATTTGCCCTAAAGAATAACTTTGGGCTTGCTAAAGTTATCTACTTGCAATTAATTATTTGTTGCTATGATTTGATTCTGTCGCCGGTCATTGCATGTGTTGCATTTAGCTTTTAAGAGGAATCGATTGATCCTGCCGTGCGTCGCATTGAGATTGTATTTAATCTCGCGCTCACATAGCCTAGCTTATGCTAGTCAGTATTTTATTTGATGGGTTATGTGCTTGCTCTCAAGTTATTCTAGGATTAGTATTTAGGTTCATCACATTTATTGCATGATTATTTGCACAATTGCACTGCATGTAGGGTTAGGGCGTTGTTTGTCCGCCACCTACAGACTTATCCCGCATCACTCTACCTCCAGCGTCGACTCTGTAACTTCGGTGAATGATTTCCTATAAGCTTATGTTTTCTCCCTTACAAACTCCATTCCTTCTCTCGTAAGCTTATGTTATGCTTTCTCCAGATTCATATGCTTCCACTGAAACTTACAAGCAAGATTTCCTCTGCTCTGACCGGTGTCCCTATCCTCTGCTCTGGCAACTACATCACTTCTTCTCAGGAGGGCTTCTATTCCTCTACTCCGGCCGATTTCAGGTAAGATTCCTGCTTTTTAATGTAATAAAGGATTTTTGCTTGACTGTTGTATGTTGTGATATGTGAATCATTGCGAAGGTTTAACGGTTTTTTCATCAAATTGATAGGTTGCAAATCTGTATTGCTAAATTTTTCTAGGGTTTTTTTGTGTTTTTGCTGGAGGTTCTCATATGTGAATCATCATGAGGGTTTTCAGGTTTTTTTAATCAAATTGATATGTTGTAAATGTTTTTTGCTAGGTTTTTTATGGTTTTTACTTGTGTTTTTTATGTTCTCATATGTGAATCATTGTGAAGTGTTGGAAAAAAAAATGGAAAATTGTTTAGGATTTAATGAATGTAGAATCTCCCAAGTTGCTTATAATGGGTGAGCAACCTAAACAGTCCAATTAGACGTTTTATAACATTTTGCTACCGATATGTTATTTTCAAGTAAAGATGACTTAATCATCGCATCATGCTATAATATTGCAGCTGTTCATTATTCATGATATCAATTATTTACATTTCTTCCTTTACAATGACCATATAGTATGAGTCTGACCTGAGACCCACTGCATACAACCATCGCAAGTAGAGCATTAAAAAGTGATAAAAGAAACGGAGCCTTTAAAACAAAATACTTAGCACAGCGGAAACTTAAGAGAGACTCGGAGACTGTCCACAATCTATTACAATAATAACAAAGAGTCATTGGTCTTAAGGTCTTGCATCACAATAGAAAGAGTACAAGCTAACACCGTTTGCAGGCCAGTATAATAAATAGGGTACAAAAGCTATAAAAATAAACAATTCATGAGGCATAATCCTTTTTGCAAGCTAGCGCGCAATCACCTTCAATTTGAACCCTGCAACCAAATCACATAAGGGGAAACAAGGGTCAACTATGAGCTGACCACAAAACTACGTAACAACACTCCACCTCCCAGCCGCCCTCGCGGATCCCGGGGAAACATCACCTACAGGTCAGCACTTCAATATATAAATAACTATATAAGCAAGAAAATAGTGGGACAAGTAAGAGAGCTGTTCAAAAAGGAAACCATGCAACAAGAAAGGAGTTGTCTGGGAGCTATCGTCGGCGGTAGGACCTATCGCCCAGCGGTACCTCCCAGACACTGCATAACTTAGGCAAAAGTGACACATTACATCTCAGTGCATCGCATGCAAGCTATATAAGGGTTAATATGTTATCATATAGTATTTATAAAATACTAACAAGTTATATGAGTAATACACAAGCACAATTCAATGCCACCTACAGTGTACACCGCACCCAACCAACGGGGCACTCACACCCTTATTGCATGTAATGAGATCTCAACCCCATTGGGACCTCAACATCTTGTACATGGAACCACATCCCAGGATACGTCAACCATACATGGGCAATCCTGCTACTTCTCTTGGGTTTCGTAGCAAACCAATCAATAATGCTGCGAGAGAGGTAGGATGCACCCTTTTCAAACCACTCCATTTTCATATTTTATACATCAACAATCACAAACATTATCGCACTAATGGCGGAGGGTAAAATATTACATTCAAAAAGCATGCACGGTAGACACACGGACAGTCATGGTGATAGACCCTTCCCCTTAAAACAGGAGCTCGGTAGGTCATGTCTACAAACCTCTTCCCCGTACCACGTTCATACCTAAACATCTCATAAGGACTCTCATAACCCACTAGGACTTCAACCCCTTTTCATTCAATTATAAATCAACATGCTCCATCCAACATAGCACTAGTAACATCTCAAGTCACAACAACACTATACATCGCATGAATCACGGGATTACTATCCCATCACATAGATCTCTCGATCGGATGCCAACATCCAAGGATCCCACAATTATACTTAGCATGTATTACGCTATCACGCTGTTATCGTCATTTCAACGATAAATGATTAATCACTGACCCCAATCTAAACACTCACCAATCTCTTATGATAGTACAAAGATGTTAACCAGGATCCCACTAACAATCCACGGTACCCGGAAGCACCAAACAAACGCCACCTGGGAGCTATCGCCTAAACCAGGATCCCACAAACAATCAAATGCCACCTGGGAGCTATCACCTAAACACTCACCAAACAAACATCACATAGATCCTCTCAATAGGACGCCAACACCCAAAGATCCGACAATTATACTTAGCATGTATTACGCTATCACGCCGCTATCCCATTTCAACGATAAATGATTAATCACTAACCACAATCTAAACACTCACCAATCTCTAAGGATAGTACAAAGATGTTAACCAGGATCCCACTAACAATCCACGGTACCCGGAAGCACCAAACAAACGCCACTTGGGAGCTATCGCCGACAGTAACCACTACTGTCAGGCGGTAGCTTCCTGGAACCGAAAACTAACAAACCTGCAATCCCCTTAAGGCCACAACGAGACTTTTATCTGCAACCACATGGATCTAAAGCCTTCTCATTTTCCATACTCAACATTCATCCAAAGCTAACGCAACCACATTACTGAATCAGGCCACAAGTGATGTAGGGGTAGGCCAGTGGTGCACAAAACCTACAACGCTATGTTATCGTGCTAGGGTGACATGCTAATCCAACTCTACATGTAATGCAATGACCGGTATTTGACAAATAATTTAAGTAATGTAAAGTTTTAACATCACACAGATATTTGAATAGAAAAGTAATTATTTATTTAGGCAATTGAAATGGCTTTCCTTCGCTCGTAGGGTCAAAGCAAAGCGCGGCGAATGTTCCCACCTGCAAGTTATTTGTGTACAAAAACAAATTTCCACAAACAGAAATCGCAGCAAAATATGATAAATTACCAAATGCAAATGTGAATAAAATAGTACAATAATACAATCGCTCACAAAGTAGAGGGCTGAACCGAGACACTGAAGATTTGGAGAGCCGGATTTGGTAAGAGATGAGGGCTGGTCGGCCAGCAGTGGGGAGGGGACGATGGTTTGAGGCGTGGAAAATGAAGGTGGGGGTAGGGATTATCTTGGGGAGGAGTTTGGAGGCCTAGGAGTCCTCATCTAGGGTTCTACGGCGTCGGCACCAGGGAGGGATCGCGGGATTCCGGGATTCAATGTCTCCAAAATCTGCAATGTCTTGGTTCAGCCACTTAGACCAATATTTATAAGAAGAGAACAAATTAGGGCTTCACCATCAACGGCTATGATTGGCCGGTGGGATCGGCCACTAAATACATGAAAATAAACTCAAAAAAACTAATATATGTTTTTGACTCGCGGCGCCGTGCCGGACAAAACCGCAGAGTCCGATCGTTGATCTGGGCACGTGTTACGCCCCCGGACGAGGCTCGGTTGTTTGGACAACATTACAAGCGGCGGCGGCAAGGATGTGGCGTTATTGGGGCTGAACCAATGGGTTCAGCCCCTCTTCTTAAATATATGGCTCGGGGGGGGGGGGGGGGGGGGGGGGGGGGGCTGAACCACGCCGGGTTCAGCCCCATTGGGCCGGCCGGCCCCCTTGGCCGGACGGTCTTGGGTCCGGGGGTATAAATATCTGGACCCCTCTCTTTGGATGGCATGCAAGAATATATTCAGGTTCTTCCTCTTCTCTCAACCCTAACCCTAATCTCTTTCTCTAGCTTCCTCTACATCTTCTCTTAGTTTCTCTCCTAGTTAGGGCATAACAATTGGTATCAAAGCAGTCAATTCTCGCGGCAATGGTGAATACTCGCAATCAAGAGGAATCCTCGCGGATTGAAACCCTAGAGGAGAATGTTGTTGGCCTCACCGATTCCATGGCGGCGTTGGAAGTGCGTCTGGAGACCCGTTTGGAGGAGTTGAAGACCCTACTGAAGGGGAAGGGCCCGGCCAACGAGGATTCGGCCGGATCGGGAGCCGATCCAGCCGGCTCCGTCTCTGCGCGGGCTGCGGAAGGTGTCGGGGGCGTGCGGCCTGCGGGAGGGGCTCCGGCCGGCGCGGCGTGGCACGGAGGGGTCGGCGGCACGGGATCGGCGGGATACGGGGCTCCTGCGGCTTCGGGAGCGGGTTACGGGGGTCCGGCGGGGCTGTTTCCGCCCGGATTCACTGCAGCAGGTTTCGGAGGACTGGGATCGGCCCCGGAAGAGTGGCGCCGAGGCGGGGAGGAGCTTTTGGGGCTCCGGCGGCCACCCGACATGGTGGGACAGCAAAGGGGGGGGCTCCTTCCTCCTCCACGCGGGTTTGGGCCACCAGGAGGGGTCGGATTTGGCCCAGGGTGGGGCGGCCAGCCGCAGCACCCGCAGCCTCCGCCTTGGGGAGCGGGACAGCCGCACGGGTACGGGGGTTTTGAGCATGGGGAACACGCAAGGAGGGACGGAGGTCCAGGAGCACAACGGTTGACCCCCGGGTTAACGCGTATGTACTTTCCAGAGTTCGAGGGCGGCGACGCCCTGGAATGGATTCACAAGGCCGAATTATTCTTCCAGTACCAGGAGGTGCCTGAAGGCCAGTGGGTGCAGCTAGCGTCCTTCCATCTGAAGGATGATGCCTTCCAATGGACACAGTGGTTCTTGCGGGGACGGGAGTACGTGCCTTGGGGGGAGTTCGTGGAGGGATTTACGGCCCGGTTTGGGCCACTGGAGTATGAGAACTTTGAGGCACTCCTTCAGAAGCTTCGTCAGAAGGGGTCGGTTATGGAGTATCGGACCGAGTTCGAGAAGTTGGCGAATCGGGTTCAGTGGCCAGAGAGGACGCTTTACAGCTGTTTTATATCCGGTCTTAAGGAGCATATTCGGGATGAGGTTCAGGCACTCATGCCCCGTTCCTTGAACCATGCCATTACGTTGGCACGTATTCAGGAGGAGAGGTTCAACAGGCAACGGGCACGTAACACGAGTAGACCAGCTTTGGGCCCGACGATGGCAGCACGACGGGAGCCCCCCACGGGTACCAAGCCAACGGTGACTCGGTTGTCTTGGAGCGAGTTGGCGGCTCGGAAGGAGAAGGGTTTATGCTTTAATTGTGATGAGAAGTTCGTCCCCGGTCACAAGTGCCAGAAGGTCCAGGTTTTCATGTTGCAGCAGGAGGAGCAGCTCGAGGAGGACGTATTACCAGAGGAGGTGGAGTTTGGGGGAGACCTAGACCTGGCGGAGTTGGGCGTTTCCCTACATGCCATGGAGGGATGCAATCCCCCCCCCCCCCGCTTACGATGCGGTTGGTTGGACGGGTTCGGCGTGAGAGGGTGACGATTTTGGTCGACAGTGGGAGCACCCACAACTTTATTCATCCTGATGTAGCAAGGAAGGTGGGGCAACAGATCGACACGGGTGCAGCCTTTCAGGTCATGGTTGCAGACGGCAGCAAGTTACAGTGCCAAGGGATGTTGAAGGCGGTAGAGCTTCGGATGCAGGAATATGTGGGGTGCACGGACGTCTACCTCTTACCGATCCGAGGCTCAGACATGGTTTTGGGAGTGCAGTGGTTACAGCAGCTGAGGCGGGTTACTTTTGATTGGGATCAGATGACGATGGAATTCATGCAAGGCGGACGACAGTTCTGTTTGACGGGGCTCAGATCGTCTCCAGTTAAGGAGATTTCCCTTCGCAGTTTGCAGCAGCTGGAGGAGTCTAGTAGCTTGATGGCAATCCTGCTGGGGGTGCGGTCGGACGAGGAGGGATTAACACAGGTGCCAGATCAGTTGCGGCCGCTTGTAGAGGAGTATGATGACATCTTCCAGGAGCCGAGTACCCTTCCACCGTCACGTTTCCGTGATCATCAGATTGTGTTACAGACTGGGGCGGAACCGCCCAACATCCGCCCGTACAGGTATCCCTACATCCAGAAGGCCGAGATTGAACGCAGTGTGAAGGAAATGCTTGATGCAGGTATCATACGGCCTAGTACCAGTTCTTTTTCCGCACCGATTATTTGGTTAAGAAGAAAGACGGATCATGGCGATTTTGCGTGGACTACCGGGCCTTGAATAGTGTAACTGTGAAGGACAAGTTTCCGATTCCCGTGATCGAGGAGCTCTTGGATGAGTTGCATGGGGCGACCCTGTTCACCAAGCTGGATCTGCGGTCCGGCTACTATCAGATCCTGATGAAAGAGGAGGATGTGCATAAGACTGCCTTCAGAACTCATGACGGTCACTATGAGTTCTTAGTGATGGCCAATGGATTGACTGGGGGGCCGTCTACCTTTCAGGCCAATATGAATGAGATTTTCCGTTCCTTCCTGCGACGCTTCGTCCTGATTTTTTTCGACGACATCCTGATTTACAGTGCTACTTGGGAGGATCATCTACTTCATGTGGCTCAGGTCTTCTCTACTCTTCGGCAACACCAGTTATATGCTAAGCGGTCTAAGTGTTCTTTCGGACAACCTGAGGTGGAATATTTGGGGCATCTAGTTTCTGTTGAAGGGGTGAAGGCAGACCCACGGAAGATCGAGAATATGCTGTCGTGGCCCCGACCGTTGACCATTCGGGCACTGCGGGGGTTCTTAGGCCTCACTGGGTACTACCGACGCTTTGTACGGGACTACGGGAAGATTGCTAGGCCACTTACACAGCTGCTACAGAAGGATGCTTTTGAGTGGCACGCTGAAGCCGAGACCGCCTTCCAGGCGCTCAAGCGAGCTATGACGACGACTCCAGTGTTGGCACTCCCGAACTTTACCAAACGGTTCGTGGTCGAGACAGATGCTTCTGGCGTGGGTGTGGGGGCGGTTTTGATGCAGGAGGGGCGGCCGATCGCCTTTTACAGTAAGGCTTTGGCTCCCCGGACTCTGGGTCTCTCAGTGTATGAAAAGGAGATGCTGGCGGTGATTCATGCGGTGGCTCTCTGGCGGCCCTACCTACTTGGGCGTCATTTTACGATCCGGACCGATCACCAGAGTTTGAAGCATTTCTTGGAGCAAAGGATCTCTTCCCCCCTGCAACAAAAGTGGGTCACCAAGCTGTTGGGCTATGATTATGCGATCGAATATCGACCGGGGAAGGATAATCGGGTGGCTGACGCCCTCTCTCGCTTACCCGAAGGGGGTTGGCACACATTTCCGGGCCGCAGTTGGAGTCGATGGATGAAATTCAAGACGCGGTGCAGCGCGACCCCGAGTTACGGGCTATTGTGGAGGACTTGCAGCAAGGTCATGCGACAGCTCCAGGCTACCATTTACAGAATGACCGACTCTTCTATCACGGGCGGGTGGTCATTCCTGCTCATTCTGCTTGGCGCACGGTGATGATGCATGAGTTCACTCGTCGCCGACAGGCGGCCACGCCGGCGTTCTTCGCACCCTTCAGCGGGCTCGGGCCAACGTGTTTTGGAAGGGCATGCGCCGCGACATTCAGGAGTTCGTACAGATGTGTGCGGTGTGCCAACGACAAAAATATGAGACTACTTCTCCGGCGGCCTCCTCACTCCCTTGGAAATTCCACATCAGATCTGGGACACGGTTTCTATGGACTTCATCGATGGGCTACCTAAGTCGCAGGGGAAAACAGTGATCTTGGTAGTGGTGGACAAGTTGTCCAAGTATGGGCACTTCCTTGCTCTGAGCCATCCCTACACCGCGGAGTCTGTTGCGACCTTATTTGTGCGGGAGGTTGTTCGTTTGCATGGTGTTCCCCGCGCGATCATTTCCGACCGTGATCCGACCTTCGTAGGCCGATTTTGGACAGAGCTATTCCGCTTGCAAGGGACTTCCTTACGTTTCAGCACGGCTCATCATCCCCAGACTGACGGCCAGACCGAGGTCTTAAATCGGGGCGTCGAGACTTACCTTCGCTGTTTTGTCATGGATGAGCCGCGGACCTGGACTAGTTGGCTACATTGGGCGGAGTACTGTTTCAACACTTCTTATCACTCGGCCAGTAAACTCACGCCGTTTGAGGTCGTCTATGGGCGTCCACCTCCTACCTTGAGCAGTTATGAGCCCGGGAGTACGGCCGTGGCAGCAGTTGATCGGGCGCTCCGTGATCGTGATCGGACTCTCACCACCCTACGGGAGAACCTTCGAGCAGCACAGGATCGTATGAAGATTCAGGCCGATCGTCATCGTACCGAGCGGGAGTTTCAGGTGGGGGATGACGTTTTCCTCAAACTTCGTCCTTATCGCCAGTTGTCGGTGGCCCAGCGGACAAATCAGAAACTGGCACCCCGCTACTATGGACCATTTCGGATCACGCGGCGTGTCGGGCCGGTGGCGTATACCTTAGCCTTACCGGCGAGCTCCCGGATTCATCCTACCTTTCATGTCTCCTTGCTGAAGCGGAAGTTGGGGCCTGCTGTTCCGGTCTTCCCCGTGTTACCCGAGGCTACTAGTGGTGGCGAGCTTCGCCCGCTTCCGGAGGATGTTCTGTTGGTTAAGTGGAAACGCCGTGGCACGGCGTACTGTCCCGAGCTATTGGTTAAGTGGAAGGATCTCTCGGCAGAGCACAATACTGGGTCGATTTACTGGAGTTCCAGGAGCTTTACCCGGACTATCACCTTGGGGACAAGTTGACTTTGATGGGGCAGGGAATGTTACGCCCCCGGACGAGGCTCGGTTGTTTGGACAACATTACAAGCGGCGGCGGCACGGATGTGGCGTTATTGGGGCTGAACCAATGGGTTCAGCCCCCTCTTCTTAAATATATGGCTCGGGGGGGGGGGGGGGGGGGGGGGGGGGGGGGGCTGAACCACGCCGGGTTCAGCCCCATTGGGCCGGCCGGCCCCCTTGGCCGGCCGGTCTTGGGTCCGGGGGTATAAATATCCGGACCCCTCTCTTTGGATGGCATGCAAGAATATATTCAGGTTCTTCCTCTTCTCTCAACCCTAACCCTAATCTCTTTCTCTAGCTTCCTCTACATCTTCTCTTAGTTTCTCTCCTAGTTAGGGCATAACAGCACGCCATATATAATAAGTCGCCAAATCAACCCCGAACGGGCCCAAAGCTCGTGCTCGTCTCTACTCCGCATCAATCTCCCCGGCTTGAAAGGATTCATCTCCCGATGAATTGGGATCGGAATTCTCTCGATGAATGCCAGTGCAACTCGAAGAGGTCCGCCGGGAGTCGTCCAAGTGTCGTCGACGGAAGAGTGTCCTCGCCCATCAACTCCTCCTGACTGAAAAGTTGTCATCTCCGGTGAATGGAGACGGTCGTGCAGAAGTCGAATTCCAGGGGCGAATCGATCAATCTCTGCTGCAAGTATCCTAGCACAACTGCGTCGGGGCGGCCACGTCAATGTACCAAGTAGCGACAACGCGACCCATCTGAAGTAGGAACAAGCTGGTGGAATCTGAACTCTGTGATGCACTCATCTCTCATCTCTCGAAAGGTGGGTCCCGGTGCGATCGATGGTGTCGGTGGTGAAACCAGAGAAGACGAGTCCCCAGGTGGGTGGATGTCAACAGTGGGTGGGCTGGGGTGGTCATCAAACGGTGATGACGTATGAGGGTGGTAAGGTAACGACAGTGGGGGTGGGGGTGCCTGGTCCACATAATCGTGAGGTTCGTAGTATGGAGTCAGATCCTCAACATTAAACACCGGGTGAATTTCCATACTATCCGAGATATCGAGCCAGTAGGCATTTGTCTCAATGCGACTAATAACAGAGTACGGACTCATTCGCCTAGCGCTTAACTTCTTAGCAGACCCCGAAGGGAGCCTCTCGGGGCGGATTCGTACCATTACTCTTTTGCCTTCATTAAATATTCGTTCTCGTCTTCTCTTATCTGTATGAGCTTTATAATTTTCATTGCTTGTTATTATTCGTCGGCGGACCGACTCATGCAAATGTCGTGTAAAAGACTCAACAGACTCATGCAGGTAATGCAAATGATGCAAAGACAACACGACAGACATGGTATACTTCTTATAGGAAAATCTAATAATGTCTGAGATGTCTCTAAAATGTGATGGTCTATCAGGAGGTTCTTTAGGTGGAATATAAAAATATTCATCGAGTGCGAGACGGGTGCTCAGATGATCTCGAAAGACAACTATACTCAAATACAAGCTCGTAACGAGCCAGATGTCTCTCAGGGAACGTAACACCAGGGGGCTCACAGGAGGTGTGTACGACAAGTCATCGCGGATAAGACAACCACCTGGGTGAAAACCGTGCACACAGACTAAAATTCGTGACTCTAGAATATGGTGAGCGTCCCAGACAAGAAAGAACTCATCGGGTGGTTCAGCTGGTGGCGTGTCCCAAAACTCATCCAGAGTGTAAGGTGTCATAAGGTAGGTCCTCACAAGATGAGTATGCTCAAGTGGACTTAGGGTAGGCCCTACATATGTCATGCTCCACTCAAGGTCTCTTCTCTGGGGTAAGGCCAGTGATGATAATGAAACAGGCGTCATACCTGAGTGGCTCACCCGAGTCTCATCCTCACCAAGACAGGGTGGATCATCAGGAGGCTCAACGGGGGCTCGTTATAGGGCTCGTCACTAAGGTCAAGGTCCTCCCAATTAGGACCATCGAAAGGGGTAGTGTCCCCGTGCATGGGTGACATAGCCACTACGAGATCAACACCAGACTCTGAGCTTTTGGTCGTAACGTGGCTCATGGTAATGCCAAGGGAAAAGCAACATAGACCTACGCTCAAGAATGGGTCTGTGGGTGCGGTGTCAAGACATGAGTCTAGGGTATGAGTGTTAATCAACCCCGGACATGCCAAAAGTGGAGGTGTGGGTGAGGGGCACAACACTACAGACTCAATAGGTCGCTCAAGCTCACCCTCCGTCGGAGTCACAAGAGACGGGTCAGAAACAAGAGATAGGTCACTCACGGGGCTAAGCATCTCGCTGGGGTGAGAGCAATCTGTATCAGGTATCACTTCCGTCGTGGGTGGTAGGACAGTGGTAGACATCGTGGTGACCTCAGTATGAGAATGACTCGTACTGCGGAGGTCAAGGTGAGGGTCCAACCGACCAATTCTGGCGGATGTCAAAGATTGTTTGTAATGAAGGGCGAGTTGATACGTCTGCTTGAGTGACTTCAAGCTATGATAAACCACCTTAGTACGAATGTCAGATCGAAGCCCAGACCGGAATCTGCAAGTGGTCATGGTTGACTCCTCTCAGATATCGCTCCTCACTACCAACTCATCAAAACAATCTATGTACTCAGCGACAAACATGGATTCTTGTTAAAGGGAAAATAATTGGTCGAGCAAGCGACTCCGATATGATGAAGGTAGGTACCTCTGACACAATTTACGCTTCATGTCCATCCAACTACTGATGCAACGAAAACGGTCTCGCTCGCGGGTCCTCTCAACGCAAGCCCAATATGCCCTTGACTGATCTAAAAGTCTAAGTGTCGCAAACTTAACGGGACGCTCACCGAATAACTCAAAATGATCAAGATAATACTCAATATCCACGAGCCAATAACTGAAAGACTCGGGACTCAATAAGCCGTCAAAGGAAGGAGAAACTGTACGAAACTGACTCTCAAGATCTCTCTCAAAGTGACAATCCTCATAATAGTCATCCCTAACGTAATCAAGTCGAGTCGAAGGATCAACACGATCCGCTCGCATGCAAGGATATGAACGACGACAATCATCATACTGATCGTCTTTGACATAGTGAGGTTGTGTCGGTGGGTCGACACAATCTCGAGAAGTGGTGTGCCGCAGACGATAATAATCATCATGATAACGTGAGGATTTCTCTGAAGTCAATCTATGATATTGGGTATAGGGGGACTCAGAATCCCCAAAGTGAGGAGAGGAACGACGACAATAATTAGTCATGGATGAACCTAAAAACTCTATATGACCTAACACTACAAAGAATGCAAATGGCCTAACGTTGCCCTCTGATACAAAAATGATGTAGGGGTAGGCTAGTGGTGCACAAAACCTACAACGCTAGGTGATCGTGTCAGGGTGACATGCTAATCCAACTCTACATGTAATGCAATGACCGGTATTTAGCAAATAATTTAAGTAATGTAAGTTTTAGCACCACACAGATATTTGAATAGAAAAATAATTATTTCTTTAGGCAATTGGAATGGCTTTCCTCCGCTCGTAGGGCCAAAGCAAAGCGCGCAGCGAATGCTCCCTCTTGCAAGTTATTAGTGCACAAAAACAAATTTCCACAAATAGAAATCTAAAGAAGATATGATAAATTATCAAATACAAATGTGAATAAAATAGTACAATAATACAAATGCTCACAAAGTAGATGTGTAGATCGGCGATCGAAGATGGAACTGGTGGCGAGGCGACGGTGACGGTGGCTGCCCTCAGTAGAGAACGGTGCGAACGGACAATAAAATAGTGGATGCGGCACGAATAAGTAGATCCGGGCCGGGGTGGGTAGATCTACTATTTAGGGTCGGATCCGGGCAAAAATGGAAAGTTTGCGCGGTGAAAATAACGGATCGGGTGGCTATAATCCTAGATCTGGACTGATCTAGAATTTTTGGGCTATTAGGACGGTGGATCCACGGAGGAGAAATGTGGGGGTAGTCGGCTAGGGCAAAGAGGCCCTTGGGGTGGCCGGATTTGGTAAGAGATGAGGGCTAGTCGGCCAGCAGTGGGGAGGGGACAAGAGGTGGAGTCGGCCCTGTAGCGGCGCCGGAGAGGCGGCGGGTTTGAGGGGAGGAGGCGGGTTGGGCGGCGGAAAAGGGGCAGCAGGCCGGCTGTTTTCCGGGGCTGGAATGGCGGGCTGCAGCGGGTGAAATGATTGTTTGAGGCGTGGAAAATGAAGGTGGGGTAGGGATTACCTTGGGGAGGAGTTTGGAGGATTGGGAGTCGTCACCTGGGGTTCCACGGCGTCTGCACCAGGGAGGAATCGCGGGATTTCGGGATTCAATGTCTCCAAAATCTGCAATGTTTTGGTTCAGCTACTTAGACCAATATTTATAAGAAGAGAACAAATTAAGGCTTCACCATCAACGGCTATGATTGGCCGGTGGGATCGGCCACTAAGTGCGTGAAAATAAACTCAAAAAAAAAACTAATATAGGTTTTTGACACGCGGCGACGTGCCAGATGCAACCGCGGAGTCCGATCGTCGATCCGGGCACGCCATATATGGTAAATCGCAAAATCAACCCCAAACGGGCCCAAAGCTCGTGCTCGTCTCTGCTCCGCATCAACAAGCCACAATACCGGCTTCACACAAGCGCAATCAAAGGGAAATATACGTAGAAAACACATGGAAGATAAATGCACATCCTAATGACCGGGATGAGAAGGTTCTTACCCTTGGAGAGAGAATCAGATCCATGGAAAGTAGCAAAGCTTGCGTGGAGAAAAATTGTTCTGACCCAAGGACTTCTTTTATGGCGACATCACGTCGATCTGAGCGGCAGAGCTCCGACAACTCCCTCCTCAAGGGTGAGGAGCACCCACTTCTCTATCCCTCTCTTGATGTAGCCCCAAACAAATGAAAAGAGAGTGATCTAGGAAAATAAGGTTCGACCTCCTTATTAAAAACACTCAGGCGCACCGCAGTCACCATCTGATGGGGTTCAATGGAAATCCAACGGCCGGAATCGCGAGATTAAACCAACTCAGTCCGTCCGGGAGCTACCGCGACGCGGTGGGTACTATCACACGGTGGTATATCCCCAGACACGATTTACTCGAGCGCACACTACCGCCTGCGGTAGGATCTACCACGCGGCGGTAACCCACAAACAGCCCACGGCACTACCACATTTCACTTGAGAAAATAAAAGAGTTACACGGGTGACCAAAAGATTGTTTTCATTGAATTTTTTAATGGTAATCATTTCAATCCGCTTATACGCAAGGATTGCTCTTTTTTCCCTTTTTTGTTGTGTAGCCGAGATATTATTGCGCAATAGCTAAAACATGGGGTTTGACATGTATCTCACAGGTTAGAGTTCCTGATTCCAAGAATGTTATGGCGCAAGTTGTCAATTTATTTGATCCATGATTAAAGGTAATCCAATATTTCACTAGCTCAATATTAGCTTACTATTCACATTCATTATCTAACCATTATTTTTTGGTCAAGATAGATACATTCATACTATATGAAGTCTCAAAATGGTAGGGGAACAACAAACAAAATGACTGAAAAAACTAAGGTGTAATTGAATCAATTTTCATTTTATTTTGATTTACTTGCATAAATAATGTATTCGTAGAGACTAGTATTATATTTATGTGTTTACAGATTGCTACAACAAGGATTATTGATAATATTTTGATTTTACTTTTGCTTAGGATATATTATTATTTTATTTTTGTCAAAGTATTGTTAGGGTCTATATGTTGTATTTTCTGGCTTGCAATGAATAGAGAAATTTATTTATTTTTGGTTTTTTTGGGGTGGTGTGCTAATAGCCTGCTGGTGTGAAAATTGATTTCTTGCTTGTGCTAATATAATATGGCAATTAATAGCAAATTCTATGGTGCTAAAAACATTGCTCTTTTTGTCATACAAACAAAAATACCTGATTGGGGTAGTTGATAATATTGAGATCATCAGAAAATACAAATTTGCCACCCGCCTGAACTGTTATGTCAAATACACTACTCTCAGAATTCTAGGGTTAGAAGAAGAATAAATAAATTAGAAAACATATAACCTGTTCAAACAATCCTTTTGGCAAGAAAGTAAATACGTTGTACTTTGTAGTTGATACAGAATTCCCCTAAAAATGCAAAAAGAGAATTTGAGAATATAATTATGAAATGATGAACAAATCAAACTGGTAGATAAAACTAATCAAGACTGGTGAGAAAGGGGAAAAAGATGGATCAAAATAGTATGGACACAAGTTCTGCTTAATACATTTTCAACATTTATTAGTTCAAAGATGAATTTTACACGGATCTTTGTAACCATAGATTTTATATTTTAAATCCTCCACTGTATCGGTATAGGATCATCATGTAGAGCATGAATAGCTTCATATGTGTATGAAAAATGTGCCGGAACTCAAAGTTATTAAAGTACTAGAGATATGATCCAACTAATTGAATTACATTATAAGTGTTAATGCCACAAATGGAAGAGAAAAATAATATTTCTTACCCAAAAAAAAACTAAGAGAATGTACGTGCACGTAAAGCATAAAAAATTGCAAACAATTCACACATGAAAAGAGACTAATAATGATAAAGTGATGTCATAATGCTACTTATACATCATGATACGAGTACAGGTTTCTGTAATCGGGAGGGTAGGGCAGCGCACATTAGAGCATCACTAAAGATGTGTCTTGCATGACCATGAAGGGTCTAAAAGGGAAGGGTAGAACTGTCTTTAGCATCATGTACACTCCTATCTAAGGAAGAAGAGGAAAGACTTGGGTATCTTTTGATGTTGAAAATTTTGTAAGCGTTGGGCATTGTGAAGAATCTCGCCGATGTAAGCCCTTCATATTTTCATCTTACAATGCAACCTATCTGATTGTACCAGCTTAGTTCGACTTGCTGCTTCCCCCACCTAACTGATTCATCGGACAATGACACCCCTTGCTCGGGCAGCCCATCTTCAAGCGCATCTCATCACGGTATATCCTAATGCACAATCGAGCGTCTATTCCTGCGGATATCCAAGGCAACTCCCTCGTAGATCGATCCTGCGACTCGCCGTGTCATCGCAACCTTACTGTTGATTCCTTCTAGCATTGCAATTCATAGCCGTTGTTTGCTTATTCCATGAAGTGAATTGTGGTAATGTGTTAGCTACGGCTAATCTAGGGTAAGCCAAACTAAGGAAGTATCTGAGATTTGTTCTGATGATGCCCTAGGGGGGAGAGTTGATCCCACCCCCCAAATACCAGCCAGTTGATCTGGCTTGGCTGGTTCACCAATGGCTAGTTAAGCACAATGTGGGAACTGAACTAGATGGTTCAATCCCCCAACTCCTGGACCCCTTCTCTGATATTTTATGTCGTAACACTCATAATTCGGCGGGTCATATCATGCCCTCCTTCAAAAAACTACTTGTCCCCAAGCTAAAATTCTTAGTACATCGATCTGAATTCATTGCAATCATTCAGGTCCTCTCTGCTTCTGGTAATACTTTCCATAAAACTAAGGTCTGTGTAACATACTGCCCCTGTATCAATCTCCAACGAAACTCCACGATCTTTTCAGGAATCAGTCGGATCTCCCCCAGCTCAGAAGCCAAACGAAGTGGGTGAACCGTCATTTTCGTAACTCTTTGGGCCCTCTTTAACAGAGAAACATGGAAAGTGAGATGTATTTTTGACCCCACCGACAACTCTAAGGTGTATGCAATTGGACCGACCTTTTTCAAGATCTTGTAAGGTCCATAATACTTGGGAGCCATTTTCTGGTTGGCCTTACTTGTCACCAATAGCTATATATAGAGTTGCAAGTTCAAGTATACAACCTCTCCTTCCTCAAAAACACTCTTTACGATGCTTGTCAGCCCGTGCCTTGATTTTGCTTTGAGCCTTCAAGAGATTTCTTCAAAGTAGTTCAACCATCAAATCCATTTCTTACAATCTAAGCTCAACTTACTTGACTGCAGTGGAGTCGCTCTCAAGATTCCTCCAAGGGGGTGGAGGTCTTCCGTATAATTTCTCAAAAGGTGTCATCCTCAAGGCTATCTGATATGCAGTATTATACCAATACTCATCTCAAGGCAACCACTTACTCCACTGCTTGGGTTTCTCCATAAAGAAACATCTGAGATATGTCTCCACACTGCGGTTCAACGATTCTGTTTGTCCACCTGTTTGAGAGTGGTTGGTGGTGCTCATCCTTCCATGGACATTTTGTCTGTCGTTGATTGTAAACACCATCGACATTTTGTCTCAGTCATGAGTGACTAAGCCCAATGATTTGAGTCATTGCACTCCCAGTACCATATCATATCCACTGATTGGTAGCAAGTAGAGATCAGTAGTACAGTGGTACCCTTGAATCAAGAGTGGAACACCCCTCAGAACTCCTATACACTGCAGTTTGATACCATCTGCCACAAAGACCTTGAACCTTGCATCATGTGATGGTCTGATATGTAGACAGTTCGCCACTTTGGGGTTTATGAAGTTGTCCGTGTTGCCACTGTCCACCAATATAGAGACCTTCTGCTCACCTACACACCCTCTCATCCTCATAGCGACAAGTCTGTCGCCACCTTCAAGTGCCTGAATTGAAACTCCCAACTCGGCATCTTCCACAACTTCAACTTCCTCTAATGTGCACCCCTCATCTAGCGGCTCTTCCTCACTCAGCATGTAGATCTGCATGGATTTGCACTTGTGGCCCGGTACAAACCGTTCATCACATGAATAGCAAAGCCCCTTGGCCCTTCAGTCCTACATCTCCGGCCACGAGAGCCTCTTCACGGTTGCTCCCTTCCTTGTCAGCACATCCGCTACCTTGTTTACTGCTAGCCCACATAACTGTTGGTTACTCTTTTGTATAGCAACTCTTCTTCAATTGAACTTTTCTTCCTGCAGTTTCACAAGCCCAATTGCCTGCTTCATACTTTATGGACTGAAAGCTTGCACCTCATCACTGATGTTTTCCTTCAGACCTACCATGAAACATCCCAGTAGTGCATTCCATGGCCATTGGACCTTGCTGGCAAGCTTCTCGAACTCAGTGCGGTACTCACAAATTGACCCAGTTTGTTTGAGCTCACTCAAGAAGTGCAAGAAGTGTCCGTCCTGGAGGGAGGCGAAAGCAGGACCGTCTCCATCAATGCAGAATTAGAAGAGAAGAGTAAGGCATTACTCATCCAGTGATTGTGGGATAACATCGACATCTTCGCTTGGTCATCCTTTGATATGTCAGGGATCAGTTCGGACGCCGTCTGCAATCGCCTCAACATCAGCTTTGACTTCAGGCCCATGAAACAGAAGAAGCGAGTAGTGCTACCACTCTCGCTGGCCCTATCCGGGAAGAAGTCCTCAAGTTACTCGACGTAGGGTTTATTCGAGAAGTCCAGTACCTAGAGTGGATTTTTATAGTGTTTATGATGCAAAAGGCTAACGAAAAGTGGAGGATGTGCGTCGACTTCACCCGACTCAACAAGGCTTGCCCTAAGGATTGTTATCGGCTGCCCCAGATAAGTTCCTTAGTGGACTTTGCAGTATGCTTCTCAGTAGTGAGTTTTTTGGATGCTTTCTCAGGGTATCATTAGATATGAATGCATGACCCGGACGTGCCCCACACTTTGTTCATCACGAACAAAGGTTGTTATTGTTACCATGTCATGCTGTTTAGATTGAAGAATGTCGGTGTCACATACCAGAGAATGAGTGATTACGTGTTCAAGCAGCAGAAAGGCCATAATTTGGGGGACTGTGTCGACGATCTCATCATCAAGAGCCATGAGATGGGGATCGTCCCAGAGATCTGACGGAAACGTTCAACACTCTTCGCAAGTACAACATGACACTCAACTCAGTCAAATGTGTCTTTGAAAGTTCCTAGGACACCTACTCACCCCTCAGGGCCTGGAGTCAAATACTCAACTCAAATACTCAACTCCTGACAAGCTAAAGGATGTGTAAAAGATGTAGCCCCTTAGAAATCCAAAGGAGGTTCAGCAATTGGCAGGGAGAGTAAAAGGGCTCCGCTTCATTTCAGGTTCCGGAGACAAGTGTGCCCCTTTTTTCTGGACCCTTCGGGGAGGAAAGAAATTTGAGTGGACGGAGAAATGTAATAAGGCGTTCGAATAGCTAATGCGTCAATTAACAACCACCCCGCTTCTCCAAAACCCCCATCATTCAGAAGATCTATTTATGTACCTTGGAGTTGGTAAAGACACCATCAGTTCAGTCCTAGTTCGGGAAGAGGGTAGGAGACAGTTTTCCATTCACTATGTCAACCGCATACTAAAAAGCGTCGAAACGCGATACCCGGTCCTGGAAAGGTTGGCCTTGGCCCTAATAATCTTGGCGAGAAAACTTCATCCCTACTTTCAACCCCATTCCGTCAAGGTGGTCACGGTTAATCCCCTCAGAGTCGTGCTAGAGAAGCCAGAGCATTTAGGACGACTGACAAAGTGTGTCATAGAACTCAGTGAGTTTGGCATATAATATGTCCCGTGGCCCCGTATCAAGGCTCAGGTTCTGGCCGATTTTCTCACCGACTTCGCGGATGTTGGCAGCACTAAGCAAGAGCTTTTGGTCCCGTTGTGCAGGAAGATGTTCGTAGACGGGGCTTTCAGACAAAGCTCCGTCGGCGCGGACATCGTCCTAATTAATCCAAGTGACACCAGAATCAAGCAATCAATCATATTCCATTTTCCCACCTTAAACAATCAGGTAAAGTATGAAGCGTTGGTAGCCGTATTAGGCCTAGCTCGGGAAATCGGCATTGATGACATAGAAGTCAAGACAAATTAATTGGTCATGACATCGCAGATCAATGGCACTTTTGAGACTAGGGAGGTAGTTGAATCTCGCCAAGCAGTATATCGGACGCTTCTGTACTTTTGGCATCCAGCATATTTTGAGGGAGGAAAATGTTGAGGCTGACGAGCTGGAAAATTTTGGACTCCTGATTGGGGAACTTTTATAGAGTTATTTTGTCCTACGGTACATGAGGCAGATGTTATGAAGATTGATCAAAGCATGTCTTAGATAGATCTCTTTGTTCATTACTTCAAAACTGGGGAAGTCCATCCCTTGATGGGTGACAAGAGGAGGTTCAAATTGAAGGCAGCTTACTATTCCTTAGTCTCAGGGGTTCTCTATTGGACGCAAGGTTGCAGATGTCGGATGTTAGGCTCATGTCGGTTTGACTTTGAAATATCGTATGTCGGATTGTGGAGATATATCAGGGATATTTTACAGTGTCAAATTTTAATACAACACTCAAGCCTTTATCCCACTATAATGGGATCGGCTATATGGATCCTTTGTCATCATTGTGCCCAATCTGAACATTTTTTTGTAAATATTTGCAGTTACATACATGATGTATTTTTATAAATAACATAATAAATATATACATACATAATGCATGTTTATAAATTATACCTTAAACATATATACACATAATGCATGTTTATAAATTACACAAAAAGAAACATTGACGACAGTAAATGACATAAAGAGCATTAAATCAGAGAGCGGCGAGCAAATTTTGGCTTAGAAAGATCATGAAATGTAGCACAAAACAAAATATTACCGCTCGAACGCTTAAAAGAAATGAAAATTATATATTTTTAGCATTAAATGAGAGAGCGAATTCGAATGAAACTATAAGGAAAGACATGATGTGCTTAGGCATTAGTGAAATTATGACAAAAGATATGGCATAATGGCGATAAAAGATCCATATAGCTGACCCCACTATAGTGGGATAAAGGTTAGAGTGTTGTTGTCATATATCGTCTGAGAGATATCGCCCGATATATTGGATAAGACTGATATATCGAGGCCTGAAGAACGATATATCAGGGATATTTTCAAAAATGACATTTTTGTTTAAAATATCGATGTCGTAGTGTTTTCTGCTCAACTTTTATGTTGGTTGACATGTGAGACATATCGAATGACATCTACAACACTGATTGGAAGACCCTGCTCTCGCATTTGGCAAAGTGTGTGACGAAGGAAGAGGTTCCTCGGATTCTACAAGTATATTCGAGGGAATGTTGCAGCCATTTAGGAGCGAGGACCCTCGAGAAAAGGTCCACCATCTCCAGAAAGATAGGGAAAGTCCACCGCGCATCAAAGTACTCGAACAGGAGGACGAGCTCGTCGGCAAACAAACTATGGAAGTGCTCGCCGGGATCAGGGAGGCGATGAACGTCGCGGGTTCAAGAGCAATCCGGGCAAGAAGTGTCACGAACTCCTTGTCGGGAATTCTAAACACAGGAGGTGTGTATTGCAGAAAGGCAATTGTGCAATCCGCCCACGTAGCGCCCGGCATAGAAGCTCGCCCGCTCACAGAATCACTCATATTTCACTACCAAAAAAGGAGGAGCTTAGGCCTATTTATACGAGTCATAGAGTTCCCTGCCTCGAAATGCGAAACGTTGTAGGCGACTACTTTTCAGAGTAAGCGCCTCGCGGTGTCCTTCCCTGCAAAAGCGCAATACACAGGCATAAAACATTCACATCATATACATGAAAATTATAAACTGTCTGAATGGCAGCCATGGTGTCCGGCATTAAAAAGTTCGCAAACCCAGCTAATTATAGCATAGCCATCAAATGTCCTCACAGACAACTCAACCCTCTAATTCTCTTCGGCAGAAGTCCACTCCACACCCACGAATGCCAGGTTGTTCGTAATCTCAGTGAGCGAGCCCAATGCACCCACCAGTTGTTTATTCAGCCTAGCATCCAACGTGTGTATGACGCGGACATATTCCCTCTCTCTCCGAGTGTACTTTTGGGGAATGTCCTCCAAGGGGGTCGGATTTTGCAGTTCCGACGACGCGCTTATCTGCGATGCAGACGGGCGTACGCTCTCGGCCATGCACGTGATGGTCTACTTCAGCACTGCTAGCTCCTCCAGCCAGATAATGCGCGCACGCGACCACCGGAACTCCTTTTGAAGCGCAGCTACCACCGAAGAGCCCGCTGCAAACAAAGGTACGCGGATTAATTTTTAGTATCATTAATAAACAGGTTGCGGGAAAGAAAAATCTCATTAATTGCACCCGCCGTTCGAGAGGTCGGCGCCTTTGCGGCAAGCCTCTTTTTCTTCTTCGAAGAGCTAGCTCCCTTGGACTCGGGCGCTTTCTTTTTCTTCTTCTTCTCCCTTTGTGGCACAAATCCAGAAGGCGCGTCGGTGGTAGCAAGTAGCTGGGTGGCGGTCTCAACCGCTTTCCCTTTATAAATTTCGGGAAGGAGCTCGGTCTTCAATTTAGTGAGACCTTTATAGAATTCGCCGTCTTCTTCATCATCCTCGTCTTTGTTGTCCTTGTTGTCACCATCCTCGTCGACGTCATCCTCATCATCGTCCTCCTCCTCATTGTTGACCTCGATGTCATCCGCTACCTCCACCACAGTCGTCTCCCGCGGGCGCTCCTGTCGTTTGGCGTCCTCTGCCAGGATCTGCTGTCGGAACAGATCTGGATCCGTCCAGGTGGATGGCTCCCTGGAGGCCTTTGGCGCTTCCTTTTCCAAGTTCGGTGCGGGGACCTTCGGTGCCGTCTTCTCCTTGTTCGGCGAAGACTCCGTTGGAGTCTCGGTGCCCGTCAGAGCATCCGCCTGGTTCTTTGGCAAGCTCGGATTCTGGATTTTAAATTTTTGGAATTTCTACTTCCTCTGAGTACTCGTCTCGGGGACGGGCGAAGCCCCCGAGGTCGCAAAAAGGTTCCCTTTTGTCTCCTTTGTCAAAGTGCCCGCACCGGTGTCGAGGAAGTTTTCCATGTGCGCCTCAAGTTCGGAAAGGATGGAGACTTTCCCGCCGGCTTTGGAGGATGAGGAAGGCTTTGTCGAAGACTACAGCGTCGGCGGTGCCTTGGAGGAACCACCGGTTGGCATTTTCATAAACTTCCTCGGCCTGTTGGGATCGGGCACCTTCTCCAAGTTCTTCTTCGGGGAGCCCAGCTTCGCGACGAGGACGACATTCAAGCTCACCATTTTACAAAAGCAGTCGCGCAAAGCGGCTGGCAGTTTCAGGGGAGTATCTCAACAAGGGAATAGCCTGGGCTATTTATAGACTTAGAGCGGCACAGAGATCGAATCGCAGTCTTCGCGGTTATCAGTTACTATTTTGGAGTCCGCGCAGACTCAAAAGGTGTGGTGATTATGTTAACTCAAATCCTACGACAGCGGACAACATCAGACGACGTCGGTCATAAAACAGCTGGGAGGACACTCTGAGGTGTTCGCAAACGCTCTCCGAGTAATCGCGCGCGCACAACTAATTCTGGCGAGGGGTCGCATGCCCTTCAGAGGCTCCTCCAACAATTCATCAAAGAAATTGCGGTGAGCACTTGTTGGGAGCTCATGCGGACTCTTCAACTCGGCAGCAGCATGCGCAGTTACGCACGGTCTCTTCTTTCACCCCCGTCGCCCGACTCCTCATGTACCTTGGGAGACCGCGCATAGGAGAACTTGTGAAGTTGTAACAAATTTACAAAATGCTAAATATTTCAAGTCATATTTTTGGAACATGTTAGGGGGTCGAAAAGGAACCAAACTCGAGTTTAGTAACGTTTATCGCTCTCTGACCGATGGACAGATCGAGTTCGGTAAAAAAATGCCTGAGGGGCCTACGTAAGTGCCTAACAGGGGCGAATGTAAAACAATGTGATATGCACTTCCACAAACACAAGTCACATATAATAATTCTAAAAATTGCTTCCCTAATAAATCTCATTTCGAGATTATCTATGAGTTTTTGTTACCCCCACCTACTTGACTGTCATCCTCTCTCAGTTCATGAGCGTATTTTATTCGATGTGCAAGCTCATATTAATTATTTAAAAAGATTGCATAAATGTATTTCTAAGAAGTTGCGAGCAACCTTTGAACATTATAAACTCATTGTCGATCAATATCACCATGAGTTGTACTTTTCAAAGGGAGATTTGGTGTTTGTTTATTGCAGCAGGTTTGATCCATTCCATGTTCAGAAGCGCATCGAGCCACCTGTCGAGGCCCCATACATACCACTTGACTTGGCCCCAGCAATGACACCAGATATCTTTGTTGCCAGTCTTTGCGAATTCTCATCGGGGTCGAGCTCTTTCAACCCCAAAGGAAAGTTCAATGGTTCTGACTGTTGGGCAGTTAATTGTGTACATGAGCAAAAAATGGGAGTTGCGAATATGAGAATGCTTATGTGGATGTGTGGACATGAGAATGCTTAGGATATAATTAGGAATGAATGTATTAGGGGTAAAACAGGAGTGGCACCAGTTGTAGAGAAGATGCGAGAAGCTCGACTAAGATGCTTTGGTCACGTACATATAAGATCATTAGAGGCACCTGTTAGGTGTTGTGAGAGTTTAGTAGCTAAACATGTTAAACGGGGGAGGGGTAGAACAATAAAGACTTGGAATGAAATTATACAGAAACACATGATGTATTTAGGCATTAGTGAGATTATGACTAAAGATATCGCACAATGGCGACAAATGATCCATATAGCCAACCCCAATATAGTGGGATAAAGGCTTGAGTGTTGTTTGTTGTTGTGTTGTTATTTTTACTTATTGTGATGTATTTCTTTTCTCGTGCACCGACGTTATTTGAAATTGTTAGTCTCATCAGTGTGACCACCTGGTGAGACCCTGAATAAATGGTCTGATAATTTAGGATAGTTAGGATGGGAAAGGCAAGCTTAAACTATTCAAAATGCATAAATTTAAATAGATCCAAATAGGGCGAAATTTAAATAGCCAAGTTTTCTTATAATTGGAAAATCTGCATTGGGGAAGAAATAAAACAGATCAGGACTGAAGTAATAGATGGAAAATAATATTTGGATATTAAAATTGGAAAGGATTAATCCGACAATAAAAAGTCTGCTATTAATATCACCATTGAGAAAGGGAATGACAGCTCGGTTAAAATAGAGGAACGGAAAATCCTTCGTCCCTCTGAGTTACCGGCGACAACCTTGCATCCGCGCCTTCGTGTTCTGACCGCCGAAGACTCGTGCCCACCTTCTCCAGCCCCGGCGACATCAGAAGATTCACGACCTCCTCCCAACGGAAATTCCACTCGCAAGTATCCGCCGAAAGCAGTCCGCCTCCAGCAACACTGAAGTTACCCAGCGCCGACTTCCTTGCTTGGTCGCCGTCGACCCCTCTGTCAACTCCGGTGGTCCTCCCGATTGGCATCGACGACGACCTAATCTTTTTGTCAGTCGGCCGAAGGTTACCGCTCTCCATGTACGTTGTGCGCCGACTGGAGTTGGAGCTGATCACCTCCTCTGTGAACTTTCTAGTTCGTCCGTTGATGTCGACTACAGCTCCAAGCTTTGTCAACCGGCTAACGATTGTGTGACAACTCTGGGTAAACATCTCCTCTGTGGTATCCTGCACTATGCACGTGCTCCACTTATTAGATTAAGTCTATGTGAACTGCTTAAAGAAGTTTGAGCTTGTCTTCGAATATTCTCACGACGTTAGATATCGTTATTTCATAAATTATTATTGAGGATATGCTTGTGATTGTACGAATATCACGTTAATTCAACTTGTTAAGGTTTAGTAGTCTAATCTCAAACAACATTAATGGCCTTATCAAAGTCCAAACGACGATTGTGATTTTGCGTGTCAAAATTTGATTTGGTCTGCTCAGCCTTCTTTCACAATTAAATTGGTCACTTAAAGTAGCGTATTTTTGAAACTCTAATTTTAGGTTACATCAAGAAGGGTGGGATAGTAATGTAGATAGAGCTTTAGAGTTATGTGTTGCTTGGTATTTGTTAATGTTCCCTGACCTAGGAGAAGATTGGAGACATACTTCTATCTTATACACATTTTCCTAAAGCAAGAGATCCGGCTATATCCTTATCATCTGGCATGAGTTAATAAAACAGCGTTCCAGGTTGCTTGGCAATGTCTTGCAACAATTAATCTTGCGCACTTTGAGGATCATGTATGGGGCGGCATTCTCCCCCATGAACATCACATAGGTATTATCAGGGCGACCTTAGTTATATTATCATGACGTCATAACTTTGGGCTATTGAACACATTGTATTTTATGATAAAGATCATAAAAATCACTTTATCCCCCACTCATCAAGAAAATGATAATAAGAACAAGGGTCAAAAAGCGACGTGTGCTCAGGAGTAGGAATCCAAAGGCTGCTAAATCCTATATTCTTTAGTCATTCTCGAAGTAAGGGCCCTGAGTTTGGGGCAAATTATCTTATGTCTACTCAGTAATTAAATGAGGACATTACTATCATTAACGTCACTCGTCGAGCGGAACATCCCATCGTTAATTCATTCCCCAAGGGACCACTACTTAGGGATGATACATGGGCATCCACAGAGGAACTAGATAGACTCGCTCCTACCCTCAGACAAGAGTACGATCATCTTAATTCAACGAAGATAAATATTCTCGAGACGAGGGGAGTTAACAATGATAATGTCACACAACCCGTAAGGGTCTACAGGTGTTGGGTGAGGAAGCGGTGATTAGGAACGTTAATTTTAAGTGAATCACCAATATAGGAATTTTAGTGATTTTTATATATTTTTCTTTTATTAGTTTAGTTTGTTATTGCAGGTCATCATGGCCGAAGAATCACGATCATCTATGATTCATCGTTAAATCTATAAATAGGGTTAGAAAAATTCATTTACAATGAGTAAAAGTTGAAGAAAAAATTTTATCTTTTGGTCACCCGGTGCCGAACCAGAAACTAGGTGTGATGCTTAGAACATTCCCCATTGAACTTGTCTTGGCCGGTCACTTCTCCCCTCTCCAATCACCACTTCCGGCAACTAGCCACCACCTGGGTGGCTGGGGAAGACAACATCCCCTCCATCACCACCTCTCCCATTATCTCATGACTGTCTCGAAACTATCCCCACTATCCTCGTAACTACTGTAATTACCTATTATCTATCATCGCATGACCCATAAGGGCCATAACCACCTCCATTAACTCATAACTAACCTAAACTATCACTAATAACTCTTCCAAACTTCTAGTTCCCTCCCCTTAACCATCATATATCTAAACTACACTATCTAAGAGGATCCTATAGACTTCCCGCATTCCCAATTTCTCATAGCAATTATTCACCCTCACCGTCACTCTCATTCGGACGCCCTTCCAGGAAACCAACAAACTACCCCCACTCCCAGTTCCTGCTAAGTACCTTTGACTTTTAGGATCACTCCAAACAGTCTATTACCCTTATTTTCTCCCTGTAACGGCCCACAATTAAAACTTTCAAGACATGGAATCTATTACAGCGCCTCGTCATCTCTTGAAATCATCCAAAACACTACAAGGTGTGTCAGATCTCCATTCCCTACCCCCATTCCAGTTTGGGGCAACCATCATGCCTTGGAATTTTATTCGAATACCTAGAAACCCCATTTTTGTCATCCATCCCATGTCCACTGCCATCTGGTGCACTGAAACCACATTTCAGGACTCATACAGTCTCTTCCAGCCCTTTAAATTCCCTCTGGAAGTCCAGGTTCAGTCCATTATTGCTTCTAAGGCCTCTGGTCTCTTACTGGATCTCCAAATGAGCCTTCCATTTTGTAAGCATTATGAGTTTATTTCATGTCACTACATATCTTTAGCTTCACTGGTCGTTGCCTACTTGAACTCTCTATGGTGTCAAACAGTTCTGTCCAACCCTCCGACTCCCCTCTAAAAGTATAGGTGCAATCCATTGTTGCTTCACCGGCCTCTTGTCTCTCATTGGATCTCCAACAAGCCTTCCAACAAGCCTTCCATTTAATGAGTGTTTTGAAGCCCAAACAAGAAGAAGTTTCACAAATCACAACCTAATTGTTTCCACTATTATAATGACGACATAAGAAATGCTAATAGTCACATGACATCAAGTCAGTAAAAAAATAAAAATCCACAACGCAAAACAAGTATCTCAGGCTAGCAAATAACGAACAAAGAACTGCATGGATTCCAAATGAGTTGGGAAGGATAGATCTGAAGGACCTTAAACTTAACGGGCAGATTAGCCTCCCGGTCGTTGCAGAAGATCGTTCGGTGACTAGGATGCTGAGGCTGTACCCGGCCAAGCCGAACTGTCTGGGACGAGTTCTGCCGGATTCCTCCATTCTGGAACGAGTTACCACTCCAAGAAGCGCTTCCGCTGCCGCCGAGACGCGCCGTAGTTGCCGTATGTTGGTCCCCGGGCATGCTCATCCCTCCCTCGTCGCCTTCTTCCTCCGCCCCCTTCACGGGATGTAAACGGAGGAAGATCGAGAGAGGATAACTGACCTGATTCTTCCGAAATCGAACGGAAATAAAAGGGAGAGGATCGACGGATGTGGAGAAGGAAACTATAACTGACCGCAATCGATCGACGTTTGATTAAGCGTTCATGGCTCGTGATCAGTACGGTTGGGCTCCGATCTCGGAGAAATCGGAGCGGCGGAACGCCTCTTGTTTCGGTCAGGGAGGGTAAAAAGAATGTCTACGGGTCGTCTTCCAAATTCTCTTCGACTGCCGTCTTCCGAACTCTCTCTCTCTCTCTCTCCCTCTGCGAAAAACCACAATATTGCGTCACTTCCCGCTGCATTAAGCACAACGACAGTTATTGGCAGTCTAAAGATAATAGCAGCTCCTAAATGGTTATTGGCAGCCCAATAGATATTGACAGCATAAAAATTAAGTTTTTAAAAGACATTTCCAGGAAAAATATTCAACATGAAAGTTATAGATCTCGACGCAACTTTTATATTCAACACTTTTTCTAAAAAATGTCATATATCAGGCATATTTTCAAAATGCGCGAAATCTGGGCGGAACTCTCATAATTCCTACTGGATTCCGCGCTTTTGAAAATAGGTCCGCTATATGGCATTTTTAAAAAAAGTGTTTAACATAAAAGTTGTAGATCTCTTATATATCTACAACTTTTATGTTTAACACTTTTTCAAAAAATGACATATAGTAGAACTTTTTTCAATAATCAAAGCTGCACTGCCAATATAAATGCCCGAATATTAAAGTAAAATATTTTATTAAAATTTGCGATGAATCTCAGTTCACGCACCAAGCGGTTTTAGCAAATCCGATTTTGTTGTTAGCAAACCTAAAATTTCCTCTCTTTTTTTTGCTAATTTCAAAGTCTTATTTTTGCTGCTAGCAAACCGGCGGCCCCAATTGCACCCTCTCCCATGAGTAAATCCCAATCATCGCCGCCTCCTATGTCAGCCCTGGTCGTGAAAGAATGCTCTTGGATAGACGTCGTCGGTGAGGCAACGCTGCCAGGGTACGATCAGCCCGAGATTTACGGCGTCGAGACATGGACGGATGATTTTGACCCGGCGGAGTGGGATGTCTTCCCTGATTCTGTGCTCCTTGTTTCCCTCCGACGGTCAACAGTGTTGGGTTCAAAGGTGCATTGGAGATTGACGAGACCTTACAACATCAGTGATGTTGAACGGGATATGACGCCTATGAGGGCGGCGGAGATGTCGCGCAGACGATCTATGATATTACGGACATTGGAGTGATGCCTCGCAAGCAGTCTATGAAGATCTTATGGACATTGGCTCAATTCCGCTGCTATCGTGTCATTTTTTGCCCCCTGTTTGCAATACCATGTTAATTGATCGACAACATCTTAAACATGTATAGCATTGGATCTTTTGATAAAAAAAACATTTTAGGAGATTGTGTAGATGCAGCCAAATCATTGATGGCTTACTCCAATTTCTGAACAAAATGAAGTCAATTCTCCTGAGTAGGTGAAAGGTTTAATGCAGCTGTTATTTCAATTCTGCACGTATAATTTTGGTATTTGAACGTGTAATATTATACGAGTAGTTGCATCAAGAGTTTAGGCACTTAACAAATTTATTATGATACTTTGTTAGTAACAAAAAAAGTTTTAAAATAGTTACTTCAAATTTGAAGGTTTGCTAGTAGTAATTGTTTGCTAGAAATCAAATCGGGTTTGCTATTAACAACACCCCCCAAAAATGGGTAGGGATAACTCGCGTATAGGAAGATAGGGAAGATTTGTGGGCCGTATGATTGGATGTTTTGTGGGTTTTTTTAAATACGATTTCTTTCTTTGATTGTTCATCTTTTGTGTGAATACGGTGAGATTTTGTGAGCCGTCGGATCGTTGATAGGAACAGTTCTCCCCTACCTTTCTCTGGGCGGGTTACACCTACCGATTTTAGTCTAAAAAGGCTTGTTCTCTTGGTAGAGGAATTTTTAGGTATGTTTCTCTCATCTAAGATCAGGGTGCTCGTGCGCATCAAACTGTTGGTTCCTGCAAGAATAACATGATTGATCGAAATACTGTCGTGTTTGACAATATTGACAGTATTTTAGAATATTGAAGTATTCCGCATAAAAAAAACTTCGTCGCAGGATGTCAGATCGTACGGTCGCACCTACAACTAGGTGGCAGAAACGCACCTGAGAATATGGACCTCACGGTCAGGGCCGCCGTCGGCACTGGCCCTGCCAGAGCGTCGTGGGACTGTTGGAATTTTTTATTCACTTATTGGAGAAAAACTCAAAATAATAATATGAGCATCACAATCTCTCACATATGAAAAAATATGTACTATCAATATATTTATCGATAAAAGTTATTTATTTATGTTGCATACTAACTCGACCTCCCGGTCGGGCCGGAATTCTTGGACCGTCTTAGCTCTCGGAACGGTCGAGCGCGCACACAGCCAAAAAGTGTGTTGATTGTACACTAGCAGTTTTAACGTAGAAAAACTCCTCAACTGGGTAAAAAACCGCGTGATCGGATCTGTGTCGGAAAAAATCCACTATTTCTTGGAGATTACAGCTGGTTCGTGAAGTCGATGGTGGCAGGCTACCTCTCGTTACAATTATGAGGTGAGAGAACACTTTGCACGCAGCGGACGACGGGTCGTCGCGCCGGGAGTTGTTACAGGTTATGCTTCGCGTCGGTGGTCTGCAGATAGCGACTTGCTGATTCTGGATGGGAAGCGGAACACTTGGTCTTGCAGTTGCTGAGCCGCTTGGGATTTGGACAATTTGATTTTGCCGGGTGGTTGTGACTTGACCCGCTTGTGGCTCGGGTGTGGATAGGAGGCGACTCGAAGGTGGCTCGTAGGAGAAAACTGACAGAGCTTCATCCTAAGGAAGAAGAAAACTCAAAAGAGACATAAAAAAAAGATGAAAAATGAGCAGGCATAGGGCTCCTTTTATAGGCTCCGGGAGGTGGTTACGATGGTTATGCGGTTATCCGCACACCGTAACCACCATCATAAATGCTTTTACTATAGTTTTAATGTGTGTATCTCGTTATTTGAAGACCGTGGTTAGTGGGTGGTTACGCATGAATCGGACGACCGAGGACGCTCCCCCTTGATCGGACAGCGGGAGCGGGTTTCCACGCGGTGTCGGGGAACTTGCCGCCGAGTTCGCCAACGAGGGGAAGATTGTCGTCGGCAAAGGAGGGGCGGCCGGATTTGTCGCCGCTTGGCCGCGAGGCAGCGGCCGAAATGGGGCGGCCGGCTTGGCCGCCCCTGGGCCGCAAGGCGGCGGCCGGGGAGGAGCAGACGCTCTCCAGGGCCGCGCACGGGCGGCCGAGGGAGAGGGCGGTCGGAGCGGCCGCCCCTTTGGCCACCAGCGACCAAGGATGGCGCAGCCCGGTCGGGCGCCCCTCTTGGCCGCGCGAGCGCTCGAGAAAGGGTCTGCCAGAGCGGCCTCCCCCTTGGCCCCGCCGGCGGCCGCGCGAGGGGGCGGCCCGGGCGGTCGCCCCCTTTGGCCGCTCGGGCCCCGGCCGCCGCTGGGGCCGGTGCGGTGAACGGGGGAGAGCTCCCGACGTCCAGGGAGGAGGCCGCCCGCCCGCCGTTGGTGAGGAGAGGTGGTTCCCTCATCACGTGTAGTGGGATCGGCGTGCGGGGGATCTGGCGCGGTGATCGCGTGCGCGGTCAAACTCAAGATCCCACTCCCTTTGGGTGGAGATCAAGGGTGCGTGGCTATGCGCGCACCCATTACCTATAAAATGGGGTTCATCCCCAGCAAATGCCCATCAGATCTTTGTTGCACGAGACCGCCTCGGACGAAGAAAAAAAGGATCTTCCTCTGCTGCTTTTTTAATGGCGGCGACGGTGGCCAATGATCAGTTTTATTCTATGCTAGAACATTGTATTTTTCTTTTACGTGCTGGCCAACAAATTAAGGTAGGCATATTTATGCCCTAGTTGGATGACAAGGAGATTTCTTTGTACAGGCCTCAGGATATCCTTATGCTCCAAGATGCGTGCGGAACCAGCGAAATCCGCTAGAAAAAAAATATTTGTCACCGTTTTTGCCCCGAGGGCCCATTCTTCTTTGAGTATGGGGCATAAAAAGAAAGAAGCGGTCTCACAAAGACATCTTCTCTTCTCTAGGAAGAATGATGTCAAATTAAGTGGTGACAAAGAGTATGATGTGTGACTAGGTTTTATTTGGTAGAGCGACTGCGATTGTAAAAGGAGCGGTTATAAAAACATATTTGTAAACGCAGTTGTTGGAAACTTGTTGTTGGAAATGAATATCTACTTGAATAGTTAGTGTTTGCAGAGTTGTTCAGAATAGAGAATTGTTTAACGAAACAGCGATAACGTTTACGAATTTTTTTAAATAAATTGTTAAAAATAATATTTACATTTATTATTATTTTTATTAATTAATTTTAATATTAAAAATTCTGTTTTCTATTATACATATATATATTAATTATATATATATATTCTATTCTATTTTTTAATATATATATATATATATATATTTAAAATACTGTTTTTTCAAAATACTGTTAAATTTTAGGAATATTTTTTTTATAATTTTTATATTGTTTTTGTAAAATATTCTTTCCACTGTCATGCGCGCCACCGGTCCGTCGTCCTGCCTCTGCCATGCTTGCGCATTACTCCACCGTCGGCGGCCTGCCGGAGCGCCTCGGGTTACCCCCGACGGGTTCGTCGGGGTCGGGAGAGCCGGACGGTGGGCTCCGAGCACGCCGTCGGCGGCTCCGCCGGCGGCGGCAACCCTAAAAAGTGGCGGAGCTCATGGAGGAGGAGTAGGGAAGAGGCGGAGTAGGGAGGAAGCAGAGCTCATGGAGGAGTAGGGCGGAGGCAGAGCTCATGGAGGAGTAGGCGGAGGCGGAGGTTGGAGCTGGAGCTTGGTGGAGGAGTTGGAGCTTCGTGGAGGAGCTGGAGCTTGGGGCGGCATGGGATGACTACGATTGGAGTGCTTGCGCTTTGTGGAGCATGTGGGTAGAGCTCAAAGATGGGGCCGGTGATCGCCGGAGATGAGGGAAGCGCCAGAGAGGATTGAACCCAAAAACTCTATGGCCACGGCGGGACTTTCTAGCGGGATTTCTTCCTCTTCCCTAAACGCGGGCGACTGGAGCAGCGAGGGACGGTTTGGGGAAGCAAAAATTTTGACGCCACAGAGTTTGATCTCCATTGCAAACGGATGCGCAAAAACAAATGAAAAATTTGTTGCACTGTGCGTTTTGCCTAAAGACAATGGAGTGAAACATGAAACCAAATGAAGTCTGAGCGCTACCGTGTTAACGAAGAAATGTTTTGATCCAAAATAATACCACTTTAAATATGATTGCTTCAGACTATTCTCTAGGCCTCAGATACTGTAACGATCTAGGGAGGACCCCTAGCGCTACCGTGTTACAAAAAAGTGCACTTCTTTGTAACGACCTAGGGAGGACCCCTAGCGCCGCCCGGCCCACCAGCAGCCCATGGAGGACCCATGTCGCCACAGTGGTACAGCCGGAATCTACAAGGCCTGCAGGCTGTACACCCCAAAGCATCTCCGACATGTTTATCAGTACGGTGCATTGTTGCCACGGGGTCTCGAACCCACAACCTTGATAATAAGTCTTTAATTAATACCACTCCTCATCACCAACTGAGCACGGTGATACAGCCGGAATCTACAAGACCTGCAAGTCGTACACCCCAAAACATCTCCGACATGTTTAGCAGCACGATGCTTTGTTGCCACGGGGTCTCGAACCCGCAACCTTGATAAGAAGCCTTTAATACCACTCCTCATCACCAACTGAGCTGAAGCTTATCAAGGTTGCGGGTTCGAGACCCCGTGGCAACAATGCACCATGCTGATAAACAGGCCGGAGATGCTTTGGGGTGTACGGCCTGCAGGCCTTGTAGATTCTGGCTGTACCACCGTGGCGTCATGAGTCCTCCATGGGCTGCTGGTGGGCCGGACGGCGCTAGGGGTCCTCCCTAGGTCGTTACAAATACCGATCTTAGAATTTCTCGCGGAGGAGAACGGATAAAGAAATAATACGTTAGTAAATTAATTGTCATTAAAAATGTATATTTAGTGATGAAAATTGATTTGATTAGCTTTTGCAATCACTGATTAAAATTAATGTTTTTAATGATCCAAATTTTCAATATTAATACGAAGGCTTTATTTGATTTGGCGGTGGCAGATCGATCCGGCGGGTGGAAACGAGGTGTTCGAATTGGAGGGGGAGGTGACTTCTCCAAACAGAGCTTTTTGGAGCGTTTCTCAAGGCGGGCGGGTGGAAACGGAGCATACGCCGCCGGTGGTCCATTTGTTTACTCACCTTTCGGCGGCGTTTGCCCCAAACGGAGCGGCAAAACGCCGAACCAAATAGAGCCTAAGGCTGCATTTGGTTTTGCGGTGGCAGGTCGATCCGACGGGTGGAAACGGAGTGTTCGAATCGGAGGGGGGAGGTGGCTGCTCCAAACGAAGCTTTTTGAGGCATTTTTCAAGGCGGACGGGTGGAAACGGAGCAAACGCCGCCGGAGATTCATTTATTACCTTTCTTCCGGCGGCGTTTGCCCAAAACGGAGCAGCGAAACGCCCAAACAAATAGAGCCGCCAAACCAAATGAAGCTTTTTGGACCATTTGGTTCGGCGGTGTCGGATCGATCCGACGGGTGGAAACAGAGTGTTCGAATAGGAGGGGGGAGGTGGCTTCTCCAAACGGAGCTTTTTGGACCGTTTCTCAAGGCGGGCGGGTGGAAACGGAGCAAACGCCGCCGGAGATTCATTTGTTTACCAGCTTTCCGACGGCGTTTGCCTCAAACGAAACGGCAAAACGTCGAACCAAATAGAGCCTAAAAGTAATTTCTTTTATAATGATATAGTGTTTTATGCACCACGTTGCCACATTGGTCATAAAATGTTAAATGTTTGTATGAATTTGTTGATGTGAAATATTTTTTTAACACAATAATTTATCTATTTGTTTAATATATTTTTGTTAAGATTGTCCTTTATTTTAACAGCTTGATGTGCACATAGCCAAAAGTGATATGCATGTAACAACGTTCTAAATCTATATACATGAAAGCCACAATTCGACCGCATTTCATGTGCACATCAAACTGTTAAAATAAAGAGCGATCTTAGTCAATAAACCTATTATGATAGTCAAATAATTAATTTTAAATATGGCACGAGTTTGGAAAAAGTCCACCGTAATCCTTCCAAAGAATGCTAAGACACTAATGCTAAACTTCTTGCTGAGTCCATGAATATTTTAGGGATATATCGATACATTTTAAGGGTTTATTTGGTTGATTAGATAATTTTTTTAAAATGTCTTTTCAAGAATATCATTTATTAAATTTATTATTTAGATGGATTTAGATAGAAAATATGTTCTTTTCTTATACTTTTTTTTAAAAGTTCGGACCAAAGAGATGATTGAAGATTACTATCTGCTGAATTAGCAGACGTAACAGGAAACAAACAATAGAGAGATCATTTTTATTTCACTATTAGACGAGGTGATCTGTGTTATGTTGTGGAGGTCCCGCCACATACTCAATAGTGTATAGGCCGATGTGTACCACCACCTCCCCTCCCCCCCACCCCCAATTTCACAAGGTCCACTAAAGTGAATTCAAGAGGTCCACTGGGGTGAATTCAGGAGGTCCTCTAGGGTGAATCCAGGAGGCAAGCCTAAGTGACTTTTGTTGAAACCTGGATACTGGTTTAGCAGAGTTTGGACTGGGAGGGAACAATTCAAGTTACTTTACCCGTCGCCAGGTGCTTAAGGCAAGTCAATTCGAACCAGGATTCAGCCCTCGCTAGTTTGAGGTGGTTTCAGGCACTCAGAACCGGTGAGCTACAACGTGGAGGTCCCATCACTCACCCGGAATCGCGCATCGCGTCCCCCCCCCCCCCCCCCCCCCCCCAAAGTCAAAGGCTGAGCTCAATACCTTGGATAGCACATAGCAAGAGTTCACCAAAATTCAGGAGCTCTAGGAGGCTTGATCTGTGTCTCCAAGGTGCTTTGAGAGTTTATTTATAGACAAACCTCAAATCAAGGGCAAAATCATCTTTATGGTATGCAAATAACGGTCTCTGCCTTTCAATGTTTGTTATTGGCACCCCTGATTGGCCCGCAGAAAGCGAAATCCCGATGCTTGAGATGGCTATGGGCAGACAAGGCTGAAAAACGAGTGGACGGAAGGGCTTACTGGCTCTCCTCGCCGAGGCGAGTTCACGAAGAGGACGGGGTCACCTCGCCTGCGTGCGCCTAGTGCGCGGTCGCCCTTGCCTAGGAGGCTAGTTCAGTGAGCTGGCATCTGGCTAGGGTGGCCGACTCGCGGCCGTTTATGGCGCGGCGCGAGGTCGCCTCGCCTGACCTAGTTTCTTCAGCTTGCAGACTTGCCATGTATGTTCTTCAGATACATAACCCGAAGGCTGCACCATGAAGATGTCCTTGTCAATTTCGTCGTAAAGAAAATCATTCTTCACATTGAGTTGTCAAATCTTCCACCCTTGGTAAGCCGCCAAGGCAATCACCATCCGAACTGAAGTCGTCTTGGTCACTGGGCTAAGCATCTCCTCGTAATCCTCCACGTACTGTTGTAAGAAACCCTGAGCTACAAGACGAGCCTTATATAGCTCCATCAGTGTTCTTCTTCAGCTTATAAACTCACTTGCACGTCACAAGAGTAATGCTAGGGTAACGATTCTCATCCTAGCACATGTGAAGTCCTCTTTTCCTTTGCATAGGAAGCCCCCTCTCACGAGTTTGCGGTGAGTTGAGGCGTTACTCGGGTAGACATGAATAGTCCCCATTGTGTACATGTAGAGTTCGTAATTGAGAATGGATATAGACATGATGTGTGAAGCCTACCCTGACAAGTTGGTCTGAATCGGTGATGTTGCATTGAATGAATGGCCGGAGAAGTCTCCGCGCGAATGTTTGTTTTTCGGGTTTTCTACGTGTTAGATTGCAACAGGGAGCCTTGAGGATTAACTTCAAGGTGCACCCGAAAAACTGGGCAGATGCGTGATTCTGCCAACATGGGGGCCTGGGAGCCAACCTGAACATAACTGGGTTATGTGATGTGTGTAAACGTTACGGGACTCGGGGAAGCTTGACCCGCGCAGACGGCTTAAGTTGACGTTGCGGTGTGAGCAACGGGTTAGGCAGAACCGCACCCGATCTATGTGGTTCGGTTAGAGAGACCTAAGGTACGTGGTACTCGTCGTTGGCATAGATGGAGGGTCTTAAGCAGTGGCCAGAAAGACCAAATGCTCACGAGATATTGTCGTCCAAGGGACGGTGGTGAGTCAGTGGACTTGGACCGTGTTCACCGAGAATGTACCCTGAGAGCACGGGGTGTGTGGCCGTGTGTGCCCACGCATGTGATGAAGTGTGTTGATGTTTGTTGAGGGGTATAAACCCATCTTATCTCATGTGTGATATTGATATCGTTGTAGAATTTCTGCAACTGTTAGGAAGTGAACTCGGACTCATTGTCGTTGCGAATTTCTTGGTGACCGTGTTGAATCGAGTTCTCATAATTTTGTGAAAGTCTATTAGCCAGCATGCAACTTCACTTTTCTCGCGTAGTAAAAAACAACCCAAACTGCCTGGCTATGATCATCAACAATGGTAAAAAAATAATGAGCACCATAAATAGATGGAGTTTTATACGGCCCACATATCACAATGTATCAATTCAAAACAGCAAGTTGCATGACTATTGCTAGTAGGAAAAGGTGAGCGTGTCTGTTTCGCTCGATAACAAGCATCACAAGGTAGATTAGAATCTGTTTGTAAGTTACAGAGACCCAAAATACATTACAGATTAGAAGTAGATCGATGCCCTAGTCTTCAATGCCATATGATGGGGACTGTGCCGAGTCCTCAACGCCTTGTGGGCTTGAGCATGCTTGTACAGATTTACCCCGCCCCGCAGCTCATCCAGGCCAATCAAGTTCGTCCGGATACAGTCCTGTATCACGCAAAAACGCTTTGTGAAATCACAAAACACAGAAGAATAGTGGTAGTGAGTTGACTAATGAAGATTAAGTTGCAAGTGAGGCGAGGAACAAAAACCATATAAATAAAGAAATCCAGAATAGAAGCAATAGATAATTCTCAACAACATGTCTCCTCTTGGCCATGCTACTGCCACTGATAGCTGTGCTCTTTGCATCTATATTACTGGAATTTTTATTACCTGTAATATTATAAAAATAAATAAATATCACAATTAAAACATTTACAAAAATCATGGGATCTAAATTGGAGAACTTAGTTGAAATTAAGACTCTGTTTGGCGGGACTTATATATTTTTACCGGCTCATGTGGTCGTAACTGGTTGACTGGTGAAAATAAATCCGCCAAACATAGCCTAAGGGTCCGTTTGGCACTGTCATGGCGGTCGTAAATGCATGGATTAAACTGTCATTCGTTAAGAATCACCTAACAAATATCATCCGTTCGAACATAAAAGTGGATGAAGTTCCTTAGATGAGTCGTTAACAAATAACAATTTAACCCCCATATTTATGACCGTCCCCACCGTATCAAACGGAGCCTAAAGGTGCAAATTAATTGAGCTATATAGCTTGACGAGTTCACATATTATAAATAAATATATTTTTTTTCTTAAAAAATAAATCTTCTACAAAAAAATTCATGCTCGTGAACAAGGACATATGAGCTCAAGCTCAACTTACAATTGAGCTCGCTGGCTGGCTCAACTCAAATTGCATGATTGCACCGCAAGATGAAACACATCAATTAAATATAATTATCCAAATCTCTCCTAAGAATTATCATAATTACATGCCACACCCTCTCTATCTTTTGAAATTACAATTTTCTCCATTGTAACCTTATATTTCATGACATGCATGTAGGAAATACCCTCCCCATGGGCCGCTGGCTCCTCCCGCAGGGATATTTTTATGCACGCATGTTATGAAATGTAAACTTACACAGTAGATATTTGTAATTTCAAAAGACAAGAGTACTATTGGTGCAACCTGCAATTTAACATACTTATATGGGAGGTCCTCTAAGAGAGAGAGAGAGAGAGCTAAATTAAGAAGCAAAATGTGTTGCATATAATAAAGGCTTCTCTTTTATGCCCATTAGACATCAATGATGGGATAGGAACATGTCTCCATAATCTGCATTGTGATAATTAGGTTTCGTTTGGCACGGTGGTGGAGGTCATGAACATGAGGATTACATTGTCACTCATTAATACCCACCTAAGAAACTTCATTCACTTTTATGTTCGAACGGATAATGTTTGTTAGATGATCATTTAACGAATGACAGTTTAACTCATGCGTTTACGCCGCAACCACTGTGCCAAAAAGAGCCTTAGGCCCCGTTTGGGGGGACTTATTTTCACCGGTCAAGCGGTCACGACCGCATGAATCGGACCTTAATTAAGTCCTGGTTCATGCGGTCGTGACCACTTGACCGGTGAAAATTAGTCCTCCCAAACGGAGCCTTAGTGTAAGCAAGTGATGGGTTGCCACTTTTATTTTTAAAAGAGACTATTGCAATGCCCCAACAGTAGGCATGTGAGACTCCTAACTAGATACCCACTTTTATTTGATATCCGTGATTGAAAAGCGAACGATGTTCAACGACGCTACTCAGACGAGACATTTTAAGAACTAAGGCTTCGCTTGGGGGGGGGGGGTTTATTTTTACCGGTCAAGCGGTTACGACTGCATGAACCTGACCTTAATTAAGCTTCGGCTCATGCGGTCGTAATCACTTGACTGATAAAAATAAATCTCCCCAAAGAAAGCTTAAATTGTGTTATACACACAATTAGTGAAACAAAATGCCACCAAATAAGCACTAGTGCACCCTCCATAAATAGGAAGCAAAATGCCACCAAGCCATTTTAAAACCGATACAACAACAACACTGAAGCATTTATCTCACTATGTTTTAAAACCTATAAGTTTGGAAATATTCGGATGGACGGAATTGAGGCGTAGAAATTAGAATTGACCTAATAATAATTTAATAATTTTTAATAATAAAAACCCATCAAAGCCCCTCTCCTTTCCTAAGCTAGCTTTCTCTTCAAAGTCCGCAAAACTCTAAATTACAATATTTTAAATATTCGTCAAAAATAGCAGCAAAAAAATACTAAAAAGGACTAAAATGCCCTAGCCCTTCTCAATATTTCTCTCCTAACGTCATACTCCAGCTCACAGTGGAAAGTTTATAAACTCTATTTATTTTCAATGTGTGGCTAAAATCTATTATATTAATTAAAATGGGATGGCACAAAAAATATTTTTCCTGTAATTGTCCGGGCCCGACCCCCGAAGGATTTTTACAAAATAGATGATAAATTTGTGTTACTATCGTCAAATCAATAAATTTTGACTACTTTACCTCAAAAACGGTGTCCGAATAAGAGAGAAGAGTGTCCGAAAATGTAGAGACGTTTATTTTTTTTTTTTGGAAGATGAGGAAGTCGAACTGGTTTAATTAATTCTTCGCACTTTGATTGAGCCCCCTTGTAAAACTTCCTGGATCCGCCCTTGGAGACGTCCAACGGGGTAGAGCACATCACAGCTCGCGCGGAGATGCATGCATATCTCAGTTCGCTTTGAGATGTGTGTGTGCGAACTGTAATGTGTTCACATCTGTTGGATGTCGCATTGCACCGTAAAATGCAGATCGTGCACTTTAAACCCCAGACCCTATAATTGCATAGGAGATGGAGATGGATGGAGGATGCGGGACATTAATTAATAAGCGTTTGGAGATCAGATCAAACGGCTGTCCTTTTTTTTATCCTTTGCACTGCATGATGTGAATATACATGAGCTCATGGCCTACTAATAAAGGCTCTTTGCTCATAAACACTCTGAGGAAGCCTTCTTTAATTATTAGCCTGACGAAGAGGGCAGAAGATGACTACGCTTAAATTAAAAGGGCTCAATATTTTATTAGTCACACAGCTGGTCGACTAATCTACGTAGAGCAAGATTTACATACATGTGTTAGATTGTGGTGTCGGATTGCATTGTTATTTTTCGGTCTAGGGTTAAACTGTGGGTATAAAAGGCTTTGTTTTCGGTCTATGGTTCTGTGTGTTTTTGCTTGTTATTTTTTTTGCGATTCTTATGTATTTTGTAGGGGTTGTATTTCCTAACAGCATGTGCGCATATATTTTTAATTAACTATATTAATGAAATAGTTTGGAGTTGTAGATCAGTTAATATTAGCCACCCAATATGTACCAAGTTTTTGATCTCAAGCATCCAATAAATAGAGAAAGAAAGAGAGAAAAGAGAGGGGAAGAGAGAATCTTTATGGGCGTGATCACAAGCGCAGAAATTTTTTTTGCGAATGTGCGAACAAACAATCATAGCGGTTCATTCCAAATCCAGCGGCGTGTCATCAAATGCACTTTTTTTGCCAGCGTGGCGGTCGGTGATTGCGGGCTCGCCGGCCACCGGCTGCGCCGACGAGCCCGGGCAGCCGGTGGTCGGCGAGCCCGCAGCCTCCGGCGGCCCCGCTGTCAAGCGCAAAGATGGAGGAGAAAGAACATCATCGCGATACGGATCCAACTGCGTAGGATTTCTTTTAGCACATTTGCACTTGTGTTTTTTTATTTAATTTTTTTAATTTAATAAATATAGCATTTGAAAAAATGACAAAAAAGTTATATATATATAAACCAGCCATGGCGTCGGGGCGGGCGGATCCCGCAGCCGCAGGCCAGGTACTGTCGCGCGGAGCCGTAGGGCCGGATGCGGGCGAAGTCCGCCGGGGGAATTGTGTGTGAGGCTTTAAACCCTCGGTGTCGAGTGTGCTTTAAACGGATTCAGAGGGTGTGATGTACTTTACGGTGCAGTGAATTGACAACAATCAAAAGAGGTGACCACGACCAAAGACGAAAAATAACATCTATGTTGTCATTTAAAGATCTTCGAATTCCTTTATGATCTGTCGTGGTACAAGGAAGATATTATATACAAGACACGAGGCTCTGTCCTTACGATCAACCATGACAGTACTTTGACTGCGATAGTGCATGTGAGTCCCCCAGTGCCCCACGTGACAGTACTCTAGCCACGACATTACCCTAGGGCGACGATGCTCCCACCGCTTACAAACTCACGAGAGCTATACTCGAACCGTTACTCATTTTTTTGATGTACACAAGAGTTTACGAGCAGTTGAAAGAGCACATTTTTTACTATAGGATGAAACTTAGCCTATATTAAACACATTTTTTAATTAAAGAAAAAAAACATAAATTAAAGAAATAAAAAATTTATAATAAAATAGTTAAAATCAAAATTTACAAAAGGTTATTTTTTTCCTATTTGAATATAGTATAGATACACTATAATTTAAATATTCTCGGTTTTAATGGTCAAAGATTAAGGCTCCGTTTGGACGGTTTTATTTTCACCGATTAAACGGTTGCGATCGCATGAATTGAATCATAATTAACGTCTGATTCATGCTATCATAGCTCATAATCGCTTGACCGGTGAAAATAAGTCCCTCCAAACGGAGCGTAGGACTTGATTTGGCGTGGTTTATTTGACCGTGAAAATAAATTAATTTTGAGCATAAAATTAATTTCTTCTAGTGAGAGACCCGGTGTTCATGAAGTCGGTGGACGGTTCCTGACAAACACGTTCACGTCCGTCAACACCGCGCCGAACGAAGTATAAATATTAAATTCAGTTGGTTCCATCAACATACAACTAACGGAGCTAGTAACGGTCCTAAGTCTAACCAACGTAAGATACTGTTAATAATAATAATATAAAATAATAATAATAATATGTAAATATACCGTAAATTAATAAAAACCTATGTAGATAAAACTTGTATACGTTCATGTTAAAAAAAATACGCACCTTCGGCATTCCTAACGATCTCTTTCTCCAGCTCGTAAAACTCCCGCGCCGCCGGCGAGCCCGCCGGTAGATTAAGCAGCTCTGCACCACGCACAAAAGACTCAACAACCTCAGCAGAAAATTAAGCAGCCGTCAAAATAAACGGAAAATGAAAGCTCAGCTCACTGGGGCAATTGGAGACATTTGCGGGGACGTGGCAAAAGCCGGGCAAGGTGACGGCGCGGGTGACGTTGATTTTCAGGCCGAGGCCCGGCTCGTTGCGGTCCTTGACCAGCACGCAGAGACACTTGAAGCTTTTCTCCACGACCGACTTGGTGTCGACGCAGCAGTCCGGCGTCGGCATCCTCGCCGCCCCCTCCACGAACCCGAGGCACGGCAGCAGGCCGGTCAGCTGCTCGGTGCACTCCGCCCTGTCGCCCGCGAAGTCGGCCGCAGCGGTCGCGGCCGCCGCCGCGAGAATCAGCGCCACAGCCATTGCCGCCATGGTTTCTATTTCAAATAATTTGGGGGGGAGTCAGTCCCGCAATGCATAGCCGTGGGGGATTTATTATACAGGGTGGATAAGAGGGGGAGGGGAGAGTGTGGGGCCGCCGGGAGGAGTTATTAGTGATGGGTAAAGATGTAATTAATATGATAAGTGTAGATGAGTTGCTACAGCTACTTCCAACTAGAAAGGACTCACTGTCTAGCTGGCGCAACAGGGGGTGACGCGCGTCGCTAGGCTCTACTTTCAATTAGAATTGTGTCTTCACCATGCTCTCTCCGTAGGTTTTATTTCAAAATAAAAAATTAAGAATTTTTGGTTTTCAACAAAACACAATTCATGCTTTCGTTTGCCGGATGATTTTGGGGTCCGGAGTAGTAGGTAAAGTGCAGGAAATCGGACGGACGAGATCCGCTGCACTTTACCGTAAAGTGCAATCTAATGGACGCGAGTGCGTTGAGATGCGTGCACATCTCAGCGCACATATCTCAAAGCAGTGTGCGAGAGATCAAAGCGTGCACGAATCTCGGCGCGAGCTGAGATGCACTCGCACCCATCAGATCTCGCGCACTGCACGGTGCAGTGCATTTCCTGCACTGCACCACCCACGGACCCATGATTTTCGAGCAAAAACTGTTAATTTTTATGTTTGGTCCTAGGATGATTTCCATGTAGAGATTTTTAATCATGGATAATTAATATATTTAGATGGGGAAAAATATATAAATCGACTAAAATTGTAATCATTATCAAATAATGCCGATAAAACACTAATCATTATTTTACGAGAGAGAGGAACAAGATTTTCTCGCAAAACTGATTAAAATGAGAAGATTTTTACCATACGATGTTTTCTTAACGGATTCAAGCCGGTAGGTTTTGGTGAAAGACAAATTTTCTCTAATGAAAGACCAGGCGGACGCCTGTGAACGGAATTGGATTGCTCAGAACCAATTTATTCCTGCAAAAGCTACGAAACGAACCGTGTCTAAGATTATATTTTTCATGCTGCCGGTTTTTTTTTGAATAATATATGCAAAATCGGCATTACATTGAGAATATTAAGCCCCAATTGATACAATATTAAGCAATAATTAATCAAACAACAAACTACTAAATAAGTAGACAAAGCTCACAGATGGTGAGAATCGAACATATGATCTCGGAGTCATGGGGCCTCGGAGAATATAATCTTAGGCTTGGTACGTTTCGTAGATTTTGCAGGAAAGAATTGATTTTGAGCGATCCAATTTCATTCACATTCATTCGTTTGATCTTTCACAGTGCCAGCTTTAAATATTAAAATGACAAAACATCTAAATTAGTTCCTAAAGTCCTTCTCCTTTATGAAATTGGTCTCTAAAGTCTAAAAAAATCGAAATTACTCCCAAATATTTAACTCACAGAGGAGTTCAGTCCCCATTAACTTTTCCGTCTATAAAGTGAGGGTAAAAATGGAAAACTGTATTTATTTTAGAAAATAACCTAAACTAAAATCATAAACCTCTATTCTGAAGATTATTTCTGCCGGAGAATCACTCCTCCCAGCTCCCCTTAGAAATCTGTCGCTGCTTGAAAGTTGCCGCCGCCGCTTCATCTCCGTCAAGACCTGCAAACTGTAAAAGTCGCTCGAAGCATCCGAGTGGTGATCAAAGTGAAATCCCCTACCCGATGCCCATAGGTGAGTTAGTGAGTATAAATAGGCAAACCCAAGGAGTCTCTGCGGGTATTGGATATCCGTTTATCCGACACGACCCGTTATGCCTCCGAACCCGTTAATTGTTCAAATATACACTAACACAAACTACAAAGAGCCCTGTTGTTGGAGGCCTTTAACCTCCTGTTACCGGCTAGCAAGGAGGAACTTCGCCCTCTCCTCCATCGTAGCCGCGATATTATATTGGACGGGAAAGATTAGATGAGCGGAATTTGATCCCGTGTTAGATTTTCATCTACATCTAATATGGTTCAATTAGGTTTTAAATATTTATGGATGGGGAGAGGGAAAGAAGAGGTGCATCAAGGGTTTTACTTTTCCAACACACGTTCCTCCGCAATACCCTCCCCAAATCAGAAATTATATGGTTAATGAAACACATTTTTGTTAAAAGTAGCGAACAAGAAACAACAAACGGATAGAATTTTGAATAATTGAAATTTTATTATCCAAAAACGATATCATTTACAAACGTATGACCTCCCTTTTATAGAATGAAGGAGATATGAGAGAATATAAACAAACAATGTGGGACTAAACATGTACAGGGCTGAGCGGCTAGAAATAAAGGAGACCGCACAGGCCGCGCGGTTAGACATATGTGTTAACCGCTCGGCAACTCCAGCAGGTAAGAACAAGCCGCAATGGGAGACCGATAGACCGCCCGGTCTCCAAGCACTTGAGTGAGACCGCTAGACCGCTCGGTCAACAAACCGCCAGACAAGACCGCAAGGCCGCCCGGTCTAATACTTCAACACTCCCCCTCAAGCTGGAGCATAGATATCAATCATGCCCAGCTTGTCACAAATGTGGAAGAAGGAAGTAGAGACCGACTTTGTGAAGATATCTGTCAATTCCTTATCAGAGGTGACAAACGGAGTACAAATCTGTTTCTTCAAAATCTTTTCCCGAATGAAGTGGCAGTCAACCTCTATATGCTTTGTTCTCTCATGGAAGACCGGATTTCTGGATATGTATATAGCGGCATTGTTGTCACAGAACATAGGAAGAGGATAGTCATAGACCTCTCCTAGGTCAAGCTTGAGAGCCCGCAACCACTTTAACTCACATGTGGTTGACGTCATACTCCGGTATTCGGCTTCTGCACTGGATCTGGAGACAACAGACTGTTTCTTGTGCTTCCAACTCACAAGATTTCCTCCAACAAAAGTACAAAAACCTGCTGTGGACTTACGATCGCCTTTATCATCCGCATAGCTTAAATTTGAGTAGGCCTCAACCCTCAGATGACCATTCTTCTGAAAGATTAGCCCTTTGCCTGATGCTGCTTTGACATACTCTAAAATCCTCAAGGCAGACTGAAGATGGCACTCCCTGGGAGCTTGCATACACTGACTGACCTTGCCTACAACATAAGAGATGTCGGGTCTAGTCACTGTGAGATAGATGAGTTTGCCTACCAAACGTCTGTAACTTGTGACATCAGATAGAAGAGACGAGTCATCCGTCCACGTTTTGTCTTCTCCAATAGCCATGGGAAACCGAGCCGGTTTGGCACCTGTCAATCCTGCTTCTTGTAGAAGATCAAGGGCATACTTTCGTTGGGAGAGAACCAACGAGTCAAGTTTCCGAGAGATTTCTATTCCCAAAAAGTATTTCGGGGAGCCCATATCCTTCGTGACCAAGTGTTGACGGAGGTGCTTCTTCGTCAAGTCCACCCCATCTTGGTCATCGCCAGTAAGAAGAATATCATCCACATATTGTAACAGCCCAAAGTTCTGAAAACGGGAAAATTTGGGTGACACGGCCTGGGACACGGGCGTGTCCCAGGGCGTGTCAGGTGGACACGGCCTGCGACACGGGCGTGTCGCAGGGCGTGTCAAGGCAGTGTCGACAGTCGACTTAGGTGTCGACGATTTTTGCTCGACGATCGTCGAGAGGAGGCACACGGCCTAGGACACGGGCGTGTCCATGGCCGTGTCGTTGAGTGTCGAGTGTCGAGATCGTCGAGTGTCGAGATCGTCGAGTGTCGAGTGTCGAGTGTCGAGATAGGTGATACGGCCTGTGACACGGGCGTGTCACAGGGCGTGTCAAATCGGAACGACGAGCTCAGCCCGCCGAATGATTTTGACAGGGCGTGTCTGGGTGCCGTGTCTGGGCACACGGCCGGGGACACGGGCGTGTCCCAGGCCGTGTGAAGTCTCGGGATGATTTGGGATTTTTTTCACCCAGGTACACGGCCACAGACACGGGCGTGTCCCATGGGCGTGTCACTGGTTTGGATAGGTCGGTTGACCACCGCTTGAGGCGCACGGCCAGGCACACGGCCGTGTTCGAGGCCGTGTCGGGTCAAAATGTGTGTTTTTGGCAGAATCGTGGCCGTCCATTTCTTCAGTCTGAATCCAAGGGCTGAAAGCTCTTCTTCTTTTTCCTTAAGGGCCGAATTCAGAAAAGAATCCTCACTTTGAATTGGCCTTCATCTTTCTTCAAGAGAGAGAGAAAGAGTGAGAGAAAGGAGGAGGAAGAAGGGAAGGGGGCTGCTATTGGTGGTGCTGCGGTTTACCGGCGAGAGATCCGAAGCCAGCGTTGCGGAGGAGACGATCTTGCGAGTCTTGCAAGCTAGCTTTCAAGCCATGGCACCGAAGCGATCGTCAAGGGTAACGACTTTTCTTCCTAGCCATGTGAAGGCTTCTATTTTGGCATATCTTTTGATTCCCCCACCAAGAGGTGGCTGCTTTTGGGAGTCATTTGGGTGATTCTTGAAATCCCCTTTTGTTGTGCATATAGATCCGGAAATGGAGTACGGAATAGGCATGCTGTGTGAAGCCCATCTGGACAGGTTGGTCTGGATTGGTGATGTTGCATACGAACCGGAGAAGACTCCGTGATACCGTGTAGTGTAAGGAGTCTCGGGTTATACCTGCGAAAAGGAGTAGCAGGAAGTACTGGGGTGGTAGCCCAGGAAAATAGCCTTGTGATGGTTTTGGGTCCAACCTGTGAATGAGGCACAGGTAGTACTGGTGAGACCAGGAAAGGCCCTTTTTGTGATGCTTGATGTCATAGGGTGTCCACCTGTGAAGCGAGTCACAGGAAGTACTGGCATGCCCAGGAAAGACCCCTGACATTTGTGCTTGTGCGGTGTCCACCTGTGAAGAGAGTAACAGGAAGTACTGGTGTGCCCAGGAAAGACCCGCTGTTGTTGTGAGAAAATGGGTGTAAGGCTTATGCCCAGGCTTAAATGCCAGGAACAGGATTGGTGAGACCGACCCGCGCCTTTGATATAGCCATGAGTACGCTGTACTCGGAGAAGGCAAGGCGATTTGAGCAACGGGGGGTGGAGGATCCGACCTGCGCTATGTCCGTCCGATGTGAGACCAAAGGTACGGTCTGTTGGAGCGCATAGCAAGAGTCTTCGGCCTGCGCGCCATGACACAATGGGGGGCTACGGGCCATCCCGGTGTCCGAGGACTAACTCCGGCTGCACGCCATGGAGTAAATGCTCAAGAGATTTACCGTTGGGTGATAACCCTGATACGGTGGTGGGCAAGAGGTTGCCAGAACACCAAGAATGTGCCCTGAGTGCACGGACCGTTGGGCCGGGTGGCGAACGGTTGTGATGGCTTGTGTGCGTGAAAGCACATTTTGATATATTGCCATACTTGTGATATGATATGCCTGCAGGGATAAATACCGCTGCCCCGAGAGAAGGGGTAGGGTCGTTATAATTTGGTCAGCTGAACGCTGACCGTTGCTTTTGTTTGCCACCGGTGGGTGGATTGTCCCTTGCACAGGTGCTGGAGAGCCGAGCGGGACGCATAGAGGTTGATGCTCCTGCTGGTGTTGCTGCTGCTGCTGTTTAGCCCTCGAAGGCTATGTTTGAGATGTGTGTTTTCTTTTGTTGTGGCCGGCCTGCGCGCCCATAGTTGTAGCCACTGTATGAAAGCTATGTAAGGCCATAAGGCCAACACTTGTTCTTATTGTAAGACATTCCTATATGTATATAAAATGTGGAGTTTTATGTTTGGACATTCATGAGGAGTTCAAGTAGTTTAGGCTTCCGCTAGAATGCATGTGATAGGTGCGATGCGCTACTCTGGTATCATCCTGTACCTTCACCGACTGTTTTGTGGTATATCCTGTGGGGCCCCGGCCGGACCTTCTAGAATATATCATATGAACGGATGGGGTTGTTACATTTTTGGTATCGGTTGTTTTGGTCTTTCCCTCTCGAAGTCGTGGTCGCCTTCTTTTGTGGGGTGGCGAGCACGTGTTTGTGCAACCCAAAGTCTACGAATGAACTCCTGAATGTCCATGATAGGAATGCAAATTGGTTTGTTTGAGGAACCTGCGTGTTCCTATTTTGTGTTGTTTGCTTGGGTACGACCGCTAATGTATGTGTCTTGTCCACCTTTAGGTGACACGAAGTGGAGCTGGGCCGTCTGAGCCCCAGCGTTCTGATGAGAGTAGGGCACCAGCTGAGGTGCCTACACCTCCACCGTCTGCCGAGCATGTGCAGTTAGTTGCGGAGGCATTATTTACCATGATCCAAGGCCAGCCACTTAGGCAGGAACAAGTGGATGTTAGGCCAGAACAGGTGGAGGCAAGGCCGGAACCTGTAGTGGATGTGGCTCCTCGAGCAGCTGAGAAGCAACTAACACGGTTCATGAGTTTCCATCCGCCTACATTTTCGGGAGCGGGTACTCCGACGCAGGCAGAGGATTGGTTATCGCGCGTCAAGAGAGTTATGGCGGCGATTGGCACGGCGGAGCGTCAGAAGGTTACCTTAGCTACATTCTTGCTTGAAGGAGAAGCTCGCTTGTGGTGGGATGAGATAGAGTTACATCATTTGGCGGGTCGTCCGTTAGCTCAAGTCTCCATGGATGAATTCTCTCGATTGTTCCTAGCAAAGCACCTTCCTGTGGCTCAGCGGATAGCCATGGAAAATGAATTCCAACGGTTGACTCAAGGTGAGGGCAGTGTTGACGCGTACCTGCATGAATTTACGCGCTTGGGGCGGTATGCGGGTTCGATATTTGCTGATGAGCAGCGGAAGACCAATAGGTTCTATGAAGGCCTGAGGGACGAGTTGAGGTTCCTTGTGTCAAGTTCTGTGAACCAAGGTTTCCAAGCATTGGTTGACACTGCAACCGCGTTGGAAAAGGATATGAAAAGGGTGCAAGGAAAAAGAGCTTTGACTGTGACGCAACCGGAGTGGAAGGCGCCCCGATCTGGGAAACCATTCTATAAGAAGAAATGGGGTAAGAAGTCCAAGCCGAGTGGACAAGCTCCTTCATCAGTTGCAACGGGAGCAACGTCAGGGGCTACTTCCAAGCCAGATACTCGGGTCTGCTACAATTGTGGCCGCATGGGGCATATTGCGCGAGATTGTCGGATGCCGCCGAAGAGTGAAAAGAAGGCGGGAGCATCGTATGCGGAGAAAGGAAAGGCGGTGGTGGATTCCTCTGCCTCGCAAGCGCAACCCCGGGTCTACAATCTTGGCCTGCAGGAGGCCATCAAGCAGAGTGACGTGGTCACAGGTATGAGTTTAGTTTTGCTTATGCTAATGTTTGTATGCTTAGCTTAGTACCTCTTTGTTTGCGATTTGTATGTGTGACATGGTTGTCATAGGTTTTGTGATGATTCGGGACACGCTGGCGCGAGCACTGTTTGATACAGGTGCATCGCATTCTTTTCTGTCTTGTGATTTTATAACGCGGCTTGGGATACCCAGTCGTGCAAAGACAGATAAGGTCAGAGTGGTGTTGCCGAATGGTTGTTGGATGCTTGCGGATCAAGCTTGCGATGTGGCGGTTCAGCTAGGAAGTCGGGATTTTTGTTTAACCGCATTTGTTTTGCCAATTATCGGAATTCGATGTGATTTTTGGGATGGATTGGCTTGCGGAACAGCATGCTATGATTGATTGTCAGTCCAAAGAAATCACGTTGGGCCAGAATACCGAACAGGAGACAAAGTTCGCGGGTATGCGAGGAGTGGGCGGGACATTGATGTCTGCACTCCAGGTAGTCAAGGCTGTTCGGAAGGGTGCGGAGTGTTACTTTGCACTAATTCAGGCTGTTGAGCCTAAGGCCAGTGTGTGCGAGGTTCCGATTGTGGCAGAATTTACAGATGTGTTTCCCACGAATCTCCCTGGGCTACCACCCCAGCGGGAGATTGACTTCACGATCGAGTTGGTGCCAGGTGCGAAACCTGTGGCCCGCTCGCCATATCGCGTCGCGCCAAAAGAGATGGCGGAATTGAAGATTCAACTGCAAGAAATGCTAGAGCAAGGGTATATACGCCCAAGTATGTCACCTTGGAGCGCGCCTGTGCTTTTTGTAAAGAAGAAAGACGGTGGATTGCGATTGTGCATCGACTACCGTGAACTGAATAAGCTGACCGAGAAGAATAAATATCTGATCCCCCGGATTGATGAGTTATTTGATCAGCTGGTAGGTTCTACTGTCTATTCGAAGTTGGACCTGAAGTCTGGTTATTACCAGTTAAAGATTCGGGAAGGTGATATTCCCAAAACTGCATTTGGAACACGCTATGGGCACTATGAGTTCACAGTCATGCCCTTTGGACTGTGCAATGCGCCCTCTGTGTTTATGGATTTGATGCACCGCATTTTCCGTGAGTACCTGGATCTGTTTGTGATAGTGTTCATTGATGATATCCTGGTGTACTCAAAGTCGAAAGCTGAACATGAGATTCACTTGCGGTTGGTGTTGAACACGTTGAGGCAAAATCAGCTCTATGCCAAGTTCTCGAAGTGCGAGTTTTGGCTATCGTCAGTAGCATTTTTGGGCCATGTGGTGAGTGGAGCGGGCATTGCAGTGGATCCAGCGAAGATAAGAGCCATACAAGAATGGCCAATATTGTCTTCCGTGGCCGAAGTCAGGAGTTTCCTTGGACTTGCGGGCTACTATAGAAGATTTGTGGAGAACTTCTCGCGGATCGCTTTGCCGCTAACCACACTGACGCGGAAGGATCAGAAGTTCGTTTGGACGCCAGAGTGTGCACGAGCTTTTGAAGAGCTGAAGATTCGGTTGACCACGGCGCCGGTGTTGTCTTCGCCATGTGGGACCGATGGTTTTGTTATTTATAGTGATGCCTCAGGGAGCGGCTTAGGCTGCGTTCTTCTGCAGAATGGAAAAGTTATTGCTTATGGCTCACGCCAACTGAAGGTGCACGAGCGAAATTATCCCGTCCATGATTTGGAACTAGCGGCGGTGATTTTTGCACTGAAGCTGTGGCGACACTACCTTTATGGCGTGAAGGTGGAGATCTATACGGATCATAAGAGCCTCAAGTACCTTTTGGAGCAGAAAGAGTTGAACATGCGACAACGAAGGTGGTTGGAGTTCCTTGGGGACTACACTTTCGAGATTCACTATACACCCGGGAAGGGAAATGTTGTCGCGGATGCCTTGAGTCGGCGAGTTCCGGCTAGAGCGAATTGGTTACAAAGGCATGATGAACGTCTGATCCAGGAGTTGGAGGCATTGGAGATCTATTGTGTTGACAAAAATTCCACTGCCATTGCGTGTTTGAACTGGACCGAGGTGCAATGTGACCTTGCGGACCGAGTTCGACGGGCAACGGAGTTGGATGAAGATCTCTTACGCTATGTGAATGAAGGGCCAGAGGGCAAATTTACCTGGATTGACGGTCTGTTGCGAAAAGAAGGCCGATTGTGCATCCCAAATGTGGGGAAACTGAGGGAAGAACTGATGTATGAAGCACATTATACGAAGTATTCCATTCACCCCGGGAGCACAAAGATGTTCAACGATATGAAGAAGCTTTTCTGGTGGCCAGGGCTTAAGAAAGATGTTGCCCTTTACGTGGCCAAATGCCAAACATGTGCGATGGTGAAGGCGGAATGCCAAAAGCCGGGCGGATATTTGAAGTCACTGCCGATCCCAGTGTGGAAATTTGATGATATTTCCATGGATTTTGTGCATGGGTTGCCAAGATCGCAGCGAGGAAATGATTCCATTTGGGTGATAGTTGACCGGCTAACCAAAGTAGCACATTTCCTCCGAACAGGCGGGATGATTCAGTTGAAAGTTTGGCAAAGTTATATGTTGATCAGATTGTGCGGCTTCACGGTGTTCCTCGGAGCATCGTAAGTGATCGAGATGGGCGGTTTACGTCAAATGATTGGAGGCTAGTTCACCGACTGTTGGGCACGAAATTGACTTTCAGTACGGCCTTTCATCCCCAAACGGATGGCCAAACTGAACGTACCAACAGAACAATGGAGGACATGCTCCGAATGTGCGCCCTTGATTTCGGAAAGAAATGGGAAGATCATCTCTATATGGTCGAGTTTGCATATAATAATAGCTACCAAGCAAGCATTGGGATGGCACCATATGAAGCTCTATATGGCAGGAAGTGTCGTACTCCCTTGGCTTGGGTAGAAGCGGGTGAAGCTCGGATTGTTAAACCAAATGAGGTGGATGAAGCAAACTCAACCATTCGGACTATTCGAGAGAGATTGCTGATTGCTCAAGATCGACAAGCGAAGTACTACAACGCCAAGCACCGGAATGTCGAATTTGCGGTTGGCGATTGGGTCTACTTGAAGATCAAGCCATTCAAAGGTGTCTCCAGGATTCGACGATTGAAAAAGTTGAGTCCAAGATATTTAGGTCCTTTTGAAGTGGTTGAGCGAATTGGCGAAGCGGCTTATCGGCTAGCTCTGTCGGCGGACTTGGGTGGATTACATGATGTTTTTCACATCTCGGTACTGCGGAAAGCCGTGAAAGATCCAGCTCAAGTGATCGCGGATGATCGTGTGCCGGTGGAGTATGGGCTAACAACGAGAGTTAGACCCATTCAGATCGAAGATCGAGCCGAGAAACAGTTGCGGAACAAGACGGTCGATATGGTAAAAGTCCGGTGGGACAACTGCGGCCGTGAAGAACTGACATGGGAGCGTGAGCAGACCATGCGAGAAGAGTTCCCTGAGCTGTTTGTGTAAATTGGAGCGAAAAAGTTGTAACATTAAATTTTATATGTTGTAACCTTTTTCTTGCTGGTTTCTGTTGCTTTCCTGTCTCCAAATTTCGAGGACGAAATTTCCTGTAGGAGGGGAGGATTGTAACAGCCCAAAGTTCTGAAACGGGAAAATTTGGGTGACACGGCCTGGGACACGGGCGTGTCCCAGGGCGTGTCAGGTGGACACGGCCTGCGACACGGGCGTGTCGCAGGGCGTGTCAAGGCAGTGTCGACAGTCGACTTAGGTGTCGACGATTTTTGCTCGACGATCGTCGAGAGGAGGCACACGGCCTAGGACACGGGCGTGTCCATGGCCGTGTCGTTGAGTGTCGAGTGTCGAGATCGTCGAGTGTCGAGATCGTCGAGTGTCGAGTGTCGAGTGTCGAGATAGGTGACACGGCCTGTGACACGGGCGTGTCACAGGGCGTGTCAAATCGGAACGACGAGCTCAGCCCGCCGAATGATTTTGACAGGGCGTGTCTGGGTGCCGTGTCTGGGCACACGGCCGGGGACACGGGCGTGTCCCAGGCCGTGTGAAGTCTCGGGATGATTTGGGATTTTTTTCACCCAGGTACACGGCCACAGACACGGGCGTGTCTGAAGGCGTGTTGGTGACACGGCCCATGACACGGGCGTGTCCCATGGGCGTGTCACTGGTTTGGATAGGTCGGTTGACCACCGCTTGAGGCACACGGCCAGGCACACGGCCGTGTTCGAGGCCGTGTCGGGTCAAAATGTGTGTTTTTGGCAGAATCGTGGCCGTCCATTTCTTCAGTCTGAATCCAAGGGCTGAAAGCTCTTCTTCTTTTTCCTTAAGGGCCGAATTCAGAAAAGAATCCTCACTTTGAATTGGCCTTCATCTTTCTTCAAGAGAGAGAGAAAGAGTGAGAGAAAGGAGGAGGAAGAAGGGAAGGGGGCTGCTGTTGGTGGTGCTGCGGTTTACCGGCGAGAGATCCGAAGCCAGCGTTGCGGAGGAGACGATCTTGCGAGTCTTGCAAGCTAGCTTTCAAGCCATGGCACCGAAGCGATCGTCAAGGGTAACGACTTTTCTTCCTAGCCATGTGAAGGCTTCTATTTTGGCATATCTTTTGATTCCCCCACCAAGAGGTGGCTGCTTTTGGGAGTCATTTGGGTGATTCTTGAAATCCCCTTTTGTTGTGCATATAGATCCGGAAATGGAGTACGGAATAGGCATGCTGTGTGAAGCCCATCTGGACAGGTTGGTCTGGATTGGTGATGTTGCATACGAACCGGAGAAGACTCCGTGATAACGTGTAGTGTAAGGAGTCTCGGGTTATACCTGCGAAAAGGAGTAGCAGGAAGTACTGGGGTGGTAGCCCAGGAAAATAGCCTTGTGATGGTTTTGGGTCCAACCTGTGAATGAGGCACAGGTAGTACTGGTGAGACCAGGAAAGGCCCTTTTTGTGATGCTTGATGTCATAGGGTGTCCACCTGTGAAGCGAGTCACAGGAAGTACTGGCATGCCCAGGAAAGACCCCTGACATTTGTGCTTGTGCGGTGTCCACCTGTGAAGAGAGTAACAGGAAGTACTGGTGTGCCCAGGAAAGACCCGCTGTTGTTGTGAGAAAATGGGTGTAAGGCTTATGCCCAGGCTTAAATGCCAGGAACAGGATTGGTGAGACCGACCCGCGCCTTTGATATAGCCATGAGTACGCTGTACTCGGAGAAGGCAAGGCGATTTGAGCAACGGGGGGTGGAGGATCCGACCTGCGCTATGTCCGTCCGATGTGAGACCAAAGGTACGGTCTGTTGGAGCGCATAGCAAGAGTCTTCGGCCTGCGCGCCATGACACAATGGGGGCTACGGGCCATCCCGGTGTCCGAGGACTAACTCCGGCTGCACGCCATGGAGTAAATGCTCAAGAGATTTACCGTTGGGTGATAACCCTGATACGGTGGTGGGCAAGAGGTTGCCAGAACACCAAGAATGTGCCCTGAGTGCACGGACCGTTGGGCCGGGTGGCGAACGGTTGTGATGGCTTGTGTGCGTGAAAGCACATTTTGATATATTGCCATACTTGTGATATGATATGCCTGCAGGGATAAATACCGCTGCCCCGAGAGAAGGGGTAGGGTCGTTATAATTTGGTCAGCTGAACGCTGACCGTTGCTTTTGTTTGCCACCGGTGGGTGGATTGTCCCTTGCACAGGTGCTGGAGAGCCGAGCGGGACGCATAGAGGTTGATGCTCCTGCTGGTGTTGCTGCTGCTGCTGTTTAGCCCTCGAAGGCTATGTTTGAGATGTGTGTTTTCTTTTGTTGTGGCCGCCTGCGCGCCCATAGTTGTAGCCACTGTATGAAAGCTATGTAAGGCCATAAGGCCAACACTTGTTCTTATTGTAAGACATTCCTATATGTATATAAAATGTGGAGTTTTATGTTTGGACATTCATGAGGAGTTCAAGTAGTTTAGGCTTCCGCTAGAATGCATGTGATAGGTGTGATGCGCTACTCTGGTATCATCCTGTACCTTCACCGACTGTTTTGTGGTATATCCTGTGGGGCCCCGGCCGGACCTTCTAGAATATATCATATGAACGGATGGGGTTGTTACACATATACTGCCAAAACCACCAGTCCCGAGGCCGTTTTACGAATGAATAAGGAGTGATCGGCCGAACTCCTTGTAAAGCCGATGGTAGCCACAATACCACTGAATTTGTCGAACCACGCCCGAGGGCTCTGTTTTAGGCCATAAATGGCCTTCTTCAGATGGCATACACGTGTCTCCCCATAAGCAACATACCCCGGAGGTTTCTCCATGTAGCGTCCTCCTGAAGATCGCCACAGAGAAAGGCATTCTTGACATCAAGCTGGGAAATAACCCAATCCCGGTTAACAGTCACAGAGAGAAGAACCCGGATGGTGCTGAGGCGAGCAACCGGAGAGAAAGTGTCAAAGTAATCAACGCCGTAAGTCTGAGTGAAGCCTTTGACCACCAGCCGGGCCTTGTAGCGATCCACAGTGCCGTCGGGGCGAAATTTCACCACAAAGACCCAGCAACAGCCAACCACATCAGTGCCCACAGGAGGAGGAACAAGGTCCAGTTACCCCTTTCAGTAAGAGTAGTCATCTCTTCATCCATGGCAGATTTCCAATGAGGGATAGCAAGAGCCTCCTGGTAGATACGGGGAGTAGAAGTAGCGGAGAGAGCCAAGGAAAAACACCTGCAAGAAGGAGAAAGCCGATCATAGGAAACAACTGCCGCAAGCGGGTGTTGAGTACACGCCCGCACCCCTTTGGGAAGAGCAATGGGAAGATCCAGGTCGACAGGTGCGTCAGCGACCGGAGCATCTGTGGCGGAGAAGGCTGGCCCGGGACTAGAGAAAGACGACGCCGGAGAAGAGAGAGGAGGGGTGGGTGAGGAGATGAACATGGATGAAGACGGTGGAGGAGAGGACGGAAGGGGGGAGGGGAAGTCGAGAGGTGTGGAGGGAACATAGAGAGGCATGAGAGAAGCAGAGACATCAGGAGGAAGAGAGGAGGTAGGAGAGAAGTAGGAAGCATTCTCGAAAAATGTCATATCCGCGGAGACAAATTGCTTGCGTAGAAGGGGGTCAAAACAACAATAGCCTTTTTGAGTGGTAGAGTACCCCAAAAAGACACACTTGGTGGAACGGGGGAAAGCTTATCGCGGGTAGCAGAGGGAGCGTGAACAAAAGCCGTACAGCCAAAGACACGGAGAGGGAGAGGAAAAGGTTCCTTGCGGGGGTAGAGAATGGAGAAGGGGGTCTGGCCGTGGAGAACCGTGGAGGGAAGACGATTAATGAGATGGTAGACGAGGAGCACAGCGTAGCCCCGGTAGGATCGAGGTACTTGCATCTGCGTCATGAGAGTACGAGCAACATCAAGGAGGTGACGGTTTTTACGCTCCGCCACCCCATTCTGCCGGGAGGTGTAAACACAAGTAGTTTGATGAAGAAGACCATGTTGTTGAAAGAAAGAGGAGAACTCATGATTAAGATATTCCTTAGCATTATCAGAGCGTAAAATTTTAATAGAAATGTCAAACTGATTCTTAATCATAAAATAAAATGATTGTCAAATAGAAAAGAGTTCAGAGCGATCTTTTAATAGATACACCCAGGTACATCTTGAAAAGTCATCTATAAAAGTGACAAAATAGGAACTACCCCGACCAACAGTGAGGGTAGGAGCAGGACCCCAGACATCAGAATGAATGAGATCAAACGGGCGAGAGGAGCCACGACTTGCTTCGGTGGGAAGGAGGAGCGATGATGTTTGCCAAGCTGACACGCATCACAGTTGAGCGGAGGACTGGTCAGAGGTAAGTACTGAGGCAGAAGCTGTCGAAGAATCCGAGGAGGAGGATGTCCAAGGCGAAGATGCCTTTGAAGCAGATCTGTAGAGGAGGAGTAGGCGGACAGAGCAGAAACGTCGTCGAGGAAATAGAGGCCGTCGCTCTCAGTCCCAATAGCAATCGTCCGCTGGATCCTCGGGTCCTGAAAAGAATAAGAAGTGGGAGTGAATAAGACAGAGCACTGTAGTTGTCGGCATAAAGTGGTAACAGATAATAATTGCACGGGAACTTCGGGACATAGAGAGTGTCCTCCAAGCGAAGCGACGGGGTGACTTGAACCATGCCGTCCCGAGTACCGGGGACGGTGAACCATCCGCCACACGAACTGGGGGGAGGCGGTCATGCATTTCAAGGAGAGAGAAGCAATGAGGGTTGCCAGTCATATGATTTGTAGCACCCGAGTCAATCAGCCATTTACCTTGAGTAACAACGTGGGCACTACCTGAAGTCGTGGCCACAGATGAAGACGACCAAAGGAGGCAGAGGTCGAGGAAGGAGCATCACCAGAAGGGCGAAGACGAGGATGTTTCTGCCAGCAGCGGTCAACAGAGTGGCCGGTACGACCACAGTAAGAGCAGAGGAACTTGGACGAACCACGCCCGTCGGAGTGGCTGCGGCCATTAGGACCCCCCCCCCCCCCCCCCCTCCGCTGAGCCTGGTGAGCATAGGAGTCCTGGGAAGGGGGGAGGCCAACAGAGGCCGCTGGAGCAGCGAAGTAACAGCGGCAATGCGAGCCGCAGTGGCATCCAAAGTAGGAGATTCCGTCTCACCCAAAATCTGCTGGCGGATCATATCATAGGAATCAGGAAGACGGAGAAGATAACAAACAACCAGGAGTTCCTGGAAGTGTTTGTGCCGGTCAGCCAAGTCCGCGGAGAAGGGACGATTCTGTAGGATCTCGACGCCAAGAGCCTGAACTTGCTGGTAAGCTGCAGCAGGAGACATGGAGGGGCGGGCAAAGAGGTCCGCATAAAGAGTATAAATGCGGGACGTCTGGCCCCCCTTCGAATAGAGAGCAGCAAGGTGAAGCCAGGCGGCCTTGACCTTGTTAAAAGTAGCGAACAAGCAACAACAAACGGATAGAATTTTGAATAATTGAAATTTTATTATCCAAAAAAGATATCATTACAAACGTATGACATCCCTTTTATAGAATGGAGGAGATATGCGAGAATATAAACAAACAATGTGGGACTAAACATGTACAGGGCTGAGCGGCTAGAAATAAAGGAGACCGCACAGGCCGCGCGGTTAGACAGATGCGTTAACCGCTCGGCAACTCCAGCAGGTAAGAACAAGCCGCAATGGGAGACCGATAGACCGCCCAGTCTCCAAGCACTTGAGTGAGACCGCCAGACCGCTCGGTCAACAAACCGCCAGACAAGGCCGCAAGGCCGCCCGGTCTAATACTTCAACAATTTTAACTCAGAATATTGAGATATTTTCACCGGCAGACACACATGAGCCTCAAAATCGAAATGGAACAAAAGTATATTCCCCAGCACCGGGAGAGATCTACTAACAACGATGTCAGTTTAAAATTTTACTTTCCGTTGGTCGATTATGTTAAGTAGAACTGATTTCCAATTTTCAAAAAAGTTGGGGACTAATTTTAAGGTTTTAAAATTTTAGGGATCAATTTTACAGAGAGAAGCTTCAATAATCAATGGCGGGGCCCACACAATTTTTTTTATATATATAAAAAAGTCACGCACTTTTACTGGTGACATGGCCCGCTATAAAATCATCGAGCTTTCAATCAGTCGAGGGTAGTTGCACTCTTCACTGAGCTACGTACGTATAATAGCGGTGGAGAAGAAGAAAAAAGAAAGCTAATTTTATTGAATAAAGGTTTACTATAATAGTATAAGTACTTGCTTAGATTGATTCTCATGGGGTGAGCAGAGCCTATGAGCATGCAAGTTATAAGTGTGGGCTGATGAGTGTAATAGTTAGGGTGTGTGCAGTTGAGCGAACTTCAGTGGCACGCACGCGCACAATCAACTTCCGCATGTTGCAACGTAAGTGCTAGAAATTGCCCTTGAAAGGCTCCGTTTGGCAAAGTTGTGGCGGTCATGAACATGATGGTTAAATTGTCATTTGTTAACGCTCATTTAAGGAACTTCATTCACTTTTATGTTCAAACAGATGATGTTTGTGTTAATGTATATTTGAACAAATATAGGGAGCAGAGACGTAACGGATCGGTTCGGGTACACGAATATTTGTTACTCGTAGTAAGTCCTAGGGATTGCCTATTTATACCCACCTAGGGGCAACGGGTAGGAGATTCCACTTTGATCACCACCTGGATGCTTCGAGCGACATTATCAGTTTGTTAGAAGATCCTTAACGAATGACGGTTTAACTCATGCGCTTACGACCTCCACCACCGTGCCAAACAGAGCCAAAATCTGAAAACTCAAGCTCGGTCACAAACAAAGCAAAATGGGTGATGAAGAAAGCCAACTAATACTCTCCCAAGATGAGTTGGCATGTTCATAATTAAGGGGGCGATGAAGGGACATAAAATTATGTTCCTTACATCGGCCATGTTAGCAAGTAGAAAGTGACAAGTGAAGAATGCGTGATGAATGAGAAGCTCACCCACAATTTTGTATTACGCAAAGACGTGATAAATAAGTTTTCACTCATCGTCCACAACTCTCAATAGAGACTAATCGTCAACTCAACACGACAAAGCACACCTAATAATTGTAATCGACGTTTAGACACTGCTTGAAAGAGCTTATTTGTCCCTTTTCGATGGATCGAAAAATGCCGTTTCGCCCGTAGCCCCCCCATAACTGAATTAATTTGATAAGGTATTTTCCAATTCCTCATTCTCATTTATCCTCCAAACAAACAAAAATTGATGAATTTATTTCAAATAAAAAGTAGGTTGTTGCTCTTATTTTAGACCTAACTTAGTATACATATAAATGTACATGCATATAAACGTTTATATATATCTATAGAGAGAGGAACCGATCATTAGATATATCCAACGGCTCCGATGGAGACAGATGATCAAACCACCCCCACCCCTTTGCAGAAGCCAATTAATCGGATTGCACGGCAAAAATGCATTCAATACGGTTAGTCGGCCGCAAGGATTTATGGGAACTACAGCTTTTTAGGTTATATTTGGTTGGGAGATGGCCGGTACAGCCGGTAGGTCGAAACGGGGCTTTGAAATCGGAGGGGGAGAGTTGAGGGTCGAAACGGGGCGGATCGGAGCCGTTTCTTCCTTGCTACGGGTTGTAACGGAGCAAATGCCGCCGACGGGCATTTGTTTACACGCCGTCCGGCTGCGTTTTCCCCAAACAGCCGGCGAAAACGTCGCGCCAAACAAAGCCTTAGTTTTGGTCATCAGCACTTATTTTTAGGTAATTTTTAAAACCTCTCAAAAAATTAAATCTTGCTACTAGCTCACATCTCCCAACCTTTCGGTGTTTCCTCCGTTCGCTGTTTCTGCCACCCTTTCGCTTGTGCGCACCTGAGGTTGCTAGTGCCTCCCTATTCGTGATTGCTGGGCTTTCCGCCACTTTACCACTCATCCCACCGGATTGTTGACTGTGCCATGTGGAATGAACGGTGATGTCCGAGCTAAGCGTGTCGCGGCTCGTTAAAGTGATTGTTTAGTCCCGCACCGCCTAGAGTACTACTTGGCCACAATGCTTTACACGGATCTCGTTACCGCCGGCTTTTCCAACCTTTCTGTTCGGTGGTGAGCTGAAGATAGATGAGTCGGAGTTTGAAAACAATGGTTTCAACGGGACGACCGACGAATGTATGGCCCGCAATAATACGGTATAATTGGTCGACAAGCTCATTGACGACAAACGAATGTATCATAAAACTTGCTTCCGGTGCCACCATTGCAGTGGAACTCTCAAGGTCTGAGGCTATTTTGAAGTGTGTATTGGGGGATTTTGGTTAAGGTTTTTATTTATTTTATTAGCATAGATCAAACAAATCTATAAATCCTCACACTTTACAAACTACCAGTGATTTTTTTAATTACAAGTCATAAAATCCTATCACTTTCTAAAAAGCGTCCCTTTTAGGTATGCATACGTACCTATTTTTTAAGATGCATGATCAGATCCGGCCGTAGGAATTGATTACGCGGCTTTTACTTAACGGCGCAAATCATTTCCCACAAAATACGTTTGTATTTCTCGAATACGTCCGTATCAAAAAATGACATTAGTATGGTCCAAACAAATCTGCACCGTTGATTAAAAGCCACATGATCAAGTATACCATCGGATCTCATCACGCACATCCCTAAGGTACACATACGCTCTGTAACAGCGCTCAGATCTAGTGGAGGTTTGATCGGCACAGATCCGGCCACGTGGTTTTTCGCCCAATTGATTGGTTTTCCATGTCAAAAAAAATTGCCTTGTCAGCTTTTATTTCTCTATGATTGTGTGCGCGCTCGGCCTCTTTGTGGGCTAAGACGGTCTAAGTTAATCCGGTCTGACGGGGCATCGAGTTTGTCCGCAAGAAGAGGGATGCAAGTTATAATTACATGAATTTTGAGGGGAGGTCTTCATAAACAACCCTTTTTTTATGGGTGCTTATAATTGTAGGCATAAAATGGATAGTTGCAGCCCCTAAAATAACCCAAATATTAAAATATAACCTAAAACTCCTCTAATTGCCGCCCTTTTTCATTCGGCCCGTCTGTTTCGCGATTGTACAACCCGTATTCATCAAGTGTGGGCCCCTCCAGAGCCAGGTCAGCAAAAGTCAAAGTAAGTAAGTCAAGACAGAAGTCAGAGTCAACGCGTAAGGCCGCAGAAGGCCTGCGCGAGTATGGCGAGCTCCTCTCGCATACTCGCCAGGTAGGCGACTAGGTCAGTTACTCGCTTAGCCAGACGAGCTCCTCCAGAGAAGTCACCTAGTCGCCGGGGGGTGGGCTATAAATAAGACTCACTCCCTCCCCTTGATTTCCCTATAAATAGGACCCCAGTGGTAAAAGGAGAGACACTTCGAATTCTCGCCAAGATCTCGCACGCACTTCTTCTTGGACGCTAGCTGAGCTTGTGAATTCCTTTTTCTCAGAGACCAGACCGTGACTTAGCGATTAATTCCTTTAGTCGAAGCGACTTAATTACCAGCTAGTCTCCCTCGCACCTTGCTCGACCATTTTTGGTTGTGGAGGGGTTGCTTCTTCCAAGCATTCTAATACGTGTGGGACCATCCTGCCGCAGCGCCTGAGGGCCTATTTGTTGTTTGACTGCTTCCGTGCTCTAGCCTGCTAGCCGTCGAGCCCATCCATTGAGCGAGTAACTTTAGGCTGCCTTGATCCGATTTTTGGAGTAGGGAATTTTCCTGGCTTCAACAACGATACCCCGCCCGCCCCCTTTCTCGCGACTCTGGGTGCGCGACGGCCACCGCCGGCCATTTCGTCGGCCATCTTCTTGTATTTTGTCGGACGCCGCCCATTTCGTCGGCCTGGAGATACCCCGCCCCCTTTCTCGCCATCCAGGCCAGGAGTGATACCTCACCCCCTTTCTAGCCGACCTGGAGATACCCCCCTCCCCCCTCTATTTCGCCGGACATCGTCGGCTTCCACCATCTTGTTTGTTGATAGGGGAAGGTGATTCCTATTCCTGCTTGTATCTTCCTGCTACTATTATCAACAAAGTCAGTTTTCTTCATACTTAGATTTAGGGTTTCATTCCATTTTCTCCTACCTAATAGGGTTGCAAGAGTTTGATTTATCATTTTGTTTTTATTTGAGGATGCTTTGTAGATGTTTTGTATTAGTAATGTAGGTTTTCATTCTTAGGATTTTATAGCATTCTTTGCATAGGTTTTTTATTGCTCATTATTACTAATTAATATTTTATAATTTGATTAAGGCTCCGTTTAGGAGAGCTTATTTTCACTGGTCAAGCGGTCACAACCGCATGAACCGGATCTTAATTATGCTCTGATTCATACGGTCGTGACCGATTGACCGGTGAAAATAAGTCCCCCCAAACGGAGCCTAAATTTTTAATTTTGCAAATTTAGTTCTTAATTTTGAATTTATAACTAAATTCCACAAATTTACTACTATGTTAAAAGACTTTATAAGTGCAAAAGAAAAAAAAAATCAAAAAATTATTTTTTTAGGGCGTATATATTGGCAGCCCATATATGGCTATTGACAGCACAAAGATAATTACAATCGAGCAAATGATTATTGGCAGCCCGACGGATACTGACAGCACAAAAATTAAGTTTTTTTTAAATAACAAATCATTTTAATTACTAGATTAACTCAAAAGGCAGAGATAACAGTCCATAGTCCTACTATGACATGTTTAGGAAAAGTGTAAAAACGCGAATAAGAGTTTAACGCGAATTTTGAAAATAGACCTATTATATGATATTTTTAGGAAAAGTGTTCAACATTAATGTTGTAGATTTCGACTATAAGTACAACTTTCATGTTGAACGATTTTTCTAAAAATGTTATATAGTATGCATATTTTCAAAAGACGCGTGTTTCACATTTTGGGAGACTATTAGCGGACATATTATGTGTGTTTTTTATTTTTTTGTCGGGCTGCCAATAATCATATAGGTGCTGCCAATATAAATGAATTTTTTAAGTGGCTGCAAATTTCATGTTGGACTGAAATTACCGATACGAGTGCTGCAATTATCTGTTTGAGGCCTGCAAATATAATTTACCTATTTTATTTAACCCATTTTTATATCATTTTATTCTCTATCGATTATGTACAATGAGGCAAATGCATAGGCGTGACTTTTGTTGAGCCAAAGTAATTATAACCGCAACAAAAATATATGTTACGGTTACCAGTCGACATCTCGGGGGACAAACATCATCAAAGCATTTCAAAGTTTTTTGGATGACCGCACGGCATATTTAGGTTCTATTTATTTGGACGTTTCGCTTCTTCGTTTTGGGCAAACGCCGCCGGAAGGAGGGTAAACAGATGAACCTCCGGCGGCGTTTGCTCCGTTTCCACCCGCCCGCCTTGAGAAACGCTCCAAAAAACTCTTTTTGGAGAAGCCACCTCCCCCCTCCATTTAGAACACTCCGTTTCCACCCGCCGGATCGATCCTCCACCGCCGAACCAAATGGAGCCTTAAAGTATGACAATGTTTTGGGGTTCGTTTGACATGGCGACGGACGCCGTGAACAAGATGGTGATGAATCGTCGTTCGTGAAAGCCCGACCATACGTACGAAAACTCATCAACTTTTATGTCAAACATATACGGACGTTTTTGTCCAAACTCATCGTAGAAAATTGAAACGGACGCGTAAAACTTAACTCCGTTTGGCACGGTGGCGGCAGTCATAAATGAGGGGGCCGGGTAAATTGTCATCTGTTAACGCCCACCTAAGGAACTTCATCAACTTTTACGTTCAAACGGATGATGTATGTTAGGTGATTCTTAACGAATAATGTTTTAACCTCATGCGTTTACGAACACCACCACCGTGCCAAAGAGAGCCTGAAATATATTGTTGTGTTTTGATAAAGGGTGCTGTTATGTGCAAACCAAGTTCGGCTACGTGCAGACCACGTTAAGTGCAAACCAAACTAAAAAGCCATAAATACTTGTGAACCAGTAAAAGTCGGTCTGCATCTAGCTGTTCTGATAGTTTTTTGAAAGAACGATTTGCACGTATCCAAAATCGATTTGCACATAAAATTACTCTTGATAAATCGTGTGTTATGGCAGTTATAAACATA
>CM077167.1:8514960-8738402 GCA_039583875.1 Platanthera guangdongensis
AGAAGAGGGCAAGACACAGAACCGAGTGGCGTGAGGCGAAAACGGGAAAAACGAAATTGAGCGAATTCGCCCAATTGCTAGCGAGCGAATTGGGGGCCATATTCGCTGAGGCGGAATAAAGGAGCAAAAAAAAAATTTTAGCGAATTGGGAGCCCCATTCGATGAAGGGGGCGAGATTCGCCCAAAGCTGTAAATCAGTCGAATGGGCGCCCAATTCGCTCAATTTCGGCGCATTTGGGCCGCCGCCATTTCGCTCAATTTCGGCGATTTGGGCGCCCAATTCGCACAATTTCGGCGATTTGGGGGCCCAATTCGCACAATTTCGGCGATTTGGGGGCCCAATTCGCACAATTTCGGCGATTTGGGGGCCCAATTCGCACAATTTCGGCGATTTGGGGGCCCAATTCGCACAATTTTGGCGATTTGGGCGCCCAATTCGCTCAATTTCGGCGATTTGGGCGCTTAAGTGCGCCTAGGGGTTCCTTGGGTGCGTCCAAGATCATATTTTAACCCATATCAAAAAAACTTTTAAAATAATACCTTGAAAGACTCGGACGCACCTTTGGCGCGCCAGGGGAACATCGCCCGCCTCAGCTATGCTGAGGCGCGGCGGGCTTCGCCTGGTGCGCCCGGCACCTCAGGCGCGCCTAGGCGCGCGCCTTGACAACTATGACTGGGAACCCACAGTAATATCTGCACACGCCGACTGATTGGCAAACATCGCTTGAAAAGCTAATAGATTCGGAGGACCTACCGAAGGCACACCCGACGGGAGCAGCACCACGCTGCTGAAAACGGCCTCGGCAAAAGAAGCAGGCCCGACCGGTGGAATTAGCCCGCCGAAGATCTGCGATAAAGACGGTAGGGAAGGATCCCCACCAAGATGATGAGACGGGGATGACAGAAGAAGCTCCATTCAACGAACGATGGAAGAAGCCGTTCGGAACAGGCGTCGAAGAGAGCGGGTGATGTTGAACGCAGGAAAAGGGAGAAGGAGACGCTCCCGTCGACGGGCACAGTAGTCAATCCCGTCAACGGGAGCGGGCGCAGAGCGCGGCTTCGGCCTTGTCGGCGGGTCGAACCGAGAAGCCGAGAGAAAGCGAGAAGTGGAGCGGCTGGGGAATAAGGCTTCACGGGATTAGGAAATCAAGATCAGCGCAAACCACGAGAAAATTTTTTATATTAGGTTTCAGATCGAGTGCTCTGATACCATGTTGGAAGAGAGAAATGAAAGTAGAAGTTGTGTTTTCATTCATCCACATAGGGACTTTAAATAGTAAATACACACTTACAACTTGACATACAATGTGGGACTAAACCACATACACACATAAAGACACAATACCAATAACATCAACACAAATAGTCCGACATTGCTACATTTCCAACAGATAGTCTTCTTCTTTGCAACCATTCAAGATGTTCTTACCAACAAATATGTTCACCTTCAGGATGTGCACAGATACTCTTATTTTTTTTTACTGGTGACAATTTTCCCTGATACATGCTGCTTCTCTTCACCATTTTTTGTAGTTCCACCTTGTTAATGCTTTTAACTAGCTCTGAATGCCATGCACATACTTGATGTATTGCCTCATTCAATTTTTTTAAAAAATGTATTGCCTCACAGATACATCCTTCCTCCAACGGCCTGAAAGATCTCCCACAACAGTTTTGTTTGTTTTTTACACATAATAGTTACATTATTGACCAGATTAACGCTTAGGTGGCTGCTTTGAAACATAAAAGTGATTTGAATGGCATCTCCGTTTGATATGAATAAAAAATTAGGAGATAAGGATCTTCTTCTATATTGGCAGAGAAGTAAGTTCGGAGAGTGATAATGTCCAAAACCAAATGGAGCATCTAATTTCGAAGCTTTCAAATGTTCATATAAGTATCTCCAAAACCTGACCTCTCACAAAAGTTTGATGAGACTTTAAACTGCTGTCATTTTTTCCTGTTTAAATTGTATGTCTTGCCCAAATATTTTTTTTGAGGTGCTCTTTATTCTACTTTACATGATACCTCTTTTTCTTTGTGATGCAGTGGTCCAGAGCCGCCCCGCTCTGGTTTTACACCAAAGGAACACGCCCGGTCCTACGACCGGGCTGCAGCCCAAGCACCCCACCCATGACCGCACCTATTCTCAGCACGGCGGGAGCTCAGTTGGTGATAGTCACTGTTAGAAAAGGGATTTATCAAGGGAGCTGGTTTCGAGACTCCGCCTCAACATCCCGCCGCGCTGAGAATAGGTGCGGTCATGGGTGGGGTGCTTGGGCTGCAACCCGGTGGTGGGACCGGACGTGTCCCTCTGGTGTAGAACCAGAGCGGGGCGGCTCTGGACCACCGCATCACTTTGTCTTCATATGCCATTAACATATAATATGATTTTTTTAAGGTTAGCTTTAGTAAATATATGTGATTTGCGAGTGTTTTTCATCTTGGTGCAGGATAATTGATGGGGATCGACCGCATGACCGTGTTCGATGAAGGAGATCGGGCCACCCTCGGCAGGACCCGTTTTTTGCATTTTGGTGGAGATGCATTGATCGGATCGGCAATCTGAGACTGCGAGCATGTCTGGAGCATCGCTGTTCATTTTTTATGTATTTTTTTATATATTTTTTGGTCTGTATTTGGTGTTTTAGGACACCGGGCGTAATGGACGATCGTAGCAGTTCATGCCAGGTGCCCAACCCACCCCCGCTCGTTATAAATAGAGGCGGATGTTCATATTTTCAGTCATTGCTGAGTTTTGTGAGAGATTCCAGATCCGACAATCTTTGTAGTGCGATGCCGCGAGCCCGGGGTGTGAAGCCTTAGTTTATTTTTAGTTATTCTTCCCTTCCCGTGAAACCCCTGTATCCCACGATTTTTGACCTTAACCGCTACTGTTCATCATCCCAACCGCACAACTCCAGCCGACTTTTGTAGCTTTCTCGCCCTCCAAAGCTGCAGGACCTCTTCCATCTCACCTTTGTCGACATTCCCTGAAGTTCTTGCGCCCTCCTCCTTTGCTGTCAAACACCCTATTGTTCACCATCGTCTTCCAGTGACTGAAAACCACACGCTGGAAAAGCTCTCCCCTTGTTCGTATTCTCCCATGCCTGGAACCGCCAGCCACTCCCTTTTTCCATCGAGCCACTAATCCCACGCCCGTCTCTGGCTTCCGCATGAGACTCACCCACTCTCTCTGGCAGCCACTAATTCACGCTTCTAGAAGCCTTTCCCGCTCATCTCCTTCTCCTGGTTTGCCCGGCTCGTGAAGCTCCACAACAACCAGCGGCACCAACCAACAGTCATGCCCCCTCTCCACAGATCGACATAAGTCTGCTTCCCTCCCCACATTCCTCACGGATCTCTCCTCCGACATCCAACCCTAGCCCAATTACGCCATCCTTCTCCTCCCAGACTATAACTCCAGTCCACCATCGCAATTGCCGCAAGTTTCCCAACCAAACTCCTCTTTCTTCCTGTGACATGCCTAGTTTTTAATCCTAGCCGCAAATCCAAACATTCAAATATCCTAACGCACATCCCCAACAACCGAACATCTTGTTCATGCCCTTCATCCTCCCTGTCGTGGAACCATACAACAACCATACCTCCCCATTTCCTGAAACTGCCATAGTCGTATCCATCATCTCGTGGAGCCACTCCAACTACCGCTACCGGATCTCTGGGATTGTGAGTATCTTGTATTGTGTTATTTTATTTCGTTTTAAATTTCAGATGGACATGTTATATGTGCTCGACAATTGAGATTGTTAGTGTCTTTGTTTTAATTAATTCTAGTATTATAAGTCTTTTTTGTGCAAAGTGTAGTTGAAAGCACCACTTGTGAAAAAAGAGCGTGATTGTTTGCTTACAGACACAAAAATTACTGTAAACACTGTTGATTTGCGAGCCGTGTGTACAACCCCGTATTCGCGAAGAGTGAGCCCAAAACAAGGCAGACGCGTTTTTAAGCTTTTTGGCGATTTTGCACTCTCGGTGGCCATTTTGGCTCTGGCTTGGAATACTAGTAGGGGGAGGAAGAATTGGCATCTTCCCCCGGGCCCTTTAGAGGGGCGGGTGCGGCAAGATGGCCGGCACCCCCTGGCGTGTTAGGTGTGAGGTGGGATGGCGGGACTGGCTGGAGACCGGGATCCGCCCCGGCACCCTGGCCTTGGGCAGGGGCGAGACTGGGCGGCGAGCCCTCTCGCCCAGGCGGCGAGCCCGCGGGGCGAGACCGTGCGGCGGGCCTCTCGCCCCAGGCGGCGAGCCCGCGGGGCGAGACGGGGCGGCCGGCCCTCTCGCCCCAGGCGGCGAGCCCGCGGGGCGAGACGGGGCGGCCGGCCCTCTCGCTCCAGGCGGCGAGCCCGCGGGGCGAGACGGGGCGGCCGGCCCTCTCGCCCCAGGCGGCGAGCCCGCGGGGCGAGACGGGGCGGCCGGCCCTCTCGCCCCAGGCGGCGAGCCCGAGGGGCGAGACCGGGAGGCCGGCCCTCTCGCCCCAGGCGGCGAGCCCGCGGGCGAGACCGGGCGGCCGGCCCTCTCGCCCCAGGCGGCGAGCCCGCGGGGCGAGACCGGGCGGCCGGCCCTCTCGCCCCAGGCGGCGAGCCCGCGGGGCGAGACCGGGCGGCCGGCCCTCTCGCCCCAGGCGGCGAGCCCGCGGGGCGAGACGGGGCAGCCGGCCCTCTCGCCCCAGGCGGCGAGCCCGCGGGCGAGACGGGGCAGCCGGCCCTCTCGCCCCAGGCGGCGAGCCCGCGGGGCGAGACCGGGCGCCCGGGCGCCCGGCCCTCTCGCCCCAGGCGGCGAGCCCGCGGGGAGAGACGGGGCGGCCAGCCCGCTTGCACCAGGCGGCGAGCACGCGGGGCGAGACGGGGAAGCCGACCCTCTCGCCCCAGGCGGCGAGCCCGCGGGGCGAGACGGGGCAGCCGGCCCTCTCGCCCCAGGCGGCGAGCCCGCGGAGGGTTCGCCCTCCGCCCCCTAGACCTCTGTGGACCATGCTTTTACCGTCTTGCCCTCGGGGGGGGGGGAATTACCTCTTTACCCCCCGGCGTGGCTGTTTTCTATTGGCCCAAGGTATATTGGGCGTAAGGGTATTTTGGTCATTTTGGTCAATGGGTTTTGGAAAACTATAAATAGACCCCCTTGGGTGCCTTTGGAGAGAGACTTTTCTAGCTTCCTCCTCCCTTAGCTTCTTCTTGGTAGAGTAGAGAGAGCTCTCCAAGGCACCCTAGCTCAAGCATTGACTATGGAGGGGAAGTGCTCAGGTAGCCTTCCGGGTGTGAGGTGGGACCTCCGCGCTAGAGTCGAGGGTCTGTTCATAGTTTCCTAAGTCTCCGGTCCGTGACGTTCTTCCGAGTGTAGTAGGTGTGGGGTCACCCCTTTCTAGGGACCCCGAACTCCACAGAGGCCATTTTTGGCTTCAACACTTTGGTGAGATGAGCGTGGAGAGTGACCAGCACAGAAGATCTCGAGAGAGTGTCATGACGGGAGGTCAAGGAGGTAGTGATGATCTCGGCGAGCTCCCCAGCCCAGGACCCTTTGTTGGGAGGCAAGAGTTCATGGCCTCCATCCAAGGCATTATGGAGATGCTGCGAAACATTGCTCCTCAGGGTGGCAGCTCCACCCCAACCCCCCAGGAACTAGCTCCCCTCCCTCACGATGAGTCGACTCCCAGGGGTCTAGGCGAGATGACCCCAGCGGGGGGAGAAGGAAGTGCACCAGGAAGAAGGCCAGGGAAGGAGAGGATGGGAGATGGGGTCGAGCGAGACCTCACCGACCGAGAGTTGTTCTCTAGCCTGACGAGTGCCAGCCTCCCAGGCGAGCAGGTGGTGCGAGTGGACCAGGCGAGACCCCCCCTGAGGGGGTCGCCCTTCAGTGAGCTGATCATCTCAGCTCCCGTTCCCGAGGGGTTCAGGGAGCCAGACATTGCTTACTATACCGGGAAGCATGACCCCGTCCAGCATCTGCAGTGGTTCGAGGATGCCGTCTCCATCAGGCCGATGACGGATGCCTTCAAGTGTCGCCTCTTTGCGATCACGTTGAAGGAGAAGGCAAGGGAATGGTTTCATCAACTCCCTCCAAGGTCGATTTATGGGTTCGAGGACTTGAGCCGGAGCTTCCAGCTTCGCTTCTCCACCTCCAAGAAGAGGAAGAGGAGTCCTGAGTCCATCTTCCTGATAAGACAGGGGGCCGAGGAGTCGCTGGCCCGTTACGTAGACAGGTTCCAAGAGGAGATCCTGGAGGTCCAGGAGATGCCTGGGTATGCTCTCCAGATGGCCTTCACCGTTGGGCTGAAGGAGGGCTTCTTCAAGATGAGCTTGACCCGGAAGGCCCCCCTTTCCTTTGAGGAGCTGATGGAAAGGGCGGCGGAGGAGATTGCCACGGAGGCGGCCAACCCGACATTTGTCAAGAAGTTAACAAAGCTAACAAAGACGGGGGGCAAAGGAGCAAGGTGGCTCGAGACCTCAGGAAGGAAGGAGAGAGGAGCAGAGAGCTCAGGGGTTCCAAGGATAGGAGGGTCCGGAACCAGGCTGGAGGCAGCAGGGAGGACCTGCCCAAGGTCCAGGAATAGCTCTCATCCAAGGAGGGGGGAATTTCCACGGGGGCCAAGGGAGGTTCAACTTCCAGAGGCAGGCCCCAAGGCAACTCTTGCCCCCTCCGCAGCAAGCCTTGGCAATAGGAGGGGGAAGAGGTAACAGGAGAGAACGCTCAGCCCGCCGAAAGAGGGGAGAAAGAACATTGTTGTACTGTGACTTCCACCAGGTGGAGGGGCACGCCACAGCTACCTGCCCCGAGTTCCTGGAGGTGAGGGGGGCGAGAGGCCCTGCCCAGCCACAGCCACCAGTGCGGGTTGAAGAGGTTCTGCCCAGAGGAGGGGATGATGTGTGTGAGGACCGGGTCGACGTAGGAACCCGAGGTGGTATAGGAGTGATCCACGGTGGAGTGGGGGTTGAGGCCACTCGGAAGGCAAGTCTCCATGTCATGTACCGGAGGAGCGTCGCCTCAACCTCCCAGACCCCGCCCCCAGAGGAAAAGATCACCTTCTCGGTGAAGGACCTGTCGGATCATGAGGATCCGTTCTGTGATGCGCTGGTCATCCAAACGGCCATCGAAGGCTACACCGTCTCCCGGATCTTGGTTGACAACGGGAGCTCCGTCAACGTCGTTTTCAAGAAGGCGTTTGACGAGATGAAGGTAGAGCCAAGGAGGGTGTTGGCCTCGGACGGACCCCTGTTTGGATTTTCAGGGGAGAGGAAGGAAGTGGAAGGTGGAGTCGGACTCCAAGTAAAGTTGGGAGGGGCTTCAAGGAACTGCCGGTTCGTCATTGTTGACGCTCCAAGCAGCTACAACGCCATCTTCGGAAGGCCCCGCATCAATGTCTTCCGTTGCGTGCCATCTTCCTTCCACCAATGCCTCAAGTTCAGCTCCGGAGGGATCCAGGTCAGAGTCAAGGGAGACTCTAGGATGACAAGGCAGTGCTACGTCACGGCCGTCAACACCATCTCTTGGTTGGCCAAGGCAGAGGACATGGAGAAGGTCATGGAAAGCTTGAGCAAGATGGAAGTGTCTGAGGAGAAGGAAGCGGAAGACAGCCATCATGCCCAGGCCCCCTGAGGGTGCCTCGCCTTGCGGTAGTTTTTTCCCCTTTTCTTGTCTTGTAACAAGCTCTATGTTGAAACCGATTTCTCGATCTCCTGTGGAGTTCGCCCTTGGGGAAGGGGTGGTCTCGCGCCTACTTTACTCCTGCAAGCAAAACAATAAGGAAAACAAGGAAAAAACCGACCCAAGGGCTCAGCGGGGAGGTCCCACCACACACCCGGAAGATCTCAGAGCACTTCCCCTCCTTAGCCAGAGGCCGAGCTAAGGTACCCTCAGAAAGCACTTGAAAACTGGAGCAAGGAGACACAGACAGCTTAGCTTTCTGGGGTACCCCTTGGGTCCTATTTATAGTTTTTAGAATCTGAACTGCCAATAATCAAAAGAACTGACCTGAAATTACCAGAAAACCCCTGGATGGGTCTGCCAACAGCCAAACTCCGCTGTTTTGAAGGGCTATAGGCAGGCCAGAGGGGGCAAAACAGCAAAAAGTACCTCATTCATCCAGGCGAGCAGGGGGGCTTGGTCACCTCGGCAGGTCCTGCTCTCCTGCTATTGCCGAGCTCCGTCGTGAGGGCGCGAGCTGGGACTAGCTCGGCGAATGCCGAGCTCGGGGTCGGCGAATACTGATCTTCGGTCGACGAATGCCGATCTTCTGTCGACGATCGCCGATCACTGGTCCCAGGCGGCGAGCACGCGGGGCGAGACAGGGCAGTCGGCCCTCTCGCCCCAGGCGGCGAGCCCGCGGGGCGAGACGGGGCAGCCGGCCCTCTCGCCCCAGGCGGCGAGCCCGCGGAGGGTTCGCCCTCCGCCCCCTAGACCTCTGTGGACCATGCTTTTACCGTCTTGCCCTCGGGGGGGGGGGGGGGGGATTACATCTTTACCCCCCGGCGTGGCTGTTTTCTATTGGCCCAAAGTATATTGGGCGTAAGGGTATTTTGGTCATTTTGGTTCATGAGTTTTGGAAAATTATAAATAGACCCCCTTGGGTGCCTTTGGAGAGGGACTTTTCTAGCTTCCTCCTCCCTTAGCTTCTTCTTGGTAGAGTAGAGAGAGCTCTCCAAGGCACCCTAGCTCAAACATTGGCTAAGGAGGGGAAGTGCTCAGGTAGCCTTCCAGGTGTGAGGTGGGACCTCCGCGCTAGAGCCGAGGGTCTGTTCATAGTTTCCTAAGTCTCCGGTCCGTGACGTTCTTCCGAGTGTAGTAGGTGTGAGGTCACCCCTTTCTAGGGACCCCGAACTCCACAGAGGCCATTTTTTGCTTCAACACCGTGTATAATCATCGTTGCTATAATTTGATTCCGGATAATTAATTGAAAACATGCACGTATCATTTGATTGGGCTTGTTCGCATTCATTCCACGCATCCACTTAGGGTTGCATAGAGTGTTGGCACACCGTCACATTCATTTCACATCGGGCCGTCCTGGATAAATAATTGCTATTATCCTCAAGGAGATTGAAAGAATTGAATTCAAGATTGTCTAAACACCTAGAGGGGGGTGAATAGGTTCAATTCTTATTCTACTTAGTTAATAATTTGATCACAGCACATATAAATTCTACAGTCATCACAGTATGCACACAGATTTATAGTGGTTCATCAAATGATTGGTACATCCACTTTCCACATCCGCCTATCTAGCTATACACTAGATTCGGTCAAACTTCCTTCCACCTTCTCAGATCCTCAGATCTTACAACTCAGAACCCAAACTGGTTCCTACAGCTCACACTTCAACAAGTGCTACAACTCAGGCTCTTCCCAAGAACCCTACCTCAGAGTGAATCACACTCCTACCACTCAGCCTTTATAATCACAGGCTTACAAGTCAGAGATTGAAATCTCTTACACTCAGATCTAAAATAGATCTTACAGAAAATTGATTAAGTGAATGTTTCTTCCTTCACCCAGATAGAGAGAGATGAGGAAATTTTGATCAGACCTTGATGGATCTGCTTTCTCCAGATCTTTACTGTAATGAATCTGATTCAACCTGACTTAGCTTATTCAAAACTTCTTGAAAGAGTGAACCTAGATTGAATCTTCTTGAGAAGTTGGTGTAGATCCAGCTTCTTTCTCATTGCAGAATTAAATCTGCAATCTCTGACAGATCTGTTGTGAAGCTATCCCCTTCTCTGATTTTGAATCAGAATCTTCTTGTTGTACAGGATTCCGTGAATTCTTGGAAAATTCCTCTTTAATTTCTCTCTATCTTCTGTTTTGTTTTTTTTTGATAGCTCGGCTCTATTTATAGATCACATCAGAGGCAACCGGCTGATCCGGTAGTTGACTGACATCTGACAGTTCTGACATGTCTAATAGCCTTGACGAATCTGGCAGCTGTCAAGTTTACAGTCTTGAGATTTGACACTTAGAGTTATTTAAGTCAGCTGAATGTGTAGAGACATAAGGATAGTATGTGTCGACACAGATGAAGTATGTGTCGACACAGATGAAGTATGTGTCGACACAATTACCCGGGTGTCGCCACACTTCCTTTGGTGTTGTCGACAAACTTCAGAAATTGTCAACATAGCTCTTCATTCAGTCTCAACACTGCCTTTGTAGAATGTGTCGACATACTTCAGAAAACAGTCGACACAGCTCCTCATCAAGTTCTCGACACAGCCTATGTAGAATGTGTCGACACAAGTCTTGTGTGTCGACACAGGCTCTCCAAATGTCGACCCAAGTCTTGGATGTCGACATAGTTGCTTCTTTATAATTGTCAATACAATAATGCCTAAATGTGTCGACACAAGTTATGAGTGTCGACACAAGTCCTGTGTGTCGACACAGACTTGCTTCTTGTCTTGACACAGCTCCTTCAAAGATGTCGACACAAAATAATTGTCTCGATACTTTTGTACTTAGAATATTTTCAGCATTCTTCTGTCTGTACAAACAAACTCAACACACCATCAAATACAACTTGATGTCTATCATTGAGTCATGTGAGACTTCTCCAAATCAGTTACACAATTTCCGATGTACCCAACAAAGATTAAAGCTACCATTGCAAGAGGACCATTCCTATCCAGGATAAGTGCCCTATTGATGCATACTGAAATCTGAAATTGATTTTAGAAAGATAATTCGTGCGCGAATTAAAGTTGGCGGTGAAATCACGATAATACGAGATTCGACTTGTGAAAATTAATTCAAAAGTTTTGCAAACCCACATAAGTGACTAACGTTCGTCCGCATTAAACAATATAGCTAGATAATTCATTCACAAGTTTCACAAAAAAAGACGTGTGACAAAAGTGATAACAAATTAACGACAAAATAAGATAAGGTTAAAGTTGGCAAGCAAGTTCTGAAATCATTAAACGTTTCACATGCATTCACAAAAAAATGGACTAATAGGATTCGAGGTGCGAGATGGGGTAAGGGTTATACCTTGATGGTGAACAAATGATGTGTTCCAGCTGGGGTGTAGTAGGAGGGCAGAATTTTCCTGGCCCGGAAGCTGGAACTGAGGGGAAAGGTTCGAGGGGGGAGGGTCTCGGCCAGGAAGGTCGTAGCCGGAGATCTGGGGTGTTAGGGCACAGTTCGTCGACAGTCTGTAGAGTTTCGAGGCCGGAAGAACAACTGGGAATGGTCCAACCGCTGTCTGTTGGACAGGAAGCGTGACCCTGCGGCAGAGACGTCGAGAACTAGGAGGGCGTCGGCTCCGAACTCGCCGGCGAGGCTAGTGGCAGGACCAGATGAGATTGCGGCTTCTTGCGCACCGTGCGCCTTGTGCCTCAGACGCGCCTTTCAAAACATAAAGGTCGTTGGGCCCTTTCGTAGCTCCAGGTGGCGTTGATGGGGCGCGGAAATCAGTCGTTGGGCGGAGGGAGACATGATAGAAATGCAGAGACGCCGATAGACTAGGAGGGCGTCGGCTCCGGATTCGCCGACGAGGCTAGCGGCGGGCCCAGATGAGGTCGCTAGGCCCTTCCGTAGCTTCAAGTGGCGTCGATGGGGCGCGGCGACCTCATCTGAAAAAATTAAATGAAATCATTAAATAATTAAATCTGAAATTAATTTCATAAGGTACTCATTTATTTAATTTCATATCTAATTATTAAATCTCTTGGCATTCCCATTCATTCCCATTGGCGGTCGGCCCTTCCAAAACTTATCTCATTTAATATTAATAAACGGCTGCCTTGGCCTTGGCCACTTTAAAACCTTTCCCATTTAATGTTATTAAAACAGTTGCCTTGTTTTTGAAAGTTTGCCCATTTAATGTTATAAAAACAGCTGCATTGCCTTTGAAACTGCTGCCCTGCTATCCTCTTTTTTATATACTTCACGTGAAAAGAAAGCGAGGGGGACAGGATAGAAATCGGGAACAGAGAAAATACCTTTGTTTCCCGGTAATACACGCCAGTTTCGCCTCTCTCCTCCCGACGACTGATTTTCACGCCATTTGTCTTATACGGGAGGCTTGACCCGGGTGGACACCGTCGACCGAGAATTGGAAGAAAGGGATGCATTCCTCTTGGTCGTCCGGAACCGCCTTTCTACAAGTCCAACAACGCATGGAAGCCGCCTACAACTGCGATCACCGCGAGCTTACCCTTGCCATCGGCGATTGGGTATGGGTTCGGCGGCGACCCTTCTGCCAAGTGACAACCAAAGGCTCTTCTCCAACAAATTGGGACCAAAATTCTTTGGCCCTTTTCGGATTACGGATCACATCAGAGACATGGTGTTCCATCTTGGCGTTCCGCCGAAGACTCGCATTCATGATGTTTTTCACATCTCTCAACTCAAGCCATTCGTGGGTTCCCCGTCGTCATCTCCACTGGTGGACATTTCGGTTCAGCTTGAGGACAAGCTGTCTTCCGACGGGGGCGGCGATGTTATGGTAAATACTGAGTTGGACCCTCGCTGGGGCCGCGCGTATCAACACCGACCACATGCGCCGAATACATGAATCTTATCCTAGCTATTTTTATTTAGTTTTCGTCACTATGTTCTTTTTTATCCGTTATGGTTTATTGTTCCCACGTGTCTAAGCCCAAGTGGGGGGTGTAATTTGTGAACATGCTTATGGGTCGGCTGGACCAAGTGATGGGCATGCAAGAATTTAGTTCCTCCAATATCTCACTCTCTCTCTCTAATTCCCCCCACCCTCTCTCCAACCATCGTTTTCCCCTTTCCCGAACGCCCGCCAATTCCGCATATTTAGTTTTCGTCACTATGTTCTTTTTTATCCGTTATGGTTTATTGTTCCCACGTGTCTAAGCCCAAGTGGGGGGTGTAATTTCTGAACATGCTTATGGGTCGGCTGGACCAAGTGATGGGCATGCAAGAATTTAGTTCCTCCAATATCTCACTCTCTCTCTCTCTAATTCCCCCCACCCTCTCTCTAACCATCGTTTTCCCCTTTCCCGAACGCCCGCGAATTCTGCATCCGCGCAAAAGCCCTAACCGCGCGACGCGCCAATAGATCGTGGTGGCAGCTTCCGGCCTCTCCTCTCGGGTTATTCTCCACCTCCAGCCATATCACCTCCGGTCTTGAAGCGCGGACAAGCCAATCCTGCGTGGGACTTCTTTCTCTCACGTCTGGTTACGAGATCTCAGTCTGGAGTCCATAACACATTACAAATTTCAAATAATGTTAAGAGACATTCTACTCTTCCCGAATTAAGGTTCAATTCAATAATGAAGTTGGTGCCTAGCATAGTTCTCATATGAGGAGTAGGTGTCTCTATCATGACCCAAAGATATGTTATGGTATTGAATAAGACATCACCAACGATTCATATGAGTCTCATTGAGTTAGAATGATGCACAAAGGTTCTTAATGGTACCAACATCTGGCAAAATAATCAGCATTGTCTTTGAGCCCAGTGAATAAGGCGAGAATACACGGGACCAAACAATTAATCACACTAGTACAAATCACTTGATAGTAAATTGTTCAACCTGGTAGAAAACCTAGAAGGTGTAATGAAGTTAACTCTACTGTCTGAAAATACCAAATTACCACAAAATTGTAAAAATGAACCATGAATGAGATGGAGGGCCTTAGAGAAAGAATAGTAAATGCAAGACTATAGAGAATGCTTGATCGAACTATCAACGGCTAACAGAGAGTACGTATGAAACGTTCTGGCTATAGAAAGGGAAGATCTGCGGAAAAACTCGCCACAACATGAGTTTGACAGAGGGTGTAAGTGGAGAAGCCCAGTACAGCAGAGGAGCTAAGCGAAGAAGCTCAATGTAGTAGAGAAACTCACCAGAGAACCTCGACGCAACAGAGGTGCTCAATCAAGAAGCTGAGTACAGAAGAGAAGCACATCAAAGAAGTCCAACGCAGTAAAGGAGCTCAATAGAGAATCTCAGTGCAGTAGAGCGCATGGAAATGAAAAAAAAAATCGAAGAAGACAACGTGGGAGCTCGAAATGATGACTTGTTGCAAGGGAATGAGGACCCACTCTGCAATGTTTCAAGATCGTGTCGCCATTGTAAGGGTTACTTCGTTCTTTTTAGGTCTCTTAAAAAGAAATGACGAGCATACATAGAACTTTGAGGATGAGAAAGCCAGATTATTAAAAAATCTCTACCATTATCTCAAAACAAAAATCATTTATAATTTACATATCTAACACGAAATAATTTCACTTCACATATTTAACACTAACAATTAATGGAAATTTAATGCGTGACATTTCAAAGGTGTTTCAAAGGTGTCATGGCGTAAAATTAGTAATGATATCTTTATGACTAATTTTTCCACTTTCTATAAATCTTTATTATTTAGAGTTACCTAGTATTATGTTAGTAACATAGAAGATGCACGAACACGAAAGAGACAAGATTGCATTAACGGGAAATAGCACAGATACAAATCCGTAGTGAACTCCGGCCAAAATCAAGGAGGTTGGGCCCTCCAATGATTCCTCTCTCTAAATGAGAGCCCAAAACCTAAGACATTCCAAGATGCCTAAACACATAAACCCCTTCCCCTTATATAGATGGAGGAAAAACATGAAAGAAAATAGAATATTAATAAAGTAATTAATTAATCTAATTAATATTTAATATTTAATATAATCAATTAATTAATATCATTCAATTACAAGAATTAATCAAGGCGGCTTCCATATGCGTGCTCCGGTGGTTCCGACGAGGAGTGACTCCTCCGGTAAATGCGCGAGGGTAACATTCCATCGCCCTTGAAAATCGACCTTGCCCACAAGGTCGAGTTTGAATAGTTCGTTGGGCGCGGTGGTAATTGCGACGAAGAAATAGCGGCCGAGAACGGGTGGTGGCAGTTTGTGCAAGGAGGAAAATAAAAGAAAAGTATCAGATGAAAGTGCCCTTGGAATGGAAAGGATGAAGTGAGGTGCGGATAGAAGAAGATGAGAGTTTATGATTGAGAACTGTTGGCAGCTAGCGTAGGTCTCAAGGAAGAAAGAGGAGAGTTGATGTGGGATGTGATGGGGCAAAGTGAAAAAGACAATTGAGGAAGCGACAAAAAGTAAAGTGGAGGGGGTTGCTTTATGGGGGGCCCGAGAACAGGGAGGCGGGCGTGGGAAATAGGATAAGAAATGTGCCAATGGGCGCGTGGCTCGATGCCTGGAAGAAACGAGCCCATGCGTGGAATGTTAGGCGGGGCGGTGGGAGTTGCGGCGAGGCCAACGGGTAAGGAGAACGACAACATTGTTGTGATCGTCCCGGACAGAGGCGACACGCCCTGGTGGTCGTCGACCGATAGGAAGGAGAGTGGCCGCAGCAGTCTCAGATGGAGCATCTGTGGTGCTGGCGATGGAGAAGAAGCCCGACGCGCGAGTCCTTGGAGGTCAGTGTCGGGCAGGAGGGCATCGTCCGGCTGGAGAGGGAGGTTCGGAAGCAGCGTTGTTTGAGGGGGAAGTGGTGACGCCACCATTGGCGGTGGAGTGCGGCCGTTGTAGAGCGGCTGGAGATCTTGGCGTGGATCGACTGGCCCTGTTGATGGCAGGGACGGTCGGACTGGACGCGCAGGAAGCTGGAGCAGGATCGAGCGCCTCACTTGAACGGAGGCAGCGATGTTGATGTCAGTAGGGGGAGGCTCCTGCATGTTGTATGAGGTAGCCAAGGTCCGGACACCTGAGGGCAGAGGACCGGGAGGTTGGGTGGAGGCAGCCAGTCCGTCAAGTCGAGTAGCCGGTCGACTTTGGCTTCGAGACCGTGGAGCACGACGCTGAGGTGAGCGAGCATATCGGTTTGCCGATCAAGTCGCGCACAAACAGAGATGGTGATGGGATCGAGACGGGTGTCCATGACACAATCCCCGACGGCGTCAAACGAGCGAACAGGGGCGGCAGGTCGTGCCATTGTTAGTAACATAGAAGATGCACGAACATGAATGAGACAAGATTGCATTAACGAGAAATAGCATAGATACAAATCCGGAGATAACTCTAGCCAAGACCAAGGAAGTTGGGTTCTCCAATGATCTCTCTCTCTAAATGAGAGCCCAAAACCTAAGATATTTCAAGATGCCTAAACACACAAACCCCTTCCCCTTATATAGATGAGGGAGGGAAAACATAAAAGAAAATAAAATATTTATAAAGTAATTAATTAATCTAATTAAAATTAAATATTAAATATTAATAAATTAATTAATACCATGCAATTACAAGAATTAATTATGGCGGCTTCCATATGCGTGCTCCGGTGGTTCCGACGAGGAGTGACTCCTCCGGTAAATGTGCGGGGGTAACATATTATCTCTGATGCTGGTGAATACTACCAAAGCATTGCATGAACGCTCACAAGATCCAAATTGAATTATTAACAAGATTCACAATATGCATAGAAGTGATTAATAGAAAGAGTATACTGCATAAGTGCTGGTTCTACCTCAATCATCACCGTCGAATTCTAGTAGGCTTGCATCGAAATTCCGCTAAGAGTGCTATATGATCTGATGACCATTCAGGAGAAGGAAGAGCTGTATCTTTACGCAAGCTTTCCTCATCAAGAAGTTCCAGCAACGATTCCACAGACAAAGTGTCAGCTGAAAATAAAGATATGAGATAGTCATTCCAGAAAATGAACAATCAAATCTTCTATCATGTCCATAAAACAGTGAAAAAAGTATGAATTGCTTACGATAACAAGCACGCAACTGAACAGCATACCTGTGTAAAAGATATAATCAAGAGTACCGATAAAATCCCTCGAGCAATTTGTAAATAAGGGCTCATTTGTTGTAGGGTCCATTCTCCTCCTCTGTTGTTCCACATTTAGGCCAACACCCATCATTCTAGCAAATGATGAGTACGCACTAACCTGTATAAAATACATAGAGTTAACAAAGTTTCTACCATAAATTATTATTTAAACACTAGGGAAGCACGGGTTTCTTATGCTTAGTGTGTGACGGTGATAGTACCTGATCGTCACTCGGCGACTAAATACAAAAACTACCATACAATGAGTACGGGGAGATCATGTGTACGGCCGTTAGAAACGATAAGCATTATACACACACGCGCGCGCGCGAGTGATAGGCACGGGGATCCGCCCCTACAACCAACCGCAATAGTACCTCCGTGCTTGTGCAGTGTCCACGCGGGTTTGCGAGCGGCATGAAGAACTGATTTTTACTGAAGTTAGAAGATTTTGTTTATATATGATAGCACATTTTTTAAAATAAAAGAAAATCAAATAAATTTTATAAATTGGAATTATTTTAATAAAGAGTGGTAAAATCGGAAATCGAATGTTTAACCAAATGGTATTTTCCCTTTTAATATAGTATATATATATATATATTTATGCTAGCCTTGTGTGTTTAAAAAATCACGAGTTCTGTTAAATCAAAAGGATTGAAATTAAAGAGCTCAAATTCATTTTGATGGTCTTATTTGAGGACCATGACTTGCATAATTTTTTTCTTTTCAATATAGTATAGATAAGCAAAGTATATAAAATAATACCAATGGCAGCTGATGGTTTAACTTGCTTGCAGGGCGTAAGATGCCGAGTGGATCAACTATCAAGTCTGGGTGCAACTGATCTACTTTGCCCATAGCAAGTAGTGCATGAGGAGCACTGCATTAAGAAATTGTGAATAAAGAACTCAGAATATCAAGGAAAATCATTCTACATAAATAAAAAAAGAGCAGCCCGGTGCACAAAGCATCCCAGCACAGCGAGAATCCAGGAAAGGGTCCAACCATAAGGGTCAAATGTAGGTAAACCTTACCCTGCATTTTTGCAAGTGGCTGCTTCCAGGAGTCGAACCCGTGACCTCAAGGTCACAAGCAACACCTTAACCGGTGCGCCAAGGCATGAATATCAAGGAAAATCATTCTAAATAGAAGAAAAAATTTAAATAAAAAAGGTGTAGCATGAATAATCAACATGCCTGCCTGGAACTGTATTAAAATCTCCACACACCAACATTGGGATATCAGCACTGACTGCTATCTTTTCCAATCCTTTTAGAAGAGTGTGAACCTAAATTAACGTAACCAAAAAAAAGCATCACGAGAAGAAAAAATATACAAGAAGAGAAGAAGGGGGCATATAAACAATCACACACAAAACCTGCCAAAGTTTGACATCTGAAAGTTCTTGGGGCACATTTACATGAGTATTGGCCTGAACAAAATGGAGAAAAGAAACTTCAAGACAGTCCAAGAAAATTTATCTCAACTTAGTTAAGCAATTCACAACTGAGGTTAGCAGAGAGCATCATATCGGAAACATAAAAATTCATGAAAGAAGGAGCTTCACAAACTCCTGGTTAGTTGATGAAGAATCAAGAAAAATAAATTACCAAATACAGAGAACACATACATCACATAAGTAGTTTAGCATATGGATTTTCCATGTTTATCAAAAAAAACAACAAAAAGAAGCCAAAGCGGAAACAAATTGGGCGTGCGATGGGGATCGACCGCATGTTCGTGATCGGAAGAGATCGGGCCACCACGTGGCAGGACCCGCTTTTGCTGATTTGCCGGAGATTCGTCAATTGGATCGGCGATCCGAGACAGCGAGTGCGTTCGGAGCGTCCTTTTTCATTTTATATGTATTTTTTGGAGTTGAATTTATTTTTTTAGAACACCGGGCGTTACGGACGATCGTAGCCGTTCACGCCGGGTGCCCAACCGTCCCCTCTTGTTATAAACTATGTTGTTAAAGGCGCACCTAAGGCTCCAGGCTCAACAGACTCAGAGGCTTGCGCCTTTTTTGTGCCTTTGGAGCATAAAATGCACGTCTGAGTGTGATTTCAATTGCAAACCATTTTTTTCAAAAGAAAAAAATGATGTAGGAACTCAATAAATTTTTAATGATTTATTGTTTGTAAAATATAATTTAGTGTTAAAGACTTAGATATGAGGCAAGTGACCACATTAATTCTATTTTTAAGAGATATAAATGATAGTGATGAATGATTAATTAGTAGAATATATGAAAAATATGATCAAGAAGATGAACTGATGTTTGCTGCTTATTTTTTAAAATGAATGTGGTTGCGTCTTGCCTTCGTCAGGCGTGCGTCTGCGCCTGGAGCCTTGCGCCGACGATCCAAGACCCCTTTGCGCCTTGGTGCGCCTTTAATAACTAAGGTTATAAATAGGGACGGGCGAAGCAGTTTACAGGCATTGCTGAGTTTTGTGAGAGAAACCAGAATTCCGAGAATCTTTGTGGTGCGACGCCGCGAGCCCCGGGTGTGACGCCTATCAATTTCAAATTGTTATGTTATCTCCACGTGAAGACTGTATCTGACTTTCTTTGATTAAAATTGCTATTGTTCATAGCCCTAATCTCACAATCTCATTCATCCAAAGGAGATAACAGCCCACCTCCTGCTCATCTTCTTCGAAGGTCAAGCCTGGAGACACCACTCCCAACCTCTTCTCCTCCTCCGACGGAGAGATCGAAACTCCCAACCACTAATTTCCTGCTGCTCACCGCCCCTGCACGCCGCTGTCTTCATCTCTCCCACGCACCAGCCACCTGTTCATCTTCATCATCAGAAGAAGAAAATTGTCTCTCTCCTTCTATTCAATTCCTTCCCTGCCAATCGGGTATCCCGTTGTCTGAACCGAACGACAACATCTCCACTGTACAACTGCCGTTGTTTAGGCGCGACTCTCTTCTAGCTTGCAAACAAACATGTACTTGTTCATCGTCTCCCTCGCCTGCAACTACTCGATCTGGTTCCCTCTTCGTCTCCTTCTCCACGCCAACAACCTATCAACATCTTCCTCCGGCTTGCCTGCACAGTCTCTGTGCAAAACCGCCGTTGCTAACCTTCTCCGTCGAGGGATCACCAGCAAGGTTTTAATCACTGCCTAGTATTCTTTTGTGCCCTATCCAGCAGCCTACCACTTCTATGTTCATCTTCCAACACCATTTCCCTCCGGAACAGCCCAAACAGCCATCCTATTTCTCTCTGCCTGGAGTCCAGCACAGCCATAACCTTCAGATTCAGCATCCAGTCCGTGTAATTACGACGCATTCGTATCGTGGAGCCACACCCGCCGCTACCGCCATCAGATTCCTCGTGCCATGTGAGTTTTAAATTTAATGTGTTATGCTATTTTGTATTAAATCGTTGATGATATCTTTTATTTTTTTGTGAACTCAAATCTTGATTGTGTTTTTGTTCCATTTTCATATAAGTCTATAAATTTTATTCGTGAAATTTGTAGTGGATAGCACCTCGAACAAAGACGAGTGTGATTTTGGTTGTGCTCCGAAAATGTCAAAGCTTAACTTGTGTATATTTGCAAAACTTATAAAATTTAATTTGCTAAAGTTTATTTTCCGGATAATAAATTTTAAAACATGCACACGTCATTTAGGTTGAGCTTCATCGCATTCATTCCACACATTTGCACGTAGGAATGCATTAGCGTATCGACAGGTTCATTTTCACATCGGGCCGTCTTGCGTCGGCGTGCAATTCAATAATTAATTTCAAAGGAACCTATAGATTGATTTTTTAAGAGGAGCAGAAAATGACGTGACCTCGTCAAAACATAGAAATTAAAAACACGAAAAATATGCATAGTAGATGTTAGAAACATATGGCAAAGAAACTCCATTTATGCAATTACCCGTGGAAGAAATAAATTACTCACGAAATTGGACTTAAATCTTCAAGTGTAGTAAAAATGATGTAAAAACTAAGTCAAAAACTTTCTCATCATGTAAGCAGCACAGAAATAAACTTTTGGATGACTGATGAATCCGTATATCTGATCATATATATCTAGTCAAAAGAGCATACATGCAATTTGCTTTCTAAAAAAGAAAGTGAATAATAAGAAGGGAAAACTGATTTTCTAACCACACAAAGAAGTTGCCTCTTCCCAGGGTTATCAGCACCATGGTTGCTAAATTTGGCTTCAATTACAGCAATTAAAGCAATATTATCCTGCACAAAAGAGTCAGATCAACAATTACAAATGAATACAAATGATAGAAACATATTGCAAAAAGAGGAATGAACCGGAAACCTTAATCAATCGACTCAAAGCAATTTTCTTCTGACCAGCAGGAATAACAGCATCGGTCAATGATTGTGCAGCTTTATTAAATTCAACCTACATAAAATAGATATCAAGCATGAGAAAAATACATGAAAATAAAAAAGAATAATTATTCAATTAATACCTCATATTTCTTGACATGAGAAAACCTATCTCTTCGGAAAAATGTAGCACAACCATCAACTGAATTGGAATTTCCATTGTAAACCTAAATAAAGATACTAGATAAGATTTTAGATATTAGATGTCAACAGATTGGAAAGAGAGAAAATCCAACCTCTACAGTCTTTTTCTTGTAGAGGGCTTGATAACCATGTTTATCGAGTTCTGGAGCAAAAAATTCTTCAAAATGCTTGCTTTGAACCTGGAAAAATACAACCAATTTCACCTTAATTCCAATTCATGAAAATATGATGATCTAGGGTATCAAAGTTCAATAAAAAAATAAAGTGATATACTCTCAATTTTATAGCAAGCAAATCAAGGATAAAGACCAAGGTTCTTAAAAAAGGAAGAGAAAGAGGAAAACAAACTCAAATGCAATGCTAGGAAGTTGAAACTAAGAGTTCCATACATTAAATACGGAACCAATTTATAACACAAGAATCAAAATTGTAGAAAAAAATATGAACGAACTAAATCTCATTTAAATATGACCATAACTAATTACTCAAGCAGATTAAGGAAACCTTTAGTTATTGAGGTGTCTTACAAATTATGAGAAATCCATAACAAAATAAGCAGTTTCCACTTCCAAAGAGAAAATTAGACATTCCACTTTATGATGTTAAAATGCTGATAGAAGAAAGCATACAATTCTTCATCTTCTAAACAATCTAACAGAAAAGGCAAACCTCTTGAAGGCATATGATGTCAGCATGGTACCCAATGATCTCTCGTAGCAAATTCTGTCGCCGATAAGGCCATGAAAGTGCCCAAGATGGGCAATAGCTATACGAGTCACTTGTTGTATACGAATCGGCAAGAATGTTGTATGATAGCACAGTGAAAGTCCCAAAGGATGCCGCTCGAGTCTCAGGATCAATATTTCCAAGAACATCCACTCCCCCCACTTCAATCATGCGGCGTGGAATAGGAGAAGGAGCTGGAATAACACGTGAAGTCATGATGGAACTTGGAGTCCCAACAGCCACTCTTGTTTCTAAATCAACAGCAACACACTCAAACTTCAAAGTGTTACCGATGTCATCAGTTGTTGGTGTATAGTTTCTAGAACGACCAACTTCGAACCAGGTTTCACCGCCATTCCTTTCTGAAACAGAGGATGGAAATGAAGGTGCAGACCCATTGTTCAGACCTGGGGTATAACCTATCCTAGATGTTGAACCAGATAATCCAGCATTTATAACACTAGATCCACCGCTTCCAAATCGTCCAAATAATTCATCCTCCTCACCTCCATTTTCGTTTACTGTATTACTTGCACGATCATGCAAAGCACGATGGTGATGCCATGCATCGGAAAAGCATTTAGACGAGCAATGATAACTCTTGGAGACAGGTATTTTAGATTTAAGACAACCAAGGCACTGCAATGTTGCCTGCTCGGTTGGATGTACACTGCACATAGCAATTTTTCTATCGCTTTGAATGCGGTACCTGCAAAGAAAAGTAAAATTGTTGAGTGGTTTCTGAATTCAAATTGGTGATAAAGAGATCTGCCTATGACCAGTTAATAAGAAGCCCCTTCACATCATTTGGATAAATTTTAACATTAACAAATATCATCTGTAGATTCATTTTGATAAGATCTCAAATGTCAACTTCAAATGCAAAATGAACACCTGACAGTTGTACACCTAGTTTAAGCAACCAAGCAGAGGGAACGGTCCAAAGCTTGGTATTCTAAAACTGAAAATATACCATGAACACTTGTTGTGCATGGAGAGAGGCACATGCATGAAACATCATAATACCTACTTACATTATTATTCAAATAAGTAAAATAAGTAAGATTATTACATAGAAAACAAACAATTATGGCACATGGACAATCAAAAAGTTTACATTGAGAGGTTTCTATCAGTAATTATCAAAGAATAATGGCGCAAAGTTTATTATCTTGGTGTTCGAATACAATCAACATAATAAGCAGCTCCCCAAATAATTCTCCCTGTCCACTGAAACTAGTGTGAAGTAAATTAATACAATTTTAGATAACCAAGATACATTTTTGGATGGCCAAGGTAATCTTTAATGATGAACCAACTAACAAAGCTAAAAATAATTAAAAAGTCAAAAATTAATTTCCTTTGCCTCCTGCTACGAGTACAATTAACTTCGATTATCAAGTAACATGGATATAAAATTAAGCCAAATTACTATATTGTTTTACTATTCATAAAAACACAACCTAAAAATATTTTCTACAACCCAATCTTCCATAGGCACTATTTACACAAGTTGTGCAATTGCAGAGCACATCCAATTCACAAATCACAATAAAATCTTTCTAGCTTCTTAACAAAAATCCACCTTTACATTAATTTCAATTTTCAACTATACTTATGAGTTTTTAACTTGGTTGATGCAACCCAACATTATTATCCACGCATCCAATCTAATTCACATTTTAATGAATTCAAAAGCATTCAAACAAGTCCACATTAGAATACTAAAAGCTGGAAATTTCAAAACGGAGCAGAAGAAAAATCGATTTGGAATAAAAAAATGGAAACATTAGGCTTCGTGAGGAAGAACTTGCCATCTGTATCTCATATAGTAGCCATCAAGAGGCACGGACTCCGGAACATCGTCGTTCGAAATGGAATTGTCGGGACGCCGTAGAAGAACATAGGGCGTGATCTCGCAGCCTACGACGGGGATCTCCGACGGCAGGTGAACCCTTAGCACGCTCAGCATACTTCCCTCGCCACGGTCTCCTCCTCAATTAAAAACCCTAACCCTAGACCTCCACACGGCGAGTTCGAGTGCCGGCCTCCGGCTTGCTGAATCCAGGTAGCGATGCTCCTCCTCCGCGAGTGGGAGCGGGGCGGATCAGCCATAACCCAGCCTTGAGCTCCGCCAGGGTTGACCGATTGAAAAGCAACTATTACCGATTGCAGAGCTCGAACAGCATCGAATAGAGAGATAATGAAGAGAACCAAAGGCCGATTGAAGATTTGAAGCGAAGAAGACGACTCTATGGCTGTGAACCTCGCCCTGTGTTCTGGTTCCAGAATCCCTAGCCTTCTTCTTTCTCGCGCGCTTGCTCGCTCGCTCTCCTTTTTTTTTCCGCAGTGGCTTCTCAATTTCCAATGTAGTGATTACTTATTACTAACTAGTGTTACTAATTATGTTTACTTTATTAATCACGTTTTAGATTATAGTTTAATTGGTAATTACTTTATTGAGACAATTATACTGATCAACAATTATTAATATTTTGAAAATAAATTCTATAAATGAATAAATATATATCTATAATTCTATACTATATTAAAAGCAAAAAGTGAAAGAAAAAAACATAATTCCGACTTCCGAGTGACATTGCTATGCAATAAGAAATCCGAATAGGAGGAATGTTTCTTATGGGGAGTCTTTTTTTAAGGGCGGTTATATTGGCAGCCCGCATATTGATATTGGCAGCCCGCATATAATGACAGCCTAAAATATGGCTATTGTCAGCCAGATGGATACTGCCAGCCCAAACAATAAATTTTTAAATAAATATTTTTAGAAAAAGTGTTCAACATGAAAGTTGTAGATCTCGTCGAGATCTACAACTTTTATGTTGAACACTTTTTCTAAAAATGTCATATAGTGACATATTTTAAAAAGGCGCGGAACCCGAGCGGAACTCGCATAGTTCCGCCCGGGTTCTGCGTCTTTTGAAAATAGGCCGACTATATGACATTTTTAGAAAACGTGTTCAACATAAAAGTTGTATATCTCGACGAGATCTACAACTTTCATGTTGAACACTTTTTCTAAAAATGTCATATAGTAGACCTATTTTTAAAAGATGCGTGTTCCGCATTTTGGGCTGCTATTAGCGGTCATATTATGTATGTTTTTCCTTATTTTTTGGGCTGCCAATATCGAAAGCTGGGCTGCCAATATAAACGCTCTTTTTTAATTGGTTAAACATTCATTCTCCAATTTTACTAATCTTTATTACAAAAGATTTATGTTTAAAAATTTATGTGTTTTCTCTTTTATTTTTTTAAATAAACATTCATGTTGATGGTTCCCTAAGCCGGTTCGCGGAACACATCGAGATGTATGCAATTGCCCGAGATGCAACCGTCTACCGGTGCACCAATCATCGTCGCACCGTAACCGCCCGGACCGGGTGGGCTCTTCGTCGCTCAGCCCTCCGCACGCCTGCGAAGGGCTGGTCTCCACACTGCCCGGCATTGGTCGGCCCAATGTGCGGGAGGCAGGGCTACCCAGGGCGGCCACTTGGCCGCCCGCTCCTGTTGCTTCCCCCTGCCTGGGGGGGAAGGCTACCCAGGCCAGGCGGCATTCGACCGCTCGATCTGGGCAGATATTCTGCCACATGGGGCGGGAAGCCCCCTGGATTCCCCCCCCATGGTGTTGCTCTGATTGGGGCAAGGCCGCCCGGTTGGGGGGGCCTGCTCGCCGCCCTCGGACAGTGGCATCCTCGCGGTTCGGCCTCGGCCGCGCTGCCCTTTCCCGTCTGCCTCGCCGGGCAGCCCCGCCCCATGCGGTCGGGGGTGTTTTTGTCATTTGCATGAATATGACAATCTGTGTGCTATAAACGAAGCGATTCTATTCGTCTGGCCGGTGATTATTAGGAGAAATTACTGGATCGCCCCTCCTAAAATCTATAAATAGAGTCCTCTCCCTCTCATTTTCATCTTCTTCTCGGCCCGGAAAATCCTCCTACATATTTTCTCTCTCCACTCCTCCTACGATTTTCTCTCTCCACTGCTTCCCTTCCTTGCTCGCTTCCGTGCGCGCCTCTTCCATGCAAGCTCCCGTGCGCGCCTCTTCTGGGCGCCCTCCCGCGCACGCCTCTTCCGCGCACTCCGCCGTCAAGACCATCAAAGCACGCCTCTGGGCGCTCCGTCGTCGAGACCATCCTAGCGTGCCTCCGCGCGCTCCCCCGTCAAGACCCTCCAAGCGCACCTCCGCGCACTCCGCCGTCAAGGCCATCCAAGCGTGCCACCACGTACTCCGTCATCGAGATTGCCCAAGCGCTCCTTCGCACGTCCTGTCGCCAAGACCGTCCATCCACGCCTCCACGCGCTACGTCGTCCAGACTATTCTAACTGCGTCTCTGCACGCTCCGCTGGGACCACCAAGTCTCCTCAGTGTCAGCAGGACAAGGCTGGCAGAGCACCCAAAGTTCGTGTGCCCCCACACCGCTAGCAGGTTACAAGAGCAACTTCAGATCCCGCCAAAAACCGCTCAACTGCAGCCCGATGCGCAGGACGCTCTGCATTCCCAGCTCCCTCGACTCAGCAACAAGCTCTTCGGACGGCGACAAGTCTGCCATTCCAGACTCCTCTAAGCACACTAGAAGACAAACCACAGAGGATTAGGCGCGCGAAACGCGCCACCTGAACCTTCAAGCCCCAGACGTATAAACGCAACAAGCTATTTCTGTCTTCAAGCTAACGTCAAAGACTTCAAAACTTCCACAACGTAAAGCTCCTAATTGTAGCGAAAGCAGAAATAGCCCAGTGACTGGTGGTCTATCGCCCTCCGAGTTCTTTCCATTCTCTTTCCATAATTGTAACGAGAGGCGGTCTGTCGCCCTCGAGTTCTTCAAAAAAGCTCGATACATCAACAAGCAAATAACAGAGGTTTGACCGACACAGACCTGAACACATGTGTTTTTACCTAATTGACGAGTTTTTCACGTTAAAAAAATTCTTTTTTCAGTTTTTTTACTTACTATGACTGTTGGTATGCTCGATCGCTTCCGAGCTAAGACGGTCCAATTTAGTCTGGTCTACCGAAGCGTTGAGCGATCCCTAACACATATAAACAATGTTCTCTGCCTACAATCAAAAAATGTGTTCTCCCCGCCGCTCTCAAACCCCATGCACATCACAAAATATAACACTCAGTGGTTTGTGAGGGGAGGGAACGCCGTCGCGCTGGATCAATATCTGGCCGAGATAATGTCGTGTGGGGCACGCCCCCCCCCCCCCCCCAATGCACTAATGCAATCGAACCACTGTCGCGGTTGGTCGTAGGTGCGAAGCCCCATACCCGCCACTCGTACTATTAATAAAAAAGAAGTATCGTATGAAGAGTACCATCACTCGTACTATTAATAAAAAAGAAGTATCGTATGAAGAGTCCCAGTAACTACGACTACAACCAATAATTTGTTTTGTGATCTAGCCAGATGAGTTTGTGTTTTCAATATAATAATAGTATATATAATGCAAAACGTGTGTGGTAGTGTTTACCTATATTTCTTTCTTGCGGTGGGATTCTATTTTGAACTCTTGCTGTGTGTGAATGTCTTTGAGCGCTGGGCTGCCTTATATACATATAATATAATATCCGAAGAGCTTTTTGGGACTGAGGAGAATGTCTTATATAAATACGAGCATCTTCGCACGGGCTACGCCCGTGCTCGATGCTCTCGGACGGCCTTCGGCCGCATCAAGGCGGGCTTCGCCCGTGCATGATGTTCTGGGCGGCCTTAGGCTACATAGAAGCGGCCTTGGGTTGCACTCCACTCAAAATTAATGTATATATAAATTATTTGTATAATTAGGTTGTGTTCGTCGAGCTAAGCTCGATGTTTCGTCAAGCTGAGCTCGACGCTAATCGACCTGAGCTCGACGCTCATATTAAGCCGCGACAATAACTGGCTGGTGACGGCGAGCTATGCCCGCATTCGTGTCGCAAGGCCCCGACATGCACGCAACGCCCCTATGCTGGGGTGTTGAGTGCACTGAAAGCTCCTGATCTGGGGCGTTGAGTGCAGTCAATGCCTTTAATCTGGAGCTTTGAGCTCCTGATCTGGGGCGTTGAGTGCCCCCGTGGGCGAAGATCGACCGTAGTTGCTGGCCGGAGCTGCTGTTTTCCGTCCAGCAATTTATAATAGAGAGAGTACAAATGTTACAATAACTAAAGCAATTCATACATTTTACTGAATCTGGAAAGAAAATATGAATTAATGCACGCATATGCAGGTCGGCAAGGCAGAACGTAAAGCACATAACAAAATAAAGGGTAGCATAATCATGGATTACAAATGCAAGTGGAACTTTTTTGAACGCGTCGGAGGCAGGGAGTGGATTTGTGGTAACAGCGGCACACGGCAAATTGGGCCATATGCCAGCAATCGACGACGCAGGACGCGTCAGACGGAGCGATGCCACCGAGTTTAGGAAGCGGCAGGGGGTTCTGTGGTGGGTTAGTAAGCTAATACTGATGAGGATGATGATTTTAGCAACAGGCAACTTATTCATTTGTTACCTCAGCAGTGAACTTCCTCACAAATTGTTTGTGGCAAGGTCTCATTTTGTTTCTATGGAGTGAGGCTGATGCACTGTAATTTTTTGTCAACATGAACAAACCCGTAGCTCCACTCCCTATGCTGTTATCCTTTCTGTTATATTGATTTTTAGTTATATATGTTTTTGACATGCTATTTTGATGGTGCTTATTGTTAATCACTTATAAATAATGTTAGGTATGATCTAAAATTCCATTACACGCAATTCCTTTTTGTTTGAGGATGATGATTTTAGCAACGGGCAACTTATTCATTTGTTACCTCAGCACTCAACTTCCTCACAAATTTTTTGTGGCAAGGTCTCATTTTGTTTCTATGGAGTGAAGCTGATGCACTGTAATTTTTTGTCAACATGAACAAACCCGTAGTTCCACTCCCTATGCTGTTATCCTTTCTGTTATATTGATTTTTTAGGCTATATATGTTTTTGACATGCTATTTTGATGGTGCTTATTGGTAATCACTTATAAATAATGTTAGGTATGATCTAAAATTCCATTACACGCAATTCCTTTTTGTTGAGATTTATTTTCCCCCCTCCTTAAATAGAGAAAGCCAATCTCAGTTAACTATGGAGTCGGTATAGTGGATCATGATACTGAAGGGCGAATTGTGACAGCTGAGTTTGAAAAGTTCTACTTGATAAGTGGATATGTCCCTAAATCTGGAGATGGCTTACGACGATTGGTAATGGATTTTTTATTTATTTTTCATGTGTTCTGATCTATGTAAAGTGATATTGTGATCTTTATTCCACCATATATTTGGTTTAGGCTTACAGGGTTGAACAATGGGATCCATCTCTCAGCAACTACATGACAGTAAGTCTCAGTAGTTTCATTGGTGCGCTTTTCCTTTCCAAGTGATTGCTTTTGGTTTTGGATCAAAAGCAAATTACCTAACAAAGTAACGGAGAATTGACCTTGCCGGTAGATGCAGTATAAATAGAGCCGCTGGTGTGAAAATATACGCAGCAAGATGGAATCCAGTGATTTTGAATAAATTATATTGCACGGTAAAAAATTGGCTAAGTACATAATGTTAGCAAGGAAACCGTCCATATCCTACAGAACAAAAGCATAATGAGCAGTTACCTAAGCAAAGGGCGATTGCAAGGAATGGAGTAATGCGTAGGCTGGCATACAGAAATGGAAGACGTTTGCAGAAAAATAGGAGTTGCTTAAATAACAGGGAAGGCAGAGAGCGCATCAAATTTGGGAATGGTTGAACAAAAAAACATCACAAATTCATTGAGAGAAATTACAAAGAAGAAGATATGACATACAGAGTTTTGCAAAAATCAGAAGGGAACTTAGAGAACTGAAGAGATTTGGCAATAAGTAAGAGCAAATATGCAGGAGTAAGAGGAAGTAAGCAGAAGAAGAGAACCTTCGTAGGAGGGGAACAGATGTAGTAGCAGGATCACTGACCGATATCAGCGGTATTTCTTGAGAAATTTCAGCGGTATTTCTTGACGATGAGCTCCTCCGAAAGCAGAGAGAACAGATTGCAGACGGTGCGCAGAAGAGCCGAGTATTTATGGAAGATGCAGGAAAAGCTTCGATGGGATGAGGGGCGTGAAGGACGCTGCGTTTGCGGCACGGGGCAAGCAGACGGGGAACGCGGCGGAGGCAGGGAGTGGAGTCGCGGGAACAGCGGCACGCGTCAAATTGGCCATCTGCCAGCGAACGACGACGCAGGACGCGTCAGACGGAGCGATGTCGCCGATTTGAGGAAGCGGCAGGGGGTTTTGTGCGAAATTCAGCGCGGGAGAGAAGCGAAGAGGAGGAATGGATGAATCGGCGCGGGGTTTGTGCGAATAGGGAAGACGACGAATGGAGTAAACGGCGGCGGGTTTCTGCGGTTCAGCGCGTGAAGGAGATATAAGTGCGATGCGCGATGCCCTAGTGCGATGCGCGATGCGGAGGGCAAAACAGTCAATTCGAAAGTTACGGACAGATTCCAGCGCTTCCCTTAATAGTATAGTATAGATATATAATATAGAGTGCTCTATGAGCCGCGAGTGGCAGGTGCGACGTCGAACTGGTATATTGCGTCGAAGCGGGCGACTATGCAGCCGAAGGCCGCCCGCATCATCAAGTGCTGGCGAAGCCCGTGCGCAGGCGGGCGAAGCCCGCCTGATGCGGCCGAAGGCAGCCCGAGAGCATCGAGCACGGGCGTAGTCCGTGCGAAGATGCTCGTATTATTAATATATATATATAATATAAATAAATAATTATTAATTAATATATATATATTATATATATATATATATATATATATATATATATATATATATATATATATATATATATATATATATATACACATATATATATTTCACTATTATAAGAGAAAGGTTGACTTTGGTGAAATATTCAAAAATATCAATTATGCCCTCATTTTTATATTTTAATGACTTGACATATATTATAATCTATTTCAAAGAAATTAAAATATAATGTCAATTCAAGTAATTGCATTATCAAAAAATTAGAAATAATGATGAAAATCCATTTAAATTCAAAAAAATTTTAATAGAGCTTCTACATCTACTATGGTAGATTGTCATTAGGCATGTCAGCGGTCTATTCAAGGAAGGCTGTCATTAGACATATCAGTGGTATTTTCGAGATGATAACATTAAATCAATCAAATTTATTAAAGTCAAAATTAATATTTTTAGGTCAAAACGTATATTGTTTTACAAAATAAATATTGTAATATTTATGTATAATTTTTTACGGTCATTTTGAGTACTCATATGTATATGTTGCGGGCGAAACCCGCCTTGATGGGGCGGGCGAAACCCGTCGTCGCCGGTCGGGTACTGGCGCCCATGATCATAGGGGCGGAGCCCCGTGTCGGGCACTCGTATATATATAAACGTAACTGACAGCAGCAGCAGAATAAGAAGTAACAACCAAGAGTTACATTTATATTAGTATAAGATAAGATATTTATATAATATAATATCCATAATCTTAATAATGATTAATCCTTCGATAACCGAGCAAGACGAGAATGTGAAACAACGATCCGGACACAAAAACTTAGGCCACCGCAGCCCACATGCCCGATATATTGGATTCGGATCCTCTGGAGTTCAGGAGAAACTCCACAGATCCAACGCGCGAGAATCCTCGAACTCCACCAATCTCGTGGCTAAAAGAATTTAGTCACTAAAAGACAAAAAACGCAAAGAAAAATAACCCTAAATCTAAAAAACAACGGGGGTTCTCGCACGTTGGATTTCAATCCAACGCGCGAGAACCCCCAAACTCCACCCAGGAGTTGTCCGCACGAACGCCAGAGGATCCGAATTAGCCCCTGCAACTTTATTATAAAGATATAAATAACCAACCCCCGAGAGGATCTCCTCACCTAGGATCTCACTAGCTGGATGAGTCGAATGTGCCTCGGTGGAGAGAAAGTTCCAACTCCGAGAGGATCTCCTCATCCAGGCTCCCACTAGCTGGATGGGTCGAATGTGTCTCAGTAGTAAGTTCTCGTCCCGAGAGGATCTCCTCATCCGGGTTCCCACTTGCTGGATGGGTCGAATATGCCTAGGTGGCGAGAAGGAACCAACCCCCGAGAGGATCTCCTCACCAAGGCTCTCACTAGCTGGATGAGTCGAATGTGCCTCGGTGGAGAGAAGGTTCCAACCCCGGGAGGATCTCCTCATCCAGGCTCCCACTAGTTAGATGAGTCGAATGTGCCTCAGTAGTAAGTTCTCGTCCCGAGAGAATCTCCTCATCCGGGATCCCACTAACTGGATGGGTCGAATGTGCCTCAGTGGCGAGAAGGAACCGACCCCCGAGAGGATCTCCTCACCCAGGCTCTCACTAGCTGGATGAATCGAATGTGCCTCTGTGGAGAGATGGTTCCAACCCCGAGAGGATCTCCTTATCCAGGCTCCCACTAGCTGGATGAGTCAAATGTGCCTTGATAGTAAGTTCTCGTCCTGAGAGGATCTCCTCATCCGGGCTCCCACTAGCTGGATGGGTCGAATGTGCCTCAGTGGCGAGAAGAAACCGACCCCCGAGAGGATCTCCTCACTCAGGCTCTCACTAGCTGGATGAGTCGAATATACCTCGGTGGAGAGAAGGTTCCAACCCCGAGAGGATCTCCCCATCCAGACTCCCACTAGTTGAAGGGGTCGAAAGTGGCTCGGTAGTAAGTTCTCATCCCGAGAGGATCTCCTCATTCGGGCTCCCACTAGCTGGATGAATTGAATGTGCCTCGGTGACGAGAAGGAACCGACTCCCGAGAGGATCTCACCCAGGCTCTCACTAGCTGGATGAGTCGAATGTGCCTCGGTGGAGAGAAGGTTCCAACCCCGAGAGGATCTCCTCATACAGGCTCCCACTAGCTGGATGAGTCGAATGTGCCTCGGTAGTAAGTTCTCGTCCCGAGAGGATCTCCTCATTCGGGCTCCTGCTAGCTGAATGAGTCGAATGTGCCTCGGTGGAGAGAAGGAACCGACCCCTGAGAAGATCTCCTCATCCAGGCTCCCACTAGCTGGATGGGTCGAATGAGCCTCGGGGGGTAGAGTCCCGAGACAGATCCTACCCCGAGGGGATCTCGCCACCCAGGCTCCCATTAGCTGACATGACAGGTTGACCCCTCAGGGAGGTTATGTGAATTCTACCCCGAGGGGATCTCGCCACCTAGGCTCCCATTAGCTGTCATGGCAGGTTGACCCCTCGGGGAGGTTAAGTGAATTCTACCCGGAGGGGATCTCGCCACCCAGGCTCCCGTTAGCTGGCATGGTAGGTTGACCCCTCGGAGAGGACAAGTATTTTCGACTCCAAGAGAGCTACACTCAGCGAATACGTTGGGTTGGACGTTTCTTTCCGAGCGTGGAAGTTGCTCGAAAAGAGCGAGGATTGTGTACAACCCCGTATTCGCGGAGTGGGGTCCTCAAGCAAGCGCAAGGTGTAATCCAGAGAATGGTCTGCGACAAGTGAGCCCAAAGGCTAAGGTGGCAGAGGGTCGGGTGCGGCGGGAGGCCGACACTCGCCCTGGCTTGTTTTAGGGGGCGGGTGCGGCAGGAGGCCGACACCCGCCCCGACCCCTCTTTAGGGGGTGAGTGCGGCGGGAGGCCGACACTCGCTCCGGCCTGTTTCAGGGGGCGGGTGCGGAGGGAGGCCGACACCCGACCCGACACCACTTCAAGGGGCGAGTGCGGCGGGAGGCTGGCACACGCCTCGGCCTATTTTAGGGGGCGGGTGTGGCGGGAGGCTAGCACCCGCCCCGACCCCTCTTCAGGGGCCAAGTGCGTCGGGAGGCCGACACTCGCCCTGACTTGTTTTAGGGGGCGGGTGCGGCGGGAGGCCGGCACCCGCCCCGGCCCCTCTTCAGGGGGCGAGTGCGGCGGGAGGCCGACACTCGCCCCGACTTGTTTTAGGGGGCGGGTGCGGCGGGAGGCCGACACCCGCCCCAGCCACTCTTTAGGGGGCGAGTGCGGCGGGAGGTCGGCACTCGCCCCAGCTTGTTTTAGGGGGCGGGTGCGGCGTCCAACCCCTTTTTCAGGGGGCGGGTGCGGCGAGAGGCCAACACCCGCCCTGACCTTGTTTTAGGGGGCTGGTGCGGCGGGAGGCCGACACCCGCCCCGACCCCTTTTCAGGGGGCGGGTGCAGCGGGAGGCGGGCACCCGCCCTGGCATGGGCCGGCTGAAATCTCAATTTTTTTTTTATAAAACAGCGGAACTGGCGGAGCTACAGTGGCAAAACCTGAAGAGCGAAAATAACGGACACGACACTGTAGCAACCAAGTATTCACGTTTATATTAGTATAGATATATAAAAAAACAAGCATAAGAATTACACAGCTATAGCATCTTGGGACAAAATAAAAGACAGCCGGGATTAGAGGCATTCCTCTTTCCCACAAAATTCTACGATAGATACGAGCTAAACGCAACTTCCGCCGGTTCACGCAAATTCACTACAACCCCAATTTAAATGAAACATCAAACACATTTATGGCTCTATTTTTTTTTGAAGGTAAGAAAAAAATTTCATTCATCAACAAGCTTAAGGCGGATAAAATTCAATACATGAGAAGGTAAAGAGGATGGCATTAAAACTGAAATCAATGCAAGCTGAACCGACCCTAGACCGGGTAGCTCGATTTCAAAATCGGTACAATTCAGCAAACACATGTTGCGTCTCACCAGGCGTAAGCATGAGTTTACATGAATATCATTTCAAAAAAGCGCATATTTTTTTAAAGACGAGTCGTGAAATTTCAGATTTTATAGAGAAATGCGCGACGGAGAGATCAAGAAGTCAAAAAACATGAGTCTTTTATTCCACACAAACTACAATTCATGCATCCTTAATGAGGGCGATTATCACCAGACACAAGATTTATTCTTGTTTATAGAATATTTTATGTTTTTTTAACCAAATTAAACAATAAGACTTAGCAGCAACAATGTCCCTACTAAAACACACGCGAGCAGTCATGCACACGCAGCAACAATACCCATCCTCGCTCGCCTTTCCCGCCATCTTTGTTCGTCATCCTCGTGCAATTTTCTCGTTTTTGAGACCCGGGCAAGTGAATGAATAAAATTTATGAATACAAACATATTTATTCCATACCAATTTACCATCATCACATAGATTGGAGACCACTCCATTTAGAGGGGCAAAAGGTGATGACATAACTCTTTGAAGAACAACTCACTAGAGGCGTCGGTGCGTCGTAAGCATAGCTAAAATAGGAAGGGCAAGCTTCCTTGAACAACTTCGAGTACATACTAGGCTTGCACTTCTCAGGGCTTCCGTACGATTCCCGGCAACAAAAGACATCTCGGTCGAAGGCCAAGCACGCGCTCTTGCACGCAATCACGTCCCCTCCCTTATCTAAAACTTGGAGTTCTTGAGGGCAAACATCATTAACACTCTCTTGCATCCTTGAATTGAGCACTTTGGATTTGGCGGCTTTGATGAGACGGATATTGGTACGTTGTAGCCATCCACAAGACTAACATCATAAAAGCTAGGTTTACTCATTTCTTCTTGAGTCGAAACCTACAAAAGATCAAAACTTCGTTCATCATCATTCGATAGTGATGATAAATAAAATTTACATCATACTTCGATGAAATGCAGTAACGAAAATTGATTAAAGGGATCAAAATTGATTAAAGGGATCCGATGTTTGGCCAAGTATTGGAATGATTCAATTTCCAATTCCGCTTCCCCGCCAACGACCAGGGAGAATATGGAGCTTCGTTTGCAACTGAGAGCGGCCTGGAAGTAACCATTCCCCGTCCAGCGATGGCTGAAATGAGGAGAAGCACGAAACAATCTACCGAAAAAGTTTCTCCGGCAAACTTTGAGGGGAGGTTTTTGTAATTTTGAAAGTTAGAGGGGTGAAAGCAGTAAGTACGCAAACTTCGAGGGGATCGAGGCCCCCTAAATAACCCTATATTTACATGGATATTTACCGTGACCTCCACTCTATGTTTGCTAAACTACAGATTGCACCCCTATTATTTTTTGAAATTAAAAAAGCCTCCCCTTAAATTAACAATTCATAACATTAATCTCCCCTTAAGTTTACATTTCATAACATCCACTCAAGAAAATACAGACTCAGAGGGGATATTTCCGTGCATGGATGTTATGAAATGTAAACTTAGGAGACGTTTCTCTAATTTTTTTGTAATTATGCCCCCCCCCCCTATGTATAGATAGAGAACATAGAGTGGAAGAAAAAGAAAACATAAAGAGGGAAATATAGCATTCTGTACATATTTTTTTGCTTCCACAAGTAGAATGCCATAGATGGGGGGGGGGGGGGGAGCATGTCTGAGACTTGATACGCAGGTGCTAGGAATACCTCTAAGAGCGTGGCGGGAGGCAGGCCAATTGTTCCATTACAGGCAAGCGAACCCTGACAATCGCCTGTCTGGCAGGCGGGCTTTAAGATAGATGAGAAATTGCATCCAGTTCTGGCCCACAGCCGTCCACTCCAGGAAGGAGGAGCTTGTATCATCTTCTCCCCTCCAGGCGGGAGGAAGAAGCCGCCATCAGCAATTACAGGATGACCGGCGTTTGCAGCCACCCCCGGCCATATTTCAAACGAACAGTCATTTCTAATCTCGAAACTCACCATATCCCCTTGCCCAAGCCAACCTATCATCAGTAAATACAGAAACTTAGATTATAATAAGTTTAGAGAGAGAGAGAGACCAGAGAGAGAGAAAGAGGGGGGGGGGGACCGAAGAGAAGGAAGAGTTTGATAAAATGGAGGAGCATAGAAGATGTCTTCATTGTTTAAGCTCTGTTCCAGTGAGTGTTGCAGGTGAAAGGGTTGTGTTTTTATAAGCTGGGATACACAAGAAAAAGTGTAATTCACTCCACTTTTTGTTTATCCTCTTTTGCCCTCTTTGGCACCACCGATTTCCTATGATGCATACATGGTGAATCGCCTCCCCAGGGCACCCATTATTCGGCAAAATGCCTCCCAACATTCGTATGAACCCGGGATGCATGACAAGCATTTTTGCAGCCGCCCGTGAACATGACCCCCGCCCCAAACTTACCGCAATAGGGTCATTTGGATGAGTATCTGCATCACGAGCACAACGGGACTTGTTGGGTTGCCGCCTTTTGGCGCAAGCTTTCTTGCATGGCAATGGAGGGCATGTGGAAAAGGTGAAAAATGTAATTTTCAGAGACAATGGGAGCATCCTAGATGGTTTTGGCACCTTTAAAAAAAAAGAAATGCCTAACAGTGCCTAAATGCGGTTGTTGAGGAGTTCCTCTTGCATTATACTTCAAGATTTTCTCAGATTTGATGATTCTTTTGAAGCAAAGATTAGAAATATTCAAAGCAAGATTCCAACGGCTGAGAATAATTTAAAAACAAGCAAATAGATTTTAAATTAAGTGGCAATGCTATCAACATCGTAATAATAATAATGTGTAAAATCTGAAAACAAAAATTAACAGCGGTCAAAAAACCAAAAAATAATTCACAAAAATGCACAGATTCTCAAATTTGATACAGATTGGATCGAAAAATGAGAAATCAGTAGAATATACAAAATTTTACATGCAACTCAGGAATCCTTCATCACAGAGGCATTGTCTGATTGCTTGCATTGAATGACCATCAGTAGCTCAGGCGGGAGATAATACAGAATAGAAGCAGCAAATACCAAACACAACAGAGCTGCAATTCCAACCGACCAAGCTCTGTGTGGGATCCCAATCAGTAGTTCCTCGCAAACTGCAAGATTTTTCTAATTTTAGCTGAGAATGAGGACATTAGTTTTAGGATTCCAGGTGTATAGAACAAGTATAAAGTTCTATAACAGCAAAAAAAAAAAATCAAAATGTAACAATTCAGAGGATGTTCAAAGAAAAATAGAACTCATGCATCCATCACAAGAACAAATGGTTATAGGTGGAGGTGTGTGGGATCTATATTAAGTGCAAAGAGGTACATGAGTTTTCAGACATGGGACTACATATTTGAACACGGCTCCTCATATGTAAGTTTTGAATTTTAACACCTTTTTTAAATGGGTGACATGATAGTGAACTGTTGGAGCTAACATAATCTTATACCATGTTATCTAAGAAATCAACCCAAAACCAACTAGTTATAAGTGGAGGGGCCCATGATCTATATCACGAACACAAAACTGCATGGGTTTTGTGATATGGGACTACATTCTTAACAAGCGTCTCAAGTGTAGGCACTACTTTTGTTTCTAATACTTGAGTTTTTTAAATCGCGCAAGGTGAGAGTGAACCCATGGGCCTAATCCTAAACATTCAACCGAAAACAAATTAGTTATAGGTGATGTTAGAAGTTCAATTCTAATTTTAATATTTGGTTTTGCATCTCCAGGATGGAATTAGAATTCAAATTGAATTCTATAGAATTCAATTTAAATTGAGATCAGTTCCCTTCTAAAAAGGTTGCAATTGGGGTACTACGACCTCGTGCGCCAGATGCTAACTTGTGAATAGAAGGGAAAAATAATTCAGCGTCTCTCAAATCCCACTCTCACCCTCTTCTCATGTTTCCCAAAACTTGTAGAACTCTAGAGCCACATCTATTGTAGTTCACCGAAGTGGCTTCTCAACTTGCCGATCTCTTCATCCCGCTCCAGCTTCCTGCCATAAAAAATCTCGTCCAATCTTAATGATTTAGAAATATAAGGACTAAGGCTCCTTTTGGCGCAGCGGTGTCGGTCGTGAATGCGGTGGTTATGAACCGTCATTCGTGAACGCGTGACATCACCTAAAGAACTTCATCCATTTTTATGTTCAAAAGTAGTTTTCTTTTCTTCGTGGCGGTCATAACTGTTATCATGACAAACATACATTCTATGAAGGTGGTGCTTTTGTCCAAACTCACTAGAGCAAAATCACTGTGCCAAACAGAGCTTAACAAAGAGATCATTGGTTGCTATAACTCCACTACAATATTCCTCGACAATCTATGGAACTCAAAGCAGGTGATGCTTCAAGAACAATGCATTTAAGATAGTTGTATAGTGATAGATAAGTAACATGCATTTTCTCTGGATGATAGCTTACAATTCTAGTATGTAGCTCTATGCAATTTAATTCTAGTGCAACATAATTCATGTGAAAGTTGAATGAAATTGTGGTAAAGTAGTATCTCAATGTGCTTGACTCTATTTATCTAGCTTTTACTAATAATTTCTGTAGGACATCAGAAAGGTGATGCAGTACTTCATTTTTAGGAATCTACAGATGAGATAACTGATGATATGCTTTAGAAGTTCATATATTTTTCTTATCCCAATTTCAGTTATTCTAATGATGAAAATAAATAAATTTTATCTTATGAAGTGATGTGCAATTTTCCCAATAATGTGCAAAATGAAGGTAAGCAAACTAGACGTGTTCACACTTCACAGCAAGAGCACTTGTAATTTTAATGTTGTAATAGAGTAGGTCCTACAAGTCAATGCAAAATTACATATGCAAATAGACTGAAACAAACACATCCACAACCATATATAACTCAATTCGTACAATGAAAAGGGAAAAACACCAAATAAGGAAACACATGAATGCATAAGGGTCCATAAGTGAAGTAAGATGGAGGTCCGATGGTTGTGGGAAGGTGTTATAGTGTGGAAGAACGAGGAAGGAGGATACTGAGGAGAAATCCAGGAGGAACTCTCTTGGCCAGCCCTGGGCTCAATGTTCCATTCATCCTCCATATAAGTTGATGACTTTGCAAAATAAAGGTGGTCCTATAGATATGACTTTGAAAAATAAAGCTAGAGATAAGTTAACAAGTAATATTGCCAGAATATTCTATTATGGTGATTTTTCAATCCATCTAACTAGAAATCCTTACTAAATAAGCTCATATAAATTTGCTGCAAATCACCACCTTGATGAATTTATTCTTCCTGAATAAAAGCTGTTATTTGTTAAACATTTATAGGTACTATAGCTAAGAATGACTTGATGGAGGGGGCAAACAGAGTTACGCTAAATAAAGATGAAGAGATTTTTTTGGAGAAGAAAAAAATACTTGAGAAGATATTTCCCAGATGTGTCATAGAGAAATCTAGTCATCAATGAGTTTTTTAGGTTCACGAGATTTGGTCAAGCTTAGCTTTTAATGAGCCCAATATTTTAGAGAGTAGAACTTCTTTATTACTTAAAGATTGGTGGAGCTATTATGGAACTTCAACGTCGAGGTTGCAAAAAATTGCTATATAGCTTATAGGCCAACCTTCTTCATACTCATGTTCAGAGAGAAATTGGACCACGTACTCCATTCACAATTTGAGAAGAGACAAAATTCAACAACGAAGTAATGATTTGGTCTATGCGCATAGTTATTTATGCCTATTATCACAAAAAAACAATATCTAAAATGAAAGAAGTAGAATGTGAAATATTGGAGGTCATGCATGGGCAAATCCTTTAGAGGGTGTTGGCATGCTTAATACTGCTAACTTGCATCTAGATGAACCAGAGATTGAATGCAGCGTTGATCTCCAACAATGAAGAAGAAGAGGAAAAAAATGATTGATGAACATGCTTAAGTTTTATTTTTGTCTCTTTTAGTTAAACAATATAAGATGTCAAATTTGGAATGTTTATGAACGTTTTATGTTTATAACCTTATGATATGTTGCATTGGTTTGTGCACTTGTACATTTAGTTATTGTTGAGAGTGCCCAAAGCTTGTATGTATTACTCAAGTATATAATTACAAGGAGAGAATACAAATATATAGGAGAGAGGAGAGAAGAATAAATCCTATACATGATGTGGGACTAAAGAAGGAGGAGAAAGAAAACAAACAAAGAGGGCCATTAAATGAGCCTTTTACATGGGCTTTTCCAATACTCCCCCGCAAGCTGGAGCGTACAAGTCGTATGCGCCAAGCTTGGATAGGCACTGATAGAAGAGGGTACTAGGTAGAGCTTTGGTGAGGATGTCAGCAACCTGTTCAGTACCCGGAACATGCTTGAGCTCGATCTTCTTCATGTGGACTTTCTCTCGGATGAAATGACAATCTACCTCAATATGCTTCGTTCTTTCGTGAAAGACCGGGTTCTTAGCAATATGTATGACAGCTTGACTGTCACATAGGAGGAGAGCTGGTGAAGATAGTTTAACTCCAAGGTCGGTAAGGAGACTCTCAATCCATGTGAGTTCAGAGACCACAACAGCCATTGTCCGATATTCTGCTTCTGCTGAGGATCGAGAAACCACTGCTTGTTTCTTGCTTCGCCAAGTAATCAGATGTCCTCCAAAATAGGTGCAAAACCCGCTAGTAGATCGCCGATCGTCGAGGGAGCCAGCGTAGTCGGCATCAGAGTATGCCACTAGTGTAGGAATGGAAGATGAGATTTTGTATACAAGTCCTTGGCCAGGAGCTGTCTTAAGATATCTGAGAATGCGTTCCACAGCCTGGAGAGCTTCGAGGAGAGTGCATATAGCGACTAACGAGTCCCACAACGAAAGATATATCAGGTCTTGTAACTGTTAGGTAGATAAGTTTCCCAACTAGACGACGGTAATATTCTGGATTTTGTAGAAGAGAATCAGAGTCTGAGCCCTGAGCACATAGTTTGTGATTTGCATCCATGAGAGTGTTAATAGGTTTGCAGCCAGAGTAGCCCGCATCATGAAGAAGATCCAAACAGTATTTTCGCTGAGAGAGAACCAGACCATCTGACCGTCTGGCCACTTCCAGACCGAGGAAGTACCGAAGATGTCCCAGATCTTTAGTTTGGAAGACAGAGCTCAGATGTAGCTTAACGACCTGTATGATGTCCAAGTCATTTCCAGTAATAATGATGTCGTCGACATATACCAATAGGAGAACCGTACCCGTTTCCCGGTGACGAGTAAACAATGAGAAGTCAGCCGATCTTCGTGTGAAGCCAATTGCTCGGAGAGCTTTGCCGAACCATGCCCGAGGGGATTGTTTGAGACCATATAGTGATTTGAGAAGGTGACAAACCCGTGACTCCCCCGTGGTCTCAAACCCGGGAGGTTGTTGCATGTAAACAGTTTCCTGAAGGTCGCCATTCAGGAAAGCGTTCTTGACGTCGAGGTGAAATAAGTGCCATTGACGATGGACAGCAACAGAAATGAGAATGCGGACCGTGTTGAGCTTAGCGACCGGAGAGAAAGTCTCGTCATAGTCGAGCCCCTGCTGCTGGGTGAAGCCACGAGCAACCAAACGAGCTTCGAGTCTATTAATGGTCCCATCAGGGGCATGTTTGATGACGAAGACCCATTTGCACCCAATAGGTTTCTGACCGGGAGGAAGGGGCACCAAGGTCCAAGTCTGGTTCGCCCACAGAGCAGCCATCTCTTCTTCCATGGCAGCACGCCACCCAGGATGTTGAAAAGCGTCCTGTACAGAAGTAGGAATAGAGACCGAGGATAGTGAATTAGCCAAGGTCTGAAGAGGGGGAGAGAGGCGATGGAGAGAAACATAGTTCGCCATCGGATGAGCTGTAGAGGCCGGTACCGGAGCAGCAGAACACGAAGAAGCCGAGGTCGAAGCCGACTGCATAGGAGCAACGGGAGGAAGAGGGCGACGAGTATAGACCCGAATGACGGGCGGTCGAGGAGGGTGAAGGGTGGAAGGAGGCAGAGGAATGGTGTTAGGGGAGTGGACGGGGATCACCGGCCGTGGGATGGAGGGTGGTGGAGAAGGTGGTGGTAGAAGAGGTGGCACAGGAGGAGGGAAGAAGGGTTGATCCTCCCGGAAAGTAACATCAGTAGATACAGAGACCTTCCGGGTGACCGGGGATTAGCAAACATAACCCTTTTGGGTGCGGGAGAAGCCGACGAAAATATGTTTGGCCGCACGGGGATCCAGTTTGTCAAGAGTGGGGCCCAGGTTATGGACAAAGCAAGTACAACCAAAAACCCGAGGTGTGAGAGGGAAGGCGGGTGCGGAGGGAAAAAAGAGGCTGAAGGGGGTAGCGTTCTAGAGAACCGGTGATGGGAGACGGTTGATAAGAAAACACGTGGTGGAAACCGCAAAATTCCAAAAGACTTTTGGGACGTGCATGTAAAGCATGAGGGAGCGAGCAACATCAAGCAAGTACGGTTCTTGCGTTCGGCGACCCCGTTTTGCTGCGGGGTGTAGGGACAAGAGGTCTGATGAACAATACCGAAGTTGGCGCAGAGAGCAGCAAACTCATGGCTAGTGTATTCCCGAGCATTATCAGAGCGAAAAGTTTTAATGGCGGTAGAGAATTGCGTACGAGTTTCTAACACAAAAGCCTGAAAAACACGAGGAAGCTCAGAGCGATCATGTAGGAGATACAACCAGGTGGTGCGAGAGTAATCGTCAATAAAGGTTATAAAATAACGATAACCAGAGATGCTAGAAACTTTGTATGGTCCCCAAATATCAGAATGTATTAGATCAAAAGGAGCAGAGCTCCGAGTACAATGTGCGGGATAAGAAGCACGAAGCTGTTTGCCAAGAATACAAGAATCACATTTAAAAATAGGAAGAGAGATGTCAGGAAGCGCCTTTTGGAGGATAGGTAGAGGGGCATGCCCAAGCCGACAATGCCAATCAGTAGAGGAAACAGAGGAAAGTGATGTGGGAGAGACATCGAGGAGGTAGAGCCCGTTCTGCAGTCGACCCCTACCAATGGTAATCTGCGTCTGCCGATCCTGTATCAAAAAACCAGAAGAGGTGAAGGTGATAGAACAATGCATATCAGTAGTAATACGACCAACAGAGAGTAAATTAAATGGTGAGGCCGGCACATAAAGAACGGAACGAAGCGAGAGAGAGGGATGGAGGAAGAGATCAGCACAACCGGAGACCGGAACAATCGCACCATTGGCCACAGTAATAGACTGGGGATGAGGAGCATCAGAGAACCGGGGCGGTTGCATGGAAATGATGTGGTGGGTGGCTCCCGAGTCTAGGATCCAGCGAGAGCCGGAAGAAAGACAGGCAGTACCTGCAGTGGAGGTGGAGACAATACCTGCATGGGAGGTGGAGGCAATGGAAGCAGAGAGAGGGTTGAGGAGCCCCTGGAGTTGTTGCAGCTGAAGGCGAAGAGCCTCAAGATCCGTACCAGTCGGAGGAGAGCTATCGGTAACAACATCAGTAGGCGGGCGAGGAGGGTAGCCATGTTTCTTGTGACAGACCGCTTCAGTATGGCCATCCCGGCCGCAGTAGGTGCACTTGGGCCGTCCGCGGCCACCACGGCCCCGCCCACGGGAGCCCGTACGGCCACCCCGAGGAAAAGATGGTGGGGGAAGTAAAGGAGGAAGGGCCTGCTGAAGAAGGGCCGGCGAGGGTGGTGCAGGTGCCTCCGGTGGAGGTGGTACGCGAAGTAACATCGAGCAGACATCAGAGAAGGAAGGGGTAGTGGGTGAAGCCAGAACCTGGGCCCGGATACTGTGAAGGTGTGGCGGGACGCGAGCCATAATCATAGCAATACAAACAGCCTCCTTCTGGGCGCGTTGAGCAGCGAGATCATTAGTCACGGGCTGGTGCTGAATCCAGGCCTCCGTTAGAGTTTTAGCACGGGCCACGAAGGAGGTCATGTCCAGAGTTTTGCCAACATCCAAAGCTTGAAGATCAGTGATGATGTCAAAAAGGTGCTGAAGGCTGTGCTTGCCCGAGTACAACGAATAAATTTCATCCCACATGGCTTTGGCGGTCTCATGATACATGATCATCTGGTACGGCTCACCCTCCACCGAGTACAGGATCCAGGTCTGGACGCGACCGTCATTTCGGAGCCAATCATCAGTAGGAGGAGTCGGTGAGCCCTGAGTGAGGTGACGCGCAAGACCCTTGGCTTGTAAGACCCGGCGGACGGAGTGGACCCAGGGGATGAAGTTGGACTTGCCAGAGAGGGAAATAGTAGTAATCCGAAGCTCATCGCGGAGTTCGAGAGGAGGAGCCACGTGGTCGGCCGGGGGGTGAGCGATAGTGGAGTCGCTGGAGGACATGGCGACTTGGAGGAGAAGAGGCGGGCAGAACCAGCGGACTGAGGCACAGCAGACAGCAGGGCGCGGCGAGTACAAACCGCGCGGCAAGCAGCGGGCTAGAGGAGGTCGCGGCGAACTGGATGAGGTCGCGGCGAACTGGATGAGGTCGCGGCGAACTGGAGGAGGTCGCGACAGAGGTCGCAGCGGTTTGGAGCAAATAGCAGCGGACTGGGGCAGGCCGCAAAAAAAAAACCGTGGCGGACTGAAGAAGAGACCGCAAGGATGAAGAAGCCACGCAGCAAGAGAGAAGAGGAGCGCGCAACGGACAAGAGGAGAGTCTGCAGCGGACAGGAGCAGTCCGCAAGAGACTGCGGATAGGGAGTCCGCGAGCAAAGAGGCTCGAGCGGACAGAAGTAGAGCGGGCTAGAGTGGAGCAGTCCGCGAGGATTAAGAGCAGCGGGCTAGAGAGGAGCAGTCCGCGAGCAAAGAGGCTCGAGCGGACACAAGCAGAGCGTGCAGCGGACAGGAAGCAACGCCCGCAGCGGATAGAAGAGGTGGGCCCCACGAGTCAGAGCAGAAGATGGCTATAAGAAGCCTGAGGAGGGTGGAACCACGAAGAGAGAGAGAAGAGAGGCGGATGCAGAGGGGCAGTCCGCAGGAGACCGGAGCGGACAGAAAGGCAGTCCGCAGGAGAGCCGAGCGGACAGAAAAGGCAGTCCGCAGGAAAGGTCGCAGCTAGAGGGAACCTGGCTCTGATACCATGTTGAGAGTGCCCAAAGCTTGTATGTATTACTCAAGTATATAATTACAAGGAGAGAATACAAATATATAGGAGAGAGGAGAGAAAAATAAATCCTATACATGATGTGGGACTAAAGAAGGAGGAGAAATAAAACAAACAAAGAGGGCCATTAAATGGGCCTTTTACATGGGCTTTTCCAATAGTTATGATTTATGTTTGGCATTTCATCGTTTTGAGGACTTTTATTGTACCTGTGAGGCTGTGATATATATTAATCATATTTAATATAACGTGCCTCACTATATCGATATCCTAATTCTTTAAATTTTGTTGTACTGTTGCACTAGATACCATTGTACCTGACACATGTACCCATAATGGTGCTTCGTAGCTCTTATACCATGTTAGAATCTAAACAAACACAAAACTAATTAGTTGCAAGTTGGGGACACATGTCATGAACTGCATCAATAACACAAGGCTACATGAGTTCTGTGATATGAGACTATTCTTGTGAAACCACCACTTTATTTTATATATTAGGTAAGTGGTGTGGTGTGCCATTAGAAGCTGAAACCGGCTGAAAATCAAGTGAACCGGCACTTCCCGGTTTTTAGCATGCGTGGCGTGCGGGTATTAAGCGGCGCCCGATAGATTTAAAGCAAAGGAAAGCCGCGATTCTTCCTATTCTTCTCTCCCGAACCCGCACACCCGCACAGGCGACGGAAGGAGCCGGAAATCGCCGATCTTCACCGCGCTCTGATTCCTCCTCCGTTTTTCGTGATTTTTCCTCCGATTGAAAGGTAATCACTTCCTCTCCACTACTCTTGCTCCTTTCATGAAGTTTTTACATGGATTATGAATGGTAGAAACTTGAGATTTTAGGGTTTTTTCGAAAAGTTTTGTTTATTTCATTTGAAAAGTTTCTGTAACAATTTTTCTATCTAAATCTAAGAATTTGGGGAAACCCTAGTAAAGGCTAACTTGATTTTGATCTTAGGGTTGAAAGAGATGAAACCTTAAGGGTCCTTAGCATGAATATTATGATGTCTTCCTCTAAACCAGTGAAAGTTCACTAAGTTGAACCTAGGGCAGCAAAACCCTGAGTGTTTAAAGAGGTCTTTGACCTAATTAGGTCAAGTAGAACCCTCAAAGGGGATTATGACATAATATTTGACCTAATTAGACCTAATTAGAGATCTCAAATTAGAGGTATTACAAATGAATACACCTTGTTTTAATTTTTAGGGCAGCAATCTTTTAGGGGATTTTGAAGCTAACAATATCGCTGATGTAGGATATGGCTTCTCGAGGCAGTGGAAGGCAAAATGACGATGGTGGTCGCAGAGACAAAGGAAAAGGGGTGGAAAAATTGAGTTCTTACCCTTTGTAATCACGTAATTTTCATCTTTATTTTTCATGCTTATATTTTTATGTGTATACTATATGAAAAAAACAATGAAAATTAAATATACAATGAATGAAACTAAAGTAAAGGAAGTAAAGAAAAGAAAAAGTAGAAGAATAAATAAATGAAATGGGCTAAGTTAGGGATCAACCCAACAGTTGAGGTGGGGTGAATGTCCTCCCAATGATGATGAAATGAAAGGAACGTGCGAATATGAAAAGACACGTTAAGAAATGTGTGCGAATATGAAAAGGCACGCAAACGCGCTATATAAATAATACGAAAGGTTAATATTCCCTTAACACTGTCCAATAACAACATGAAAAGTCTAAAAGAGACTAAGAAAGTCCAACCCATGAAACAATATATATATGTAAAATGATATATATATAAAAAAAAGATGAGTAAAAGATAAACCAGAGAAAAAAAAGATTCATAATAAGAAGATGATGAAAACGATAAACGTGATATAACGAGAGAGAACGTACTCAATATAAAGTATGAAATCCGTAAAATGCAAATAAGACATCATAGTAAAAAAGGAATAATGGAAATTCATTTAGTCTTTGACTAATCGAAAATGTAACTAAACAGGTAAAGACGGAGGCTTCCCCTGCTAGCTCTACCAGGCCCCCTACACGCCGGGAAAAGATGTACAAGATCTGGGTGGATGTCATCACAGCCGTCTTCGAAGTCATGGATGCCCACAAGACGTCTTGTCGCGACCCCGACTGCCCCCACGACGAGTTTCAGTTTTATTTCAAATAGTTACTTATGGTTGTCACATGTTATAGTATAGCTTTTGGTTCTGAGTTATATGTATAGTTTTGAGCTGATGTGATAGTATCTTTATAGTTGTAGCTCGGATATTTTGATGACTCTTTTTTGTTATATATATGTATCCAGTCACCTGCACTATACTGTCTCAGATGTCTGATAAATAAGATGAGATGTACTTTTCAGCACTTCTTTTATTCTGTCATGATACTTATTTATATATATAAGCAATGATGATTATATAACTGTCATACTCTGAATTGCCTAGTGAATATAGTAGATCAATGGAAATTGTGACGGTAGCCTGGTAAGAGGGGCCGTTACAATTCTCATCACGCCCCTTACATGTAGACACTTTGAACTGTGAGATCAACCCTAAGCATTCAACTCAAAACAAATTAGTTATGGGTGGAGAGATCTATGATTTATATTTAGTGCACAAGACCACCTGAGTTTCCCTACATGGAACTATATTCTTGACACACCACCTCACATGAAAGTTTTTTGCATCAAACAAGTGAGTTTTTTTTATTTGCGACGTGAGAGTGGACCGTTACTCCGTTAGACTTACTATGTTCTTATACCATGTCGGAATCTATGCATCAAACCCAAATCAAGTAGTTAGAATCTATATTAAGTGTAGAAAGGCTATATGAGATTTTTGAAGCGACAATATTCTCAGAAGTATAAATCTTAATTCTATGAAAAAACACAGAAGACGACTTCAAGTTTGTTTGAAATACAGAAGCATGTTTCATTTATTAGAATCCTTAATTCAGTTTAGGGTCTAGAAATAAAAATGAATTTTAAACTCTACATACACCTCAAAATCTTTTGAAAATGAGATCCATCTACAAGCTGCAACCATTTTTGAGCACATGGGTGAATAGTCATCATGTTTTGCTTTGAAAATTCATTCAGATATTCTTCCAAATAAAAACAGAGCATTCCTTTACGTTTCCTACCCATATTTATCCCTTTCAATTATTTCAAAATAGAAATAAATTGATAACCTTTCAAATACATACTCGCATGGAAAGAACCACTCAATAAGTTTTCTAGTCTACATTTAGAACAGCCAAAATAATAATAATCATTCATTAGTTGGCAACTCTATAGATAAAGCAAAGAATACGATAAGACATGTGCAATCTTCATTCACATAATAGTGCTTACTGATATTAAACAAGACAAGTTCTTGTTCCTGAAAATTTGGCTTTGCAACAACCCCAGCAGGCTCCACAGTTACCAGAACGAATACATCATTTTCAATTGAATTCTATATCAAACAAGAAACAAAGAGAATTTTACTACAAAAGCATCATTATCAATTGAATTCTGTATCAAACAAAAAAGAAAGAGAATTATTAAAATAGTATTTCAAAATGTCAAACATGTAAACTCTCAATACTGACCAACTTCTCACTGTCAAACTTGAAGATTATTTTCTCTGTATTCAGTAGTCTTCGATTTCTCATTTGCAGATCTTCTAAATTTTTCACCAAATGAAGAGAAAAGCTAGCAGGTATCTTCCCATTGGAATAAAAAAAAATCACTTCAATGATATGGAACTTATGCATAAACAGGCTCCCTAGAGATAAAAAATACATACAGAGGCGGGATATGATATCTTGACTTCATACCAAGAAGATTCTTTAAGACCATGAAGTTTGTAAAAACGATGACCCATCTTTAATGGAAGAGTCTCTCTTTGAAGTTCCTCAGAAACATTCAATACCTTAATACCTGCACTAAGATTTGCAAGGAGCAAGATGGACTAGCATGACTTAAGAACTGTTCAATTATTAGTTTCTTGTAGAATAACACTTACTTCTGTCCATATGTGAGAGACAGGCCCTCATCAAGGAGAGCGTAAGAACCAGCCAAAAAGATCATAAGGAATGAAAGCAAGAGACAGAGTATAAATGCCATTATGTGGATGGGGCCGTAAAAGTAACTCTGTAAGCTAATTTTCAAATTAGAGAGGATGAATCCACCATCAATTTATCCCAGGCAAATTGGAAAATTGTTCACATGCTTCTTTCTCTACAAACAATGAGGAAACCTAAACATAAGAAAGCACATAAAACATATTTGAAAATATCGTGTCCACTAAATAAGTAGAACAGATTATAGAAGTAAATCAAACCTACAAAATTATATGAAACAATGATTTCAGTAAGTATAGAAGAAACTTTCAATGCTGATAGATAATTAGCTAGCTAATCACCATGAAAGAAGAGAAAACTAACAAAATAAGAGATAAAAAAGGATTTGGTTTTAATCTTTAAGCCGAAGGTTCATATTATGATCTTAAGTTTTAGCATAGAAAGACTGCAAACATTTCTCCCCGACTCTTTTATCATCATTATTGTCACTAATCCAACTATTAGGAGCCAATTTAGAAATCCAACCTCTCGATTCATTCAGGAGTACTGCATATAATGAAAATAATTTTGTACAAGTACTTTTGCATGATTTCTGGCGATGTTACACTTGGTTTTTACCATTTTTCTTTATCATCCTTCATTTCTACTCCATTTCTATGAATAATAGCATGCAAACTATAACTTCTATATTTATATCTATACAAAACACCGTAACATTCACATTTTTTTCCACTCTCAAATTGATTGTTGATGATATCTGTCTCTCTAAATTCATATATATATATATATATATATATATATATATATATATATATATATATATATATATATATATATATATATATATATCTTTATTATATAAAACAATATAGATATCTCAAAGCACACCGTTAAACGCATTACGACCGTCCGATCTCCAGGAAATAGTTTATGGCCATTGGATCTAACAAATGCGGCCTGCTAATATCTAGATTTCCAAATGCATGCACTGTTCACAGCCTCCAAAATCTCGATACCCACGAACGCATTCCCGTCTCTTCACTGCCTCACCCCGCCGCCGCCGGCCTGCCCGGCGCCCACCGGCGGGTTCGCCGGCCTCCGGCGTACCCAACGGGGGTTGTCCGACGGCGAGCGGGCAGGGCCACCGCCGGGTTTGCCAGAGGCCGGTGAACCCGCCGGTGGGTTCTGGGCAGGCCGGCGGCGGCTGAGAATACCGCCGCGTGAGCAGGCAGAAGCGGGGGGGGGGGGGGATTTATCGTTTTTTTTTCATTTTTTATTAATTATATAATTTATTAAATTATAATAAGTAATTTATTTATAATTTATAAAATTATTAAATTTTCTATTAAACTTTTTATTAAAAACTGGGGCGGGGGGGGGGGGGGATCCCGCCGGGGGGCGGGCGAAGCCCGCAGCGACGCATCGAGAACGGGCAGAGCCCGTTCGAAGATGCTAGTGTGCGTATATATATACATACATATATAGGGTTATTTACCGGGACCTCCCCTCGAAGTTTGTATAATTACAGCTTGCACCCCTCTAACTTTCGAAATTACATTTACCCCCCTTCAATGTTTACATTTCATAACATCCAAGGGGGTACTTTTGTGCATGAATGTTATGAAATGTAAACATTGAGGGGAGGTTTTTGTAATTTCAAAAGTTAGAGGGGTGCAAGCTGTAATTATGCAAACTTCAAGGGGAGGTTCCGGTAAATAACCATATATATATATATATATATATATATATATATATCTTTATAGTATAAGCAAGGAGCAAAAGGGCCATGGTGTAACATTTGGATGCCCAAAATACCCTCCACAATAAAATTAATGACACATACAACTCAATTAAATTTCAAAACAGTTCAAAAATACAGGGTCAATTACGTACACACACACACACCCCGCCACTCTTCACGGACTCCTAATAATACCCTAACCTAAATCAAACCCGCACTCCTCCCTCGACTTCACAACGCCAAGCTCGCCTTCCGTCTTCTGCCCCATCCATCTCCATTTGGCGAATCTTCGTTCCTCTACCAAAAGCCTTCGTTCTTATGCATGGATAGCGCATCGGGGTTCCTCACGATCTGCAGCTGTAAGTCCCGCTGATCACTCCTCATTCCTGCTCATCGCACATCGTTTGTCGAAGGGCTTCGGCGATCATTGTTGTGATCATTCTCTCCCTCTCCGTCTCTCTCCATCTCTTTCACTCTGTTTGAGTCTCTGTAGATCCCCCTCTTCTGCTCGATCTCTGACAAAGTATCGACCACTTCTTACAGTGCTCGGTACTCATTCCCTGGACTATTGCAATTGCCTTTAGGAACTGGTTTTCAGGTATGGTTTCTCATTTATAAAATAAAGAAATCAATTTTATTCCTTCCAATGCTCAGTGCTCCTACTCTATCTGCCCCCTACTGACGATCTAGACTGATATATCTGCCCACTCTATAGATCCCCCTCTTCAGCTCAATCTCTGACAAGACATCGACCTCTTCTTACAGTGCTCAGTACCCCTTCCATGGACTATTGCGGCTGACTTCAAGAACTGGTTTTCAGGTATGGTTTCTCATTTATAAAGACACAAAAATAGATTTGATACCTTCCAATGCTCGGTTCTCCTACTCGACCTGCCAACTACTGATGATATATACTAATATATTGGGCTGTGAATGTTTGCAAATGTCAAGATATTCACATTCAATTCTTTTTTATTATCGTTTAGACTTCTCCTTTCATTTTAACCAATTCGTTTTGTTTCTATTTGCTGACTACGAAAGAGATTTGTCTAAGCAGGTTCTATTTACTATTGTTTCATCTCAATGCCAGAACCCTATGTCGTTTTACTGCTTCTGACATTCATGTAGTACTCGGTTTGTTCTAGGAGCAAATGCTTCAATTATATGAGGGTCTATATTATAAACTATTTTTTTGGTTATACGATAAACTATTCTATCACCTACCTAGACTGGACTATACAAGGGTCTTTCAATCCAGAACATTTTTAGCTAAAAAAATAGTTGTCCTTCATCACTTATTTCATATATATGGCTCAGCAGTCTTTTGATTGAATCATTTTTTTCATACGACGTGCTCATTTCATATTAGGACTTTCAGTTATTTTTATGGATAAAACTAATTCCATCTAAGGTGCACAAATTTTATATTAGCAAATTCCAGATTACCTATGAAGTGCAATGCATTAAGTTCCTCCATTGTTCATGCTTCCGATTATGTTATATGTGCACATAAGTTGTTTGCCTATTGAGGTTTTCTCTTCATTCCAGCAATGTTGAAATGCGACATGTAGAAATGGAGAAAGCCAACCTTGTATATATGTCCACTTGATACAAATACAAAGAATGAGTACATATATATAGATGAGAGAAAGAGAGAGAAAAGTCCTATACACAATGTGGGACTAAAGAGAGGAGAGAAAAAGCAATAAATGCTATACAAATGGGCCTAATGTTAAGAGGGCTTTTCCAACACCCCCGCAAGCTGGAGCGTATAGGTCATATGCACCCAGCTTGGACAAACATTGGTAGAACAGAGTGCTTGATAAGGCCTTTGTGAGGATGTCGGCCACTTGATCAGTTCCTGAAACATGCTTTAATTCAAGTTTCTTCAGTTGAACCTTTTCACGAACAAAGTGACAGTCAACCTCGATATGTTTTGTGCGCTCATGAAAGACCGGATTCTTTGCGATGTGTATGGCGGCTTGACTATCACAAAATAGAACAGCAGAGGAGGGGAGTTTTACTCCCAGGTCAGTGAGGAGACTTTCAAGCCATGTGAGTTCTGAAACAACTGAGGCCATCGATCTGTATTCAGCCTCTGCAGAGGAACGAGACACCACAGCTTGTTTCTTACTCTTCCAAGTAATAAGATGCCCACCAAAATACGTACAGAACCCGCTAGTTGACCTTCGATCGTCCAGGGAACCCGCATAGTCGGCATCAGAATAGGCAACCAATGCGGGAGCAGAGTCGGAGGTTTTGTAAACCAGCCCTTGGCCTGGAGCTCCCTTAAGGTATCGGAGAATCCGTTCAACCGCTTGGAGATGAGAAGCCCGGGGGGCATGCATGAACCTACTGACAACCCCAACTGCAAATGATATATCTGGCCTTGTGACTGTTAGATAGATCAACTTGCCCACAAGGCGTCGATAGTATTCCGGGTTCGGAAGTAGCAAATCGTTATCCGAAGCATGAGCGCATAATTTGTGATTTGCCTCCATCGGGGTACATGCTGGCTTGCAACCAGACTGACCAGCATCTTTGAGAAGATCGAGACAGTACTTTCGTTGGGAGAGTACCAACCCGTCCGGCCGCCGGGCGATCTCGAGACCAAGGAAGTAGCGAAGTTTCCCCAGATCTTTAGTCTGAAAAACAGTGCTCAGGTGTTGTTTGACGTCTTGAATCCCCTTTGAGTCATCCCCAGTGAGAAGGATGTCGTCAACATAAACCAACAGAAGAACGGTGCCAGTGGCCCGGTGTCGGGTAAAGAGGGAGAAATCTGCAGAGCTCCGAGTGAACCCCATGTCCCGAACCACCTTGCTAAACTTGTCAAACCACGCCCGTGGGGACTGTTTGAGACCATAAATTGACTTTTTGAGAAGACAGACCCGAGACTCCCCCGTGGTCTCAAACCCGGGCGGTTGGCGCATGTAGACAGTTTCCTGAAGGTCGCCATTCAAAAAGGCGTTCTTGATATCAAGTTGATGAAGAGGCCAGCGGCGGTGTACCGCGACGGAGAGAAGAACGCGGACAGTGTTAAGCTTGGCCACCGGAGAGAATGTTTCCTCATAGTCGAGGCCCTCCTGTTGTGTGAAGCCCCGGGCCACAAGACGGGCCTTCAGACGGGCAATAGTGCCATCCGGAGCATGCTTGATAACGAAGACCCATTTGCATCCAACCGGGTGCTGATCGGGAGGTAAGGGAACCAAGACCCAGGTCTGGTTGGCCCAAAGGGCCGTCATTTCTTCGTCCATGGCAGCCCGCCAGCCAGGATGGTGAAGCGCCTCCTGCAAAGAGTTAGGGACTGAAACAGAAGATAAGGAGGTGGCAAGGTGAAGAAGAGAGGGGGAGAGGCGATGGAGCGAGACGTAGTTCGCCATCGGATGAGCGGTGGAGACGGGAGTCGGAGCAGCAGGGAGCAGAGCACCAGAGGGCGAAGCCGACTGCAGAGGAGCCACAGAATGAGGAGAGCGACGAGAATAGACCCGGATAACCGGGGGTGGTGGACGGACCGGAGGTGGTGAAGGTAGAGAGGCTGAGGAGTGAGGAGCAGGAATGATAGGACGAACGACGGGAGCGGGAGGCAGAGCGATATCCGGAGCAGGGAAGAACGGAAGATCTTCACGGAAAGTTACGTCAGGCGAGACAGTAACCTTGCGGGTAGTAGGCGAATAACATACATAACCCTTCTGAGTGCGCGAGTACCCGACAAAGATCTGCTTGGTGGCACGAGGGTCCAACTTGTCCGTGGAGGGACCGAGGTGGTGAACGTAGCAGGTACACCCAAACACCCGTGGTGGAAGAGGAAAAGGCGAAGTTGTGGGAAAGAGGAGGCTGAAGGGAGTAGCATACTGGAGGACGGAAGACGGGAGGCGGTTGATGAGGAAGCAAGCCGTGGAGAGAGCGTAGTTCCAGTACGGTTTGGGGACCTGCATTTGAAGCATAAGCGAGCGAGCGACATCAAGAAGGTGACGATTCTTGCGCTCGGCGACACCATTCTGTTGTGGAGTGTACGGACAGGAGGTTTGGTGAAGAATGCCGAATTCAGAGCAGAGAGTGGCAAACGTATGGCTGGTGTACTCCCGCGCATTGTCTGTACGAATAGTGCGAATAGGCGCAGAGAACTGAGTGCGGGTCTCGAGGATGAAAGCCCGGAATACGCGGGGAAGTTCAGAGCGATCCCGAAGGATATATAACCATGTCATGCGAGAGTAATCATCAATAAAAGTAAGAAAATAGCGATAGCCAGAAATACTAGTAACTTTGTACGGACCCCATATATCGGAGTGTACTAAAATAAAAGGAGCGGAGCTCCGAGTACAATGAGGGGGAAAAGAAGAACGGGGCTGTTTGCCCAAAATACATGTGTCGCAACGAAAAGCAGGGAGAGTGACATCAGGAAGGGCCTTCCGGAGGACTGGAAGAGGAGCATGTCCCAGACGGCGATGCCAATCCGAAGAGGAGGTAGATGCGAGGACAGTAGGAGAGTCGTCAAGGAGATAAAGCCCATTCTGCAGTCGTCCTCTACCAATGATAGTCTGCGTCTGTGGATCCTGTATGAGAAAAGAAGAAGAAGTAAATGTCACTGAGTAATTAGAATCAGTAGTAAGGCGACCGACAGAGAGTAAATTGAAAGGAGAGCCCGGAACATGTAGAGCCGAGCGTAGGAGGAGAGAAGAGGTGAGAGAAATATCAGCACAGCCAGAGACGGGAACCGACGCTCCATTAGCAACAGTAATGTACTTCGGGTGAGGTGAAGACAAGTACTGTGGTGGCTTAACAGAGGTGATATGATGAGTGGCACCAGAATCAAGGATCCAGCGCGGGCCAGAGGAGAGGCAGGCGATACCTTCATTGGAGAGAGAGGCAGCAGAGGCAACCGAGGCAGGCGGACGGCTGAGCAAGCCATGAAGGTGCTGGAGCTGAAGACGAACCTCGTCGAGCTCAGTACGAGAGGAGGCAGAGTCGGTAGTAGCAGCAGAGGCATGTGGACGAGGCGGACGGCCATGTTTGCGAAAGCAAGTGGCCTCAAGATGACCAACTTTACCACAGAACGAGCATTGAGGCCTAGACCGGCCACCGCGACCCCGGCCGCGAGAGTCAGAGCGGCCACCACGGGCAGAGGGGGGAAGAGGTAGTAAGGGAGCAGGTGCCTGTTGAACAAGAGCCGGAGACGGAAGTCCGGGAACATCCGGAGGCGGGGAGACTTTGAGAAGCATGGAGCACACGTCGGAAAAGGACGGTGTAACAGTAGAGGAGAGGATGTGAGCCCGGACACTGTGAAGATGAGGGGGTACCCGGGCCATCATCATGGCGATACCCACAGCTTCCTTCTGGGTACGTTGAGCAGCGAGATCTAGAGTGGGAGGCTGATGGTGGATCCAAGCCTCAACCAGAGACCGGGCTTGAGCAACAAAGGATGTCAAGTCGGTGGCGTCACTGCTGTCAAGGGCCTGGAGAGCGGTGATGATATCATAGAGATGGTGGAGACTATCTTTGCCGGAGTAGAGGGTGTGGAGCTCGTCCCACATGCCTTTGGCCGTCTCATGATACATGGCCAGACGATAAGATTCGCCATCAAGAGAGTTGAGGAGCCAAGTCTGCACACGCCCATCATTGCGTAACCACTCCTCAGTAGGGACACCAATAACGGTCTGGGTCAGATGATGAAGGAATCCCTTGGACTGAAGGACACGACGAACTGAGTGTGCCCATTCCACAAAGTTCTTCTTGCCATTGAGCGAAATTGTGGTGATCCGGAGCTCGTCTCGGACTTCTGATAGAGAGGCCGGGCGTTCAGGAGGAACTGCCGTACCGACGGAGTCTGCAGAGGTAGACATGGAGGCCGCAACGAGCTTGAAGGAGGCCGCAGCGAGTTGGATGAGACCGCAGCGGGCTGGAGGCCGCAGCGAGCTGGAGAAGACCGCAGCGGTCTGGAGGCCGCAGCGAGCTGGAGAAGACTGCAGCGGGCTGGAGGCCGCAGCGAGCTGAAGGAGGCTGCAGCGAGTGGGAGGAGGTCGCAGCGAGCTGGAGGAGACCGCAGCGGACTGGAGGCAGCAGCTAGAGGAAGCAAACAGAGAGCGGATTGGGAGAGGACGCGGCGACCTGGATGAGGTCGCGGCGAGCTGGAGGATGATGCGGCCTGGTTCAGGTCGCGGCGGTCTGGGTCAGACCGCGGCGGACAAGAGAGAACTGATAAGAGAGGACACGCCGGGGCTGACTTGCGGGCTGGCGGGCTGGCGGGCTGGCGAGCTGGCGAGCTGGCGAGCTGGCGAACGCAGCGCGAACGGCGGATGAAAGAGACCAAGGAGAGAGGTCGCCGAGGTCGCGGCGGACAGGAGGAGGCCGCAGCGGACAAGAGGAAGCAGTGGACCCCACAGGATGGCTATAAAAGGAGGGGGGGGGGCCTGAGGAGAAAGGGAGAGGGGGGGGGAAGAAGTGGATCCACGGGAGAGGAAGCGGACAGGAAAAGTGAGGCCGCAGGAGATGCGACTAGAGGGTGCGGACTGGACAAGGGAGGCCGCAGAGACCGCAGGCTGCTGGGCGGACAGTAGAGGGAGTCCGCAGGAGAGTCGAACCTCGCTTTGATACCATGTAGAAATGGAGAAAGCCAACCTTGTATATATGTCCACTTGATACAAATACAAAGAATGAGTACATATATATAGATGAGAGAAAGAGAGAGAAAAGTCCTATACACAATGTGGGACTAAAGAGAGGAGAGAAAAAGCAATAAATGCTATACAAATGAGCCTAATGTTAAGAGGGCTTTTCCAACACGACATATATATAGAAGATACCTCCATCGTTCCACCATGAATCTATATGCATATTATAATTTTTATAGCATCTGCACATTCTACCACTTGAATTTTTATGAGTTCATATAGCTTATTTGATTGATTTTTTTTACACATCCTTAATGATGATGTTTACTCGAGCTTTGTTTGAGTAGTGTCAAGCCCCATTAGTCGCTAAAGAAATAGCTCAATGGGGCTTGACAACCTTTTTTAGTTTCAGAAATACCTCAAATGCATCTTAAACAAGGATAACGATTGTGAAAATGAGGGTGCAAATACTCATTATTTGTATTCTTCTGTTGATGATCCTAACAGTATTGATTGTGAGAGATTCCAGGATGACAATAATTCGCGGTGCGATGCTGCAAGACCCCGAGGTGTGACGTCCTGATTATCTATTCAATTATTTTGCATTTTCCCAAAACCCCCCTCATCACTCCACAATTTGCCTCAATCTCAGCCCTTCAACATTAGGTTTCCACTCCAACTCCCATACCCAGGCGGCACGATTGCAGAAACCACTCGCTTCAGCATCATCTTCGTCACTTCTCATTGTCTCCGACCCGCTATAAGCTGCAAGTCGCACGACTGTCTCTGTTTGTTATTTACTTGACACACATCCATTTCCTCCCTCTTACAGAACCCACTGCGATTTGGTCTCATACCCAGGCAGGTGCTGAACGTAGGAGAGTAGAGGTGGAGTTCTAGTTGGGGTTCCATCTGTCTGATTCTCCACTTTGACGAACACTGTTTTCCATAGTATCGTGATTCTAGTGCAAACCACTCCTTGTCGTGTATTCCACTTCAATCGAAACCACCTGCCTTAATTCTCCCAGCTGCTCACCCCCCACACCCACTCCCTCTAAACTTGGTCTCCAGCTCTCCACACTTCATCATTACAACCATATCCTTCCACCATCACATCACCTTCCCCCGCCTCTAGTGAACATTTTCCTGCTAATGCTCTCAGTCGAAGTATAGCCCTACTCTGCACACAGAGCGTTAACACGATGAGCTTTGATCATTTGTCCAGTGATTACCCCACCTGTCTTGATTTTGGTGAGATTTATTCTAGATTTTTGAGGGATCCTCCTAAGCCCACTGAGAGGTTCAATATCGTAAAGGAATATTTATATCGTGGGTCTCATCGCTGCATCCCCAAGACATCCTTCCAGGATTCCCTGATTTGGGAGATGAACGCAGAACCTGGGCGATCGAGAGCCTGGGCGAACCTGGGCGATCGAGAGCCTCACTATCTTGCTGAGAAGAAACACAAATTTATTTAGTAAATAAATTAATACAAGAAAGAGAATTACTCAGAATATGAAAAAACACAAGTGTAAGAGAAAATTTACATCATGGAAAGTTTGTTGGGCGCTCCACCAGTGACCTTCGCGATGCAGAGAAGGGGGAGTTCCACCTTGAGATCATAAGCTGATTCAGAAGCTACCACTCACAGTTTTGTCAAAGCTCGTGAACCTTAATCCTTATTGTAACAAGTAACAAATCTTGATTTTAAGAAGAAATCGAGAGAAAGAAGAAAATAATGTTACTGAGATCTACCCATGGCTTCTTTTCCTTCAGCAAGGAGGGTTGGAAAAACTTAATAGATAATTTCAAAGAGCGCACACGAATAACATATGATCGGGCTGAGTTAAAAAATAAATGCGACCAATTAAAGAGGGATTGCTGCAGTTTAATTTTATGATGTTTACAAACTCTGATTATGAATATTAATATTTGGTAAAATATTTTAATTTTCATATAGATTTACAATTATTTTAATTTTCAATCAGCCACCACACAACTATTTTTTGTCCAACAGTATAGTCTGCTTCTCAGTTCAAACAATAACGAAAAAGTAGATCTTTCAAACAATTTCATTTTTTCTCACCATTTTGCAAAACAACAAATTTTCTCACCAGTGCATCACATCACTGCTTCTCCCACCGCTTCAGACGAGCCAACCGGGGCCTTAGAGCATCTTACTGCGGATATTTGCAATACATGTCAACAACTAACCCATTTATCATCAAGATAATCCATAAAATTACAACACACAATAAACACTAAGGCTCCATTCATTTGCACTGTTTTCATTGAAAGTTTTTCATTTTGGTCCAAAAAAAAAATCATGCATTTTCGTTTTGAGCCAAAACAAAAACTTATGTGTGTTTGCAACATGGTTTTCAATTTCATTTTGTGCCAAACAAAAATTTATGTTCGGTTAAACTGTTGAAGAATGGGTTTCAGATCCGTTTTACAAGCAGGGCAGCAGATATGGAAAGATTTGGCGTGTGAGAGCATCAAATGTTCACCATCTCCATTCACCCATCGCAATGTAATATTCTGTGTATAAGATTTCTTTTAAACAAGCTATAGACATTCCAAGCTATAAACATGGAATAAAAGGAAACATTGCTTAGTATCATATGATATCTCAACATGATTTTAGTCAAAAATCATCCGCCAATAATGGCTTAACAATCACATCATTTAACTTGCATACGATATCAAAATCAAGGCTCCGTTGAGAATTACATATTATCAAAATCATACCTCTTCAAGGTTTATATTAGCAATAAAATAGGTTCCAAATTAAACACAAAAAAACAACCACCCAACTATAAAAGTAATCACGTCATAGTTTTTTATCTAGCTGCGTGCACAACTAACTCCTCCTAACAAGCTCTGGCATAACTAAGAAGATCTCACACTTCAGCTTGCTAGCGCACAACAAATCTATTACCTTCATGAGATCAGCCTCAAAAGGTTTGGTATAGCTGCCAATGTCGCATACATTCTCTCAACCATTGTCTTCTCTCATGCTGGTGGGCCATCGATGTTGTTTGCAATATGAGTGATGGTCACTGCTATCATATCAACAACTGATGGTTTCTTCACCTTTTTCTTCCTCGGATGGCTTGCCGCTACATCATCATCATCATAAGAAATCTCCTTCACATCCCTAAATTTGTGATTATGGGCTAGGATACGTAAGAAAAACCCTACCGACTTGTTAACTATTACATTATTTGTTTCAAGTACAAGTCTCTTATCCACTTCCTCCGTAGAGTATCATGTTGATCATTAGTGCTTGGTCGTCTTAGTGTACTAAGTTTCATCAAGACTACGGCATCTGCAACTAAAGATACTATGATTGATCTCTTTTTTCTTAAAATTCTTCTCTTCCTACGTAACTCAAAAACTGCATCCATCTACGAATAAAAATGAACCATATAATTATACTAAGCTTGCTTTATTAATTTAAAAAACACACATTCAACCAATACATAAAACACACACATTCAACACACATACAAGACACTCATTCAACACACATTCAACACACTCATTCAACACACACATTCAACACACACCTTCAACACACACCTTCAACACACATTGAAGACACATTCAACATACTCATACAACACACATATTCAACACAAAAAAAATTATTATGTTCAAAATAACAAACATAAACCTGCACAAACAAGTCCCATGTAGATCATACAAAAAAACCCACGTATATTCTTTAAACCTAAGGAAAAAAAATGAAATTTCTAGGGTTTAGGTATACCTCTTCAAGGAGAGGTGTAAGAGGCGGAGAAATACAAAGTAGGGCGTGAGAAAGACCGTAAAATTGTTGGTGTTACCGCTGATTCGCCGGAGCAGGATGAAAACACAGCCGGAGGCAAAAAATGGCTTGAGGCGTCGGGTAAGATTCGCCGGGTGAGAAGCTCACTGCCTGTAGAAGAGAGTGTTACGTGCTAGTTGTAGAAACCCCGTCAAAACGAAGGGGTGGCCGCCGATTCATCGTCAATTCGCCGCCGGGAGGAGGTTTCGCAAGAGACGGGATGGGTTTTCGCGTGAGGCGTCGCCTTGGAGGTCTATTTTGAGGGAACTTTTTTCTGCGCTGCCGTAAGCACTGCCGGGATCATGGATCTGCGAATAAACGCCCATGATTTCTCCGGCTCAAGGAATAAAGAACAATAGGCGCTGTTATGTGCAAGTCAAGTTTGGCTACGTGCAAACCACGTTAAGTGCAAACCAAACTAAAAAACCAGAAATACTTGTGAACCCGTAAAACCGGTCTGCACCTAGCTGTTCTGGCAGTTTTTTTGAAAGAGCGGTTTGCACGTAGCCAAAACCGGTTTGCACTTAAATTTACTCTATAATTATTGCCCATTTTGAGGGTGGGGGGCTGTGTTGGCTAAGGAGTGAAAACAGTTTCAGTTTTGACTTTTGAGTTAAAAAAAAAACAAACGCTTAAATTTAAAATAAGGGTGAATTTCTCCTTCGGGACACCTTCAAGCCGCATACAAGCCAAATCCTCAAGTACATGAAGAAGGGAAGAAGACAACCACCGTCAGCGCTCAAACACGTCAGCCACCAAGTTAGCATCTATCACTCACTCGGCGCAACCTGTTGCCCGTTGCGAGTCAGAAATTCTCTCTCACCTCCAATTTGTAACGAGTATCGGTCTGTTACCCTCGATTCTCTAAACACATTATAACCACAACCTGATAGTGGACTTTGACCGGCACAGATCCGGTCACGTGGTTTTTGCCCGGTTTAGGGGTTTTTCCACGTTAAAATCTCGTGTGTCAACTCTCCCTTTTCATTGACTGTGTGCGCGCTCGACTGTCCCGATAGCTAAGGCGGTCCAGTTATTCCGATCCGACCGGGACGCCGAGTTAGTCCACAACATTGCCTACTGAGGGTGCACATTACCAAGAAAGACCACTTTGAGGTGCATTTTGTCAATTTTGAACTTCCGAGGTGCAATTTGCCAAAAACTGATATTTTCAGTGTGCACTTTGCCAATAATGCAAGGAGCTGAGCTCGGTGCTGCTGCTGGAAAATGACCATTTGGGCCGTTTCATTTTCACGAAATGGAGTTCTTGTTCCGCGGATCTTTGGGAGGGAAAAAAAGCAGTATTATTAGCAATCCTATGACCGCTATTCTAATTTTCAGTCTTAAAAATCATCTAAAATTATTATTTATTGTCCTAAAAAAATTTAAATTTATTACGAATGAACTGCATTTAGTTATTATAGGACTGCTTATAGCATTCACGAACCCCAATTTTTAATTCTGCCAACAACAAAACACAGGCGTAGGGAGCTCCATTTCAAAAGGTGCGGTTCAGTTGGTGTTCCCGCTCTCTCGCTCTTGTTCTTTCTCGACTGCCACCTCCTGTCCTTCAAATCTACTCGTGAGTTGCTATCGATCCGGATCTCCTCACACAGATTCGCGTTCGGATTGCGAGCTCTCCCCTCTAATTGTTACATGCCACAAGACATCGAGATACAAGCACTAATATAGCTAGAGAAATAGACGAGATGATTGTACTGCGTAAGTCTATAGCTCAAAAATTGCTTGAAGTTTGTATTCATTGTTAATACTTTATAATTATTGTTAACAATGAATAAGATATTCATGTGTGACAGAGATTGCAAAACTTCAATTTACTGGGAAATATTGAAGAAGCTTGTCCTATCTTATAATTATTAAATCTCACAAAACTTCAATTCATTAAATAATTTATTATTGCTAAGTTCTGAAAAACTTTTCGGGCAAAATTTCTCTAAATTGTTGAAGCCGGAAAAATTCCTACTGCAAAATTCGGATCAAGATAACCTAAGGTTACTGATTCTGCGGTCCGACACTATAATTTAAAAGGCGAGCGCGGGAGAGAGAAATTTATCTATAAGCATACCCCAAGTGCTCCAGCAGCGAGGTCTCACCACGTATCCGAAAGTTTGGGAGAAACTACCACTCCATAACCAAAAGCTGGGCGAGGTACTAAGCAGACATGAACTTGGCGAGTTTCTAGCTTGGGGGACCTCAAGCTCTTCCAAAAGTGTCATTTCTAGTACCTCTGGGGGACTATTTATAGAGAAATCCTAGGAGGTGGCGAGTATCCAGTCTCTACTAGCGAGTATCAAGGGCTACTCACCCATACTCGCAAGGTATTCATCTCTGCTCGCCTATGCTCGCCTCTGCTCGTCCAAGCTCGTCTCTGCTTTCCCAAACTCGTCTTTGCTCGCCTCTGCTCGCCCAAGCTCGTGGCTAGGTTTGTGAATAAGCGTCTCCTTAAACATCTCTGATCTCGACGAATTACGGGTTATACACAAATATTTTACCCGCCATCCAGCAGGATTTGCTCCAAATACCTGATGAAAACAAGGGGAAAAAATGAAGCTTGGATGCCTAGAAGCTTGCACCATGTTATGGCTGGGCTGCATTGATAACTAAGTGCAATAAATATGAGCAGAAACAGTTTTTTTTCAACTTTTTTATAAATTGTTAATAACAAAATAATTCACTAATAACTTTTTGGTGAATTCATGACCCTTTTTTTAGTAATTAATTACTAGCAGACAGACAAAATTCGCCGCACCCTTAAAACATCCAAATTTATTAGTATTTTTCTTTATACCCAACAGGCCAACAACAACAGAAAAATAACCATTTAGATTTTGAGAGGCCACATTACCTCATGAATTGAGTTGAAAGCATCAAGGAAAATAGCCAATAACTCAGATGGTAGGACATAGCAGATGCAGGAGCGGTGCACACGCACCAGGGGGCACCGATCGCGCATGAGGCAGCGGAGAAGCAACCGCACATTGTCATTCATGTTTACACATACAGGCAACAAATAACACTCGAGCGCAAGCAGGGACAGAGCAGAGCATCAGCAACATTTAGGGTTTAAGCTAAGAAAATTTGATTTTCAAGGGTCCATGGAATCTTAATCCCATTCAAAAGAGGGTAGAGATCCTCTCCATTTAGGGTTCAAATTGATTTTTATTTATTCAAGGGTGTAAAATATTTTGGCCAGTAGCAAAAAGGGCTAAGAATCATACATAATCATGATGGGAAAACCCTTGATCATCCCTTATAATCCTAATTAAATAGTTCATGTTTGCAGAAACCATACATTACAAGGCCCCGTGTATCGAATAAATCGCATAATGTTTGGATTTAGGGTTAGATATGTCGACGACAAGGGGGATGGGGGCGTTGTGCACCGAAATGCGTAGATCCATGGAAGAACTGACCAAGCAATAAATCGAACTTGGCCTGAAGAGAAAGATTAAGAAGGAGACCTATCTGCATATTCGCGCAAATCCCTTGTCGACTTGTAGAAGATCTCAGTAAGCCGGTAATCTCGGCTCACGTGATATTCAAACAGGGAGCTTCAGCAGGGCTTCAAAATTATGGAAGTAATCTGCAGCCTCAGTGCTCCATTCGACGATGTCTACCGCCTGATGTGCTCTGTAAGAAAAATGGGGGGACTGATCTATGAAGATTAGTACCTAAATGTTGTCATCTTCGTCCTTCAACATGGTGCTGGAACCGTCATCGAAACCGGTTCCGGGAGCGAGCTCGTTGAGGTCTAGGAATCTTCGCCTCGGAGCGCCGCTCAACGGTGAAGGGCTTTCGGTTTTCGCTGCAGGTTGGGGTTCCGGAGCTTCATGCGCGGCCACCTCCGTCTGCCCCTCGTCGACCCTCTCACTGTTCATTTCTTCATAATCTTCTTCGTCCGGGGAACCATGACTCGCCGACGAGACTTCTAAGTCATTCATTGCATCCGAGCCGGCATCGGATGGATTTGAATCCCCGGCCTTTTCGGAATCCGCGTCCGTATCCGAAATTTCGTACTGCTGGTAGTTTATCCGCGGCCTGGTCGACCTCTTGCTTCGCCTGAGGCCGCTCTGGAGATCCCCGACCGATCTCAATTTCGCCCCGCGCCTGCTCTGACTTCGAAGCTTTTTGTGAGGGCGATGGCCTACCGAATCTTCACTAATGCTCAACGAATCTTCCTCTTCGTCTTCTTCGTACTCTTCCTCGTCCTCAGCATTATCCTCCCAACGGTACTCCTCGTCACCCTCGGAGCTGCTGGAGACCTTCTGCTTTCTGCTTCTGAGATACTCCTCATCATATATTGCCTCTCCAACAATATCGTCGTCACTGCCAAAATCCGCCTCATTATCTGTAATGGCTTCCACAAACTCCTTTTCAGAATATCTTTGAGGCCTTTTCCTTCTCCGATCGCTACAAATATAAAAAAAATACATAAACGTCTATGATCATAATAAAGATAAATATATCTATTAATTATGAAAATCGCCCTTACGAGTTTGCAAAATTAAAAGTCGCCCACCCCACCCCCCATCTTTTGAAATTACAAAAACCTCCCCTATAAGTTACATTTCATATCATGCAGGCTTTTGTAATTTCAAAAGATGGAGAGGTACAACTTGTAATTTTGCAAACTTCGAGAGGAGATCCCCGGTAAACCAATAAATTATTTAATTTAAGTTCTATACATATGGCCGTGAGTGATAAAAGTTTTAAAAAAATTAGAGATTTCAAATGTATATTTGAAAACTATAAGATTTCATGTCCTTTCAATGAGCTCCAGGAGAGTCAAAAAGAATAACAAGAAGAAGAAAGCTGAACATACCTGCGATCGAGTGAGCTATTATGGAATTCAGGGCTATGAAGTTCGTCGTCGGTTTCCTCAAATTCCGTGTGATTCGGGGATTGAAGATCACGAGGTGGCTGGAAATCCCCATTCAATCCTCCATTGAAATCAGATTTAGCAACAGGTTCTCTCTTGATTACATGCTCCGGCGAATTTTGCCTTTTCCTAGCAGGTCAGATTTATAGATGAATGAATTAACCTGAAGTATAAGAATGAAGTTGATACGGTTCTTGATTAACAAAATGGTCTACTTACTTTGTGATTTTGATGGCCTCATTTATGGATCTATCATAGTCATCTGCACAAGTATTCAAATGGCATGATCAAGATACAATTAAGATTAAGCTGGTTTAAATTTATTGTAAAAAGAGCGTCATGTATAGGGTTGACCATAAAAATTGAACTTTTGACTTGTTCAAAGGTGACGTAAAATGATTCAAGCCGCTCGAGTCAAATAAGAAGGGCTCGAATCTGATTTCAAGGCAGGCCTGTTTGGCTCGGAATTTGATTTCTAGTCGGCCAGAAAACTTTCCTCTGATTTTTATGTCATTGTGATGAGAATTAAATTGTTCTCATGCACTTGATGGAATGGCTCCGTTAGGCGTGCGAATACTCATTTGTACTAAAAGAATTTGTAAAAGCTTGAAAGAATTATTTGTTTGTGCTTCTTTTGAACATGAAAAACAAAGAGAATACAACAACCAAGGAACAAATGCTTGAAAGTTATAAAATTTGTGGATTATTGATAAATCACAATTAAATATGAATTCCTAATCTCATGACTTGATAACTTGCTAGATATATTACATGGAACAAAATGATCTTCCAAGATTGACCCTAGATTAAATTAGGAATCTACTTGGAGATGAATGAAAAAATACGTTTAAATTGAAGAGAGTCGTTACCAAAGGATTGCTATGCCTCTTGGATTAACTTAAAGGCTATTTATTGCAAGTTTTGCAATTCGTTTATTTGACATATACTCACACTTAATAGACCACACAACATAAGTTGTTAGTGTTAGATGTAACAAAAATGTTGCAAAAAATTTGATGGTGAAACTTGAAGACGAAAAATCAAGGTTGCTTTCAAAACCAAGGTTGTCAGGAACGAGATCCTAGGTGGGATCATTTTGAGGTTGGATCGGATCGGATCGAGGATCGCAAGATCCTACAACATTCGTAAATTAAGACTAAAAAAATAAAATTGAATTTTGTATCATTAAATTTCATGCTCAATTAACAAAATAATCAACAAATTGAGTAGCATGTGAATAATTATATTATTTTTTTTTGAATAATTAAATCAAAAAGATAATGTCATATTAAGTTCAATTTCAGTTTCAGGTAATACACTAAATGTTTACTAACAATAAAAACAAATTTGGACTGGAAGCCACCGAAGAATCCGCTCCTGGCCTCAAGTTTGTAGTCGGCAATCGACACTTGAGATACGGTAAATCAACATAATATGATTTTGCGATGGAGTATGAGGCGGGATTGGGATAAGGTTAAACAATTGGTTATGGGCGTTGGACCGGTTGAATGGGATTGGAATATGGTGGGACATGTTTATAGTTACCTTCGGTCAGACTGGTAGAATCAGGTCAGGATCGTGATCCTAAAGATTCTAAGATCCGGATCGCGATCTCAGTCGTAGATGTGCCTATTTAGATCTCATGTAAGATCCAGATCGATTTACAAAATCTGGATCGTAGGATCGTAAGATAGTACGATTTGGATCGTGATCCTGATAACCATGTTCAAAACAACAGTCATGGAACAACTAGTTATTTATCATTATGTTGATCCTAATGTCTCATGAGAAGTTATGTCTTCACATTTAAGGATTAATGGAAAAAACATACTTGGAGTATCAAAAGGTCGTGCACCCCCAAATAAAAAATTTTGGTGGTGGAAAAAGAAAGTGCAAGATAAACTGAGGGCAAAGAGGGTCAGCTATAAATCACTCTATGTTCGTAGGAATGATGAAAACTTAACAAAAAATAAAGTCATCAAAAAGAAGCTAAACAGACAGTAAATAAAACAAGAACTAAGTCAAGCTTATGAAGAATTTTATAAAGCGATTAGATACCAAAGATGGTAGAGCGTGACATATATAGAATTGCTCGAGTTAGAGAAAGAAAGACAAGATATTTAAAACAAGTAAAATGCATAAAAGATAAGACAGATACAGTTTTGACGGATGATATAGATATTAAAAAATGATGGAAAAAAGTACTTTTTTCAGCTTTGTAATAAAACAAAAGACAATGAATTGAACTTTGAATAGTTAAGTAAATCAGAGAAGTATAAAAACATAACGTTTTATCGTAAAATTCAAGTATCAGAGGTAGATGATGTTCTAAAAAAGATGAAAATGGAAAGACGGTTGAGCTAGACGATATAACCATCAAAATATGAAAATGTTTAGGTTTTTTCAATAACATACTGAATGAAGTCAAACCAATGAATTTGATAACTTTGTAAAAGCAAAGAAGATATATAAAATTGTGTTAATTATAAAAAAATTGAGTTACATGAAACTATGAGAACGAGTAAAAAAAGAAGAGTAAGACGAGAGACTAACATTCAGAGAATAAATATGGAATCCCAGGACGGTCGACATGAAACAAAAAATAGGAGTTGTAGAGATTAGAATGCTTAGGTGGAGTCAGAAAGAGCTGGATAAAATTAGTAATGAATGTATCAGGAAAAATCAAGAGTAAACCAATGCAGAGAAGATGCGAAAGCTCGAAAGTATTTTGGACACGTACAAAATAAACCATAGAGGCACCTGTTACTTTGAGAGTAGTCAAGGCAGTTAAACGAGGGAGGGGTAGTGATGCAGGAAGAGACGCGTCTGTCGGCTTTTTACAAAACCCAAGTGCATGCGACGAATAATTAATTTTGTATTTTGGAGCGGGCGCAGTAAAAAATTTTACGCAAGATTTAAAGCACAAAATACTTCTTTAAAAAAATGAATTTTCTTAAAAGGTTCGATTTTCAATCCGGGAGAAGTTTGCAACTTTCGTTCTGCTCCCCTTGTCGTAGCAAAACGGAAATCGTGAACTCCAAAACGTTTTCGTTTGGAGTTTTCGAGAGTTTACTGACAAAATTTGGACGAAAACCCAACAGAGTCTATTAACTATGAGAAATTATAGAGGCACAACAAAGAAAAAGATAGAAACAATTACCCACGGAAAGATGCGTCTTTCCGATCCGAATCGAACGATCACGCGAGGAACTCCTGTCACCTTCGATCTCCGCTCCGAGGTCGACCGCATCCCATGGGACAAGGATTTAGTTCACTCCCTCACACGAGGTGGTTCCACAGAATCATCAAAGTAAGGAAGCCACAAACTAACAACCAAAATTCACTCGCTCTTCGCACTTACGTGGTTCCACGAAATCTCAAACACTCGCGGTGTCCACGAAATCTTTAATCACTAAGGGTAAATTAACTCCTCACAAAGAAGCAATGCGACTGTCCTAATTCACTCTATTTTCTAACCCTGAACTCCCGGAAGAACTGAACCAGGCAACAATTTTCAATTTCTCACCATAAAAATTGAAACTCACACAAGCAACATTCAATGAATCATCTTCTACACTAACAAGAAAGACAATTATTACCCACACACAACAAGCACAGTAACAATACCTTTCAACATTCAACCACTGCTCCGCGGAATAAAGTTTAAACATATTAAATTACTGTTCATATCTCTCCCCACTCTACAGCCCTCAAATGAACAAAACTAAATCCTATCACCGGAAGCAAAGAACAGACAATACTCCAATATTCATTCACAATATTTTCATGAATCTTCAAACCTCTAACAATTACAGGAAGCGAAAACAACATCAGATTTCAATTCTCATCAACACCAACTGAAAATACAAAACACATCTCTTTTTATAGGGCTACAACAAAGGATAAACAAGTAACCTCTACTAGGTTCTGGATCGGCGGAGCGTGGGGCTAGGGTGGTTGCTGGACTCCCACTGGATCGATCGGCCTTTGAAGAATGGCCCGGAAAGGGCGCTGGACCGATGGTAGCGGGCGTTCCGGGAGAAGGACGTGGAGGAACGTGGGTAGAACTCGCGCAGGCTTCTCTTGCGGCAGCGCCAATCGAGAAAGGTGCGCGGGTTTCTCTTGCGGCAGCGCCATTCGAGAGGTGCGGAACGGGAAGATGAATAGTGCCTGCCTGCGCTCTGGATCGAGAATACTGAACCGTGTAATGGCCGGTTTGCTTCTTTAACCTAACCCTTGTCTTTAACATATATATATATATTAATATAGTAACATACAACTTTAAGTACGCGCACAGGCTGCAGACACACAAACTTCCAAACTGAAATTGTCAAAATAAAAAATGCAAAATAAAATTACAATGCGAATAAACACTTCAGGTTGAAAGAGATCTGATGGGGTGCGGCGTCGGGCATTTTCGTCGACCTGGCCTAGGTTGGTCTCCACCAGGTAGACCAATAAAGACTTGGAATGAAACTTTAAGGAAAGACATGATGTATTTAGGCATTAGTGTGATTATGATAAAATATAGGGCACAATGGCGACAAAGGATCCATATAGCCGACCCCACTATAGTGGGATAAATGTTTGAGTGTTGTTGTTGTACTCACACTCAATAGATCCATGAACTTATACTCTCCAAATCATTGTATTGATCTGAACGAGTTTGATTAGAGGAGCTAGATTTGGGCTCCGTTTGCAACAAATAATAGCCACTTCTAATTAATTTCCCTTTAAAATTCTCTTACAAAGTCTCAACACCTTTAAACAAAATAACCCTTAATTTTTTTTTCATACCGTTAGTGTTTCTGTGCTATTGTTTTTTCTCTTATTATGTATTTTGTTACTTCTTGTCACTCCTATATATATAAAGGAGTGACTCATGCTTAAGGAAGGAATCAATTTCACTTTATCCAACATGATATAAGAGGCACCAAGAAAACCCTAATAGTGCTCGCCCGGTTCGCAGCTTTCGTCATTCGCCCGTCCCAGATTTTCCATCGCTCCGCTCGTCTGTCCCTAATCTCTAGTCGCCTCTTCCCGCCGCTTCTTCACGTCGCTCCTTCCAGCAGCGGCACACAACAACAACGTCGCTCCTTCGCAGAGTAGCGCCTCCTTCCAAACAGCAGAGCAGCTCCTTCCGCACAGCAGAGCCGCGCCTCCTCCGCCTCCGCAGAGCAGCACCTCCTTCCGCTTCAGCACAAAATCATCTCCTTCCGCTTCAGCACAAAATTGTCTCCTTCCGCCTCCTTCCGCTTCCACACAACAGCGCCTCCTTCGCTTCCGCATAGTAGGTCTTCTTCCGGATGCAAGGAGAATGCGACAGTAATGTCCCCGTCCTGACATCCAGTGTCAATTTTGTTTGAGGGAATGAACCCTCCATTGCTCTTCTCCTTGTGCACTTGGCTTAGCTTCTTCGCCGGGATCGTCTGGGTTCTTCTCTTTCTATGAGAAGTTTTTAGGGTTGCGCCCCTTTTTTCCTATTTGTGTTTTCCTGTAGTTTTTATCCGTGGGTTGCTATGGAAGAGAGTGTTGAATCTCATATGTCCTCCAACGTGCCAGTTGAGTCGTCTCAGATGCTATCATTGGACTCCAGCCGCGCTCTCCATGAGCATGGATCTCCTCAAATTCCCACCTGGAAATTTGACGGCTTATCCTCCTCGGGGGATGGGGGGTGGGGGGGGGGGGGGGGGGGGGTGGGGAGGGGGGTGGGGGGATGGGTGCCTCTTATAGTGTTTGTGTTGTTATTTCTTCCCTCTCTTCAAAAGAGATTCAAGGGTTCCACCGTTTGTTGCAAAACCAATCTTCTGTCTGTGAAGATATTTCCCCTCCTGGTGCTTATTTTTTGCCCTCTTCGGAAGAGATTCAAGCCTTTCGCCGTTTGTTTGGTCTCCATTGCTGGAAAATGAGCCATTCTTTGTTCTTCTCTCACTCTCTTCAGCTCTTCATGTTCCAAAATTTACTCGTAATCTTTTTTCTATTAGTCATTTGACTAACTCAATGAAATGCTCGGTGACTTTTTCCCTTTTATTGTATCCTGCAGGACCTGAAGACGGGGAAGGTGCTTGGCTCTGGTAACCTGTGTAATGGTCTGTACATGTTTGACCCCCCCAGTTCGGCTCCTCCTCCGTGTGCCCTTCATATGGCATCGTCTTCTGATTTGGATTCCTTGCACTGTCGTCTAGGACATCCATCTATCTCTATTATGAAACTGTTGCTTCCTGCTATGTTGAACTATCTTTAAAAATTTTACTTGTGATGTGTGTGAGCTAAGTAATGATAAAAGAGCCTCTCTTCCACATATGCCCCCTTCTAGTAATACTCCCTTTGAAGTTATTCATTATAATGTCTGAGACCCTTGCCTGCTTGCTTCTATTTTTAGTTGTAAGTGGTTTGTTACGCTTATAGATCGTTTCTCTCGTTGCACATAGGTTTACCTAATAAAAAATAAATCTGTTGTTTTTCCCTTTTTTCAGCAGTTCTATAAAATGATCACCACTCAGTTCAATGCTTAAGTTAAAGTGTTGCGCAGTGATAATGATCGTGAGTACATTGACTCTCACTTTTAACGTTACCTTAGTGATTTGAGTATCATTCATCAAACTTCATGTGTCTACACTCTGGCTCAGAACGGTGCCGCTAAGTGTAAGAATCGCCACCTTCTTAAGGTGGCTCGATGACTCTTACTTAAGATGCATTTCCCCAAATATTACTGGGGTGATGACGTCCTCACGGTTGTGCATCTTATTAATCGTCTGCCTAATCGTATCCTTCACCACAAAACCTCGTTGGAAACTCTCAATATTATTCCTACTCAGCTTCCTCCACATACCTTTAGGTGTGTGTGCTTGGTCCACATGCATTACACCTCCAAGCTTGATTCTTGCGCGCTTCGATGTGTCTTCAACGGTTACTCACCCACCCAAAAAGGGTATAAGTGTTTCCATTTTGTGACCCGCAAGACTTTTGTCACCATGTATGTCACTTTTCATGAATCTAATTCCTATTATGGGAGCTCTCTTCAGGGAGAGCCTATTACCATGAAAATGAGCTCTCTCTCTATTTCTTAACCTATTTTCCCTCCATATAAGCCTGTGATTCCTCTTGGTGTTTTGCCTTCAGCATTGCCTCCTCATCATGTGATTCCTCCTATTGTTTTGCCTTCGGTATTGCCTCCTCATCCTATTCCTCCTTTGCAGGTTTATACTCGTCAACGTAGGGGTACAAACAATCAGATTTCACATCATACAAAAGCCACCACCTGATCTGTCCACTAGTCTCCAAGGTAATCGTGCTTCCACTCAGCATCCCTTATCTAATTATGTGACCTATGACTCGTTGTCGTCCGTGCATAGAGCAAGGTTGTCAGGATCGAGATCCTACATGAGATCGTTTCGAGATTGGAACAGATGGTAGGATTGGATTGAGGATTGCTTTACAAAATCTGGATCGTAAGATCCTATGATCAAGATCACGATCCTAACAATCATGACATAGAGGCTTTGCCACATCTCTGTCTTTCATATCCATCCCTTCATCTTGGCAGGAAGCACTGGGGCACTATGGAATATGTGAAGGAATGTGGATTAGATCCCTTATGCCAGAAACTTGGTATTCAAAGCAAGGGTCCCATCAAGCTTTATTGTGATAATAAGTCAGTCATTAGCACCGCACACAATCCTGCTCAGCATGATCACACTAAACATGTGGAATTGGACAAACATTTCATCAAGGAGAACATAGTGAGGGGGAGTTGTGAGCACACCGTTTGTCACCACTGATCAACAGTTGGCGGGTGTTCTTACTAAGGGGTTGAGTCATAGAGTTTTTGGAAACATATTGTCCAAGTTGGGTTTGATAGACATCACAAGCCCAACTTGAGAGGAAGAGTTAGTGTTTTTGTGCTATTATTTTTTCTCTTATTATGTATTCTGTTAATTCCTGTCACTCCTATATATATAAAGGAGTGACCTATGCTTAAGGAAGGAATCAATTTCATTTCATCCAACACATACAAACTGCATATCAGCATATGTTGCATGCCCACAAGGATACATCGAGTAAAAAGTGTGCACGCAAGAACCAACTGATGTAAGGGGCTGCTTGGTGCACTCACACATGATCTAAGTAATAGTAGCTCCTAACAATTAGTCACTCACCATAAGTTGTACTAAGTGATGAAAATTCAGAGAAGAATCATCATACCAAATGTATAAGTGACGGGTTTCCGATCACGTAGAGACCTTCCAGAAGAAATTCCATCAGCGATCACAAAGCTATCAATAAGAAGAGCTTGCCTTTGTTGTTTCTTCAAAAGTCTATCTCTCCTCTGCATAATTTATCAATACAACATATTTTCAATGTTCCGTGTATTATTTTGAATTAAAAATGTATACCATAACTAGGAAATCACAAAGCACCCTGTTCAAATGCAACATGAAAAATATATATTTGAAGTACCTTCTGTATTTTGTCAACCTCCGGAAGAATATCTATTTTTAACTTTTTTGCCAGTGAAACTTCTGTCCTATTCTTGCTCTCAAAAAGTTTGTCCTAGAAAACATAAGACATTGTTCATAAGAATCTGTTAACAAAATAGGCATGCTAGAATATGAGTCGAGAACATCACAATCAGAATTTTATATCGATCTTGAATATACCTAGAGAGTAATTACAATTCAATATACTAATGCACAGTCAAACCAAAGTACAAAAATTTAAAAGAGATGGATGACCTTGATAAAGGAGAATCGGAGCTGAAAAAATAGTACACAGGGTTGTACGTATGTGACATTATATATCCAAGTGCCCTAATGACAAGTAAACATATGCAATAATAATGCATATATGCCATCGTTAAACGGCATGTTGGAAATTATCCTTTTTTATTCTTAGTAAATAAAACTCCGCAGGAAAATCAGTAATCACACACCAATTTCTCTCACTTGCTCACCCACCCGTAAAATTATTGTAGTTGTCATAGAAACCCTGTGAATTCTCATTCCTCAGCTTGGTAAGATTGTTTGATCATTGTTTGCAACCAACTAAATTATAAGTTTGGTAAGTTAGATGGAGGGTAATATTGGAATTTGGAATACAACGGAATAACTCATTCATCTTTAATACTATTTAGTGTCCAGTGAATACAATCCAAAGACACTCAATTATTTCAATCCACCCAAAAAATATTACATGTCATTCATAGCATGTCTATTACAGATCAATTTTATATCAAATCTTGGCTCAGAGAATATAGATCTTGTGAAGATATCCACCATGATAAATACATACTTGTACTACCTTGGATATTGAAGAACATGTGTGGAGTAACAAAACCCTAAAAGCAAAGTAATACTTGTTAAATGTCAATCATTAAAAAGATACTAGACAAGCTAGTACATATAACACTCTGCAATCCATCGGTTCATAAATACAGAGGTGAGCCTTCACAAGATCATGGTAATGTCCATACTAAACCATAGGAAGATGATGATGTTACGGGTCCACGAATGTTGCCCGGAGGAGAGGCCGGTGGTGGGGGCGGAGATACTACGGAGCCTTGACCGCGGCTGTCTAAGCGGGGCGTGCTCGAGAGAGAGAGCTTCCACAATCTCTTTTAGGGTTAAGGAAATAGAACTTTCATTCATGCATACCGATACAAGACCAACTGAGTCTCTTAAATAGGACTTACAATCGACATCAAACAGAAAAGAACATTAAAGGAAATAGCGACAGACTTGGGACATGCGACTAAAAAGGACACGACGTCATATAAGGACATGACGTCATATAAGGACGTGACTCTTATGACATAATAAAAGCATATTCGGAAATAAATAATAATATTTAATGTCATTATTAGACCCCTAACAACACTCCTACTTTGCAAAAAGAGCTTGTCCTCAAGCTCAAGTGAGGTCAAAGGTGTCTGTGTTAGCCGATACCCTCATCATCAGAGTCATTGACTCGTAGATAGAAAAGTTGTTTGCACTTGTGGCCGCGTGTGTACGGCTCGTTGCAGTTGAAACATAAGCCCTTAGCGCATTGTTTTATCATCTCGTCCCGAGATAGTTTACGGACTGGTGGGAGATGTCCCTCGAGATGACCCTGCTGAATGTCCGTGTCGGTGGTGAAATAAGCCTCCTGTGCTAGTTGGAAGCGACAGTCGCATAACCTGGCCAGACTCATGGCAGACTAGCAGTCATTAAGTCTGGAGGACCCTCGAATTCGACATCAAGTCGCAGACATTCACGAAGTCCGGCAGTGAATATGTTGACCTGCATCTCTGGGGGCAATGTGACATGTGCCAGAAGTAGCTGAAACTGGTCCAGATATTCTTCCACGGAGCTTGTCTGGCGGAGTGTTGTGAGGGCACCAAGGGGGTTGCTGCGGATTGGAGGGTCAAAGCGTAGGTTGCAAAATTTCTTGAAGTCGTCCCATGTCAGGCCCGACTGATCGATGAGGAGACGATTGGCCCAAAGCAAGGCTGAGTTGAGAAGGTGGAAGTAAGCCAAAGGAAGTCGTTCGGCTGCCAGAGTTTGTTAATGACAAAAAAATTGTTCGCACATGGGGAGTCAGCCCATGGGATTTGCTTTCCCATCGTAGGTGGGAAATTCCAACCGGGTATAACGTGGTAGAATAGCAACTTCAGGGCATAAGAGGGCATGCGGTGGCGGCTCCTGGAGGATGAACTTGATTGCTGCTGACGTGATCCGTGTGTGGCGTAGTAACCACGGGAAGGGAGGCGGTCAACTCATTTAGCCTGGTAGTGATAGTGTCCATATCATGTCGATGTCGGATTTCGGCATCCCGAAAACGTGCTTCCATGGTGGTCAAGACAGTCTGAATCACGTCCTGGAGGGAAGCCGTAAAATCTTGTGACTCCCCCATCAGTTGATTTGATCTCCGAGAGACGGCGCGGGTGATGGGTCGACTAAAGTCCTCTGGAGCGGCTTGTTAGGAGTTGTCGCGGGAGCCGCGTCGTCGCCCAATAATGTTAACAAAATAATAGGCGCGGCTGTTATGGGGGAAGGTGAGTTGTGGCAGCTCCTATTTAAAATGTACGTACACCCCCCTTTTTTGGAAGGGGGAAAAAGGTAGGCGGCCTAATGAGAATTTTTTTTGAATGAGAGAAGGGCACCGTCCGACTTGGGAAATAAAAATATTTCTTCTGACTGAATGATATGCGTGAGATTCCCCAATTAGTGGAGCTGTAGCGTGGATTACAAGCATAGGGGGTGCGGCTCGACGTGTCAATGTTGAACAACGGAAGGAACGACGTCAAAGGTGTGGCGGCAGCGGAAAATGTGCCTGGCTTGGTCGATGATTTTCGTCTGGGTTGCCGCTGGAGATAGACACTGCAAGGGAGGAACCCATCGTTGAGATGAGACGAGGCGGACGGAGGGTGTCATACTGACGGAGGCGGAGCCCGCACGGTTGCTTGTGGGGGTGAATTGTGGGAGTCCCACAGAGGCGCGCGGCCTTTTGTTGCCGATCGACGGTTGGGGCAGACCCACAGGGGCCGGCGACCCTCTTGTTGCTGAACGATGATCATAGCCAATGACGACCGTGCCTTGGCTCGCGGAAACTGGTGCGTGGTCCAGAAAATTCGGAGCTTGACTTGTAGAAACTGCGGGAAGGCTGTGTGGAGCAGCAGAAGAGTGGATCCGAGGAAGGATGGCTCTGATACCAAGTTGTTACGGGTCCACGAATGTTGCCCGGAGGAGAGGCCGGTGGTGGTGGCGGAGATATTACAGAACCTTGACCGCGACTGCCTAAGCGGGGAATGCTCAAGAGAGAGAGAGATAGCTTCCACAAAATCTTTTAGGGTAAGGTGGTGGAGACCAGCCCCGATCAGGTCGTTGCAAAAGTACCCGACGCCTCACCCGACCATACGTTTATCGGCCCTGAGTTTTACATTGTCATTTTGCAATTTGAGTAATTGTATTTGTATTTTTGTTTTGTTAAGTGTGAAAATATACATAAATATGTATATATATAATATATAATACATCAATATATATATATAAGATCAGTTTATATATATATATATATATATATATATATAACATTTCATATGTTAAATCCCTCTGTAGGCGGTCCTTATCCAAACCGGCCCTGCACAATGCTTCTTCCCCATTCATTCTCCCCGGTCTAGCCTTCTTATTTGCAAAAGTAATGGGCAAGGCGGTTCACAAGTTAGGGCTCACAGGGAAATCTTCTGGTTCATGGCGCTGCTCACAGGAAGAGCTTCCGGGCCATCAACCGCCCACGATCCAGCGAGAACTTCGGCCGCTAGCGCACCTTTCGCCCACGTCCAGCCTCACGATGCCCGTGCAACCGCCACCATGTCCATGGATGCAGCCCCAAACACATTCAACCATAGTCGTTCATCCCGCAACTCCCAGAGTGCGTGTAGGTTACCAGTTTTTTTTTTTGAAAACCCTATAAATAGGGATATGCATGTATTCGTTTGTGGGGGTGGGGGGGATGAAAATTAATGATTGATGAATGTATTTGTGATGCTTCCCGTTTGAGTTTTGTTTCCCTGGTTAATTCCCGATTTGAGAAGACGAACAATAATGAATGCTTTTTGATTTCCTGCTTTGGTTTCTTTATTTCCGTTAGAGAGTTGGATAGGAGAGGTAAACTTTGTTGGCTGCTTTGCTTGGCTTCTGTGAGTTTAGAGAGGAATATCTGTTGAAACCCTAGTTCTGATTTGGGCTTGCAATTTTGATCAGTCAAAAATTCAGTTCGACGAAATTCAAACTCAGCTCGACGAAAGATGAGCTCAGGTCGACGATCTTCAACCTCAGCAGTGCCAAGTCAGGTCGACGACAGCCAAGCTAAGCTCGACGATTTCCGAGCTCAGTTCGACGAAATTGGAACTCAGGTCGAAGAATATGAAGAATCAAGTTCGACGATCTCCATGCTCTGGTCGACGATCTATAGGCTGAGCTCGACATTTTTCTAAGCAGATATTTTAGGAAGTGAGTTATTTCCAGAAGGAGAATTAATCTCAGGCTAATCTCTCCGAAGACAATATATTCAAATGAGATTAATTTCAGGCAGTTATGGATCCATCATTTAATGCAATATATTCCAATGAATATAGCTGTTGAGAGACAACACTAAATGTGGATATTATCTGAGAGTTATTGCTGATTATTTTCCAAGGAAAGTTTCCTTTCTCAAGGAATGCTCCAGCTATTGATTTAAAAATATATGTGAAATCTGTCCAGCCATTTTTTTTTCAAGGAGGAGTGAGGCTGTAAAGAAGTTTTTCAATCTCAAGGATACACATTCAGGCTACATTGTTACAAAGATTCTTACAGAGCTCTTCATCATCAGCTTCAGAGCTTTTCAAGGGACAAATATTCAATATCAGTCTAAAAAGATTCTGAAGATCTTCTAAAGATTGAAGGCCTACACCCTGTGTAAATCTCTCATCTTCCTAAACCATTCAACTTCTCAGGGAGAGCTTTGACAAGATCAAATTCACTAGTCTTTTCAGTTATTTTTGAGAAACAGAAGACAACATCAATTTTCTTTTTCCACTGTGTACATGGTTATAACTCCCTTCAAAATTTAACCCCTTGGTTGTTAACTCTTCTGATCAAAAGACTTAGTTTGGTTTTTGAGCACCTGATCAAAAGCTCAAAAAGGTTGTTAAATCTCCCTTGAAAAAATAGATCTTGTGGTGATAGGGCACCTGAGCAAAAACCTGTGGTGGCAGGGCACCTGATCAAAAATCTGTAGTGGATTTCTACCAGGGTGGTAGAAGAGTGGATGTACCCAGTTTTGGGAAACCACTATAATCCTTGTGTCATCTGTGTTGTTTGCTCTCTTTCTTTATTTTTGTGTTGTGCTCACTCTTTTATATAACATATATATTTAACTAGAGTAATATAAGATCTATCCTCTTTCTTTCAATAACAACAACAACAACAACCACTTTCACCTCTTCCTCAACAACCACATTCTTCCACCTTCATTCATGAGGAAATTCCATCTCCACCTCCTCAATCTCCACCTCAAACTTATATATCTGACATTCCATCTACCTCTTCACAACCTAATTTCAATCTACTGTCTTCTCCTCCGCCATCTCCACCATCTACCACAGTTCCTACTTCTACCTATGAAATTCCTTCAATTGATATCCCTCCCGTCATCACCACTAACATTACTTTCATTCCCCCTTCCACATTTCCAGAATACACCCACACAGACTTCTCCCATGCCTTCTCTGTGTGTTTTAATTGTGGACATCACAATCCTTACACCACCTCTGCTCCTGAACCCCTCTACCTAAATTTCTCTGATATAGCAAAAGATCTTCTTGTTTTCATCTCACCAACTCTTGAGCAACTTATAGCAAATGCTATTGCTTCTCTCTCTGCTTCCATCATCTATCTCTCTACCAGAATTGATGCTCTCTCTTCTGTTACTTCTCCTGGAGGACTGGCTTCAGGACCCTCTGAACCCAGCCAGAGGGAGATGTTCTGTGAAGAAGCTCCAGTTCCTCCTCCTGCAGTAGCAGCAGCAGTAACAGATTCTGAGTTGTTTGATGATTCAGCAGAGGCTCCAACAGAAATAATAGATTTAATTGAGTCTGATACATACATGGTTGATGCAATAGCAGAAATAAACATTGTTGGTGATTACATTATAAATCCTACGGTTGATCTAAATTATTTATTGAATTCTTTTAATTCTGTTTACAGAAATATTCTACCTAGTTTTGATGTATAGAACAAATCTATTGTACTTTATACTGCTCCAATAAGTCCTGAGGTTGTGGATCAACTAAAGGCATATTTTGTAGTTTCTGAGGTTTCTGATAGTTTTGCTGTTAATGAACCAGCTCATGTGCAAAAGGAAATCTCTCCACCAACCTTTGGCTGGTGTGAATCCCTTATGCCAGATTTGGATGCGATGTTGTTTGCTGATATGGAAGAAGAAATTGTTCATGTTACTACAGATAGTTCTGCTGATCCAGCATGCCTAGCACAGCATAAGATTCCTGGTGTTTCAGATGATTTACTAAAACAATTAGATGATCTTTATGACAATCCTGAACTTTCTTCTCAAGATGATGATGTTGATAATGAGTCAGATGACTCAGATAATAAAAGTTCAAAGAAGAGAAAGGCTCCTGCAAAATCTGCTCCTCCAAAGGTTGTTCTTGTACATAATCTTTTTGCTGATATCCCATACTACATTCTGCACAACATAACACTCACTTCAGATACTCCAAACTGGATGGGGTATTCTAAGAATGAGCAAAAAGCTAGGAAGAAGAGTAGGAGATACTCTCCCCCTCCAAAATTCAGGAGAGGTCCTCCTACTCCTCCTCCTGCAACAGGATCCTCTGGAAGCATTTCTCAAGTTCAAAGAGCTACATCTTCTCATCAGTCAAGGTCTTCCAGCAGCAGACAGCAGCAACACTCTTCAAGCAGCAGCAGAAAGATTATATCTGAAGATAATCAACCTGACAATGCATCTCCTGAAAGGCCTATTTCTCCCGTTTGTGATCCAGAAATGGACTCAAACTTCAGGATGGCCAGATTACAAGAACTGATAGCTCTTTCCCAAATCAGAAAAGCTAAAGAAGGACAAGACATTTCAAAGTATACCACTATGTCTTCTTACAAAAAGGAGCTAGATAAGTATCAGGTACATAACCTCTTTAATGCAGATGCTTACATGTCTCTACATCCAGAAGCTGTTGTTTCAAGAGTTGCATCAGTTACAATTCTTGGAGCCAGTGATATGAAGATGACCAAACTACAAGCTGCTGACCCTAAAAGGGAAATTGTCTTCACCAGACCTACCTCAGAAGAACAAAAGAAGGATTCCAAGGAAAGCTGAACAATTCTCTGATTATATATTTTGATTAGAACTGTTGTTTATTATTTATCTCACAAGGCACTATGTTAATATCTGCTGAACAATTTTAAATTTCTGTCAGATATCTTTATGCTTTGTGATTTTTCTCTTTTCTGTTATTCATAGTGACCTCACCCAAATATGGGGAGATTGTTGGATCCCTAGTTTGGACTTGGGCTTAGGTTCACTATTAGTTTGTTGTCTCTTCATGTATAGTCTAGGGTCATTTTGTTAGTTCTAAGGTGTAGGTCAGTCTGACTAGGTAAGTCAATCTTTGATCCAGCCCTCAGAAGATATCAGAGTTCCAGACTTAAAAGAATGACAGTTATTAAGAGTTCAGAGATTCAGTTCAAAGTTCTTCGAACTCCGCTCGACAATCGTCGATCGCAGCTCGACGAACTCAGAGTCCCTACTCTGAGTTGAGCTCGACGATCTTAGAGCTCGGGTCAACGATCTTCCTCTTCTCTCAAGTTCTCAGCTCGACGAACTTTTATCTCTAGTCGACGAACTTGGAGCCCAGCTTGACAGCTTATTCTTCCAGATCAACTTTCTCTGATCTCAGCGCGACGAAGACAATTTCTCAGCTCGACGAACTTGGAGTTCAGGTCGATGAAATCTGTTCTGAGCTTGATGATTTATGTCAGTTCTTCATTTCACTTCTCTGCAGTTAATTTCTGGACTGACCAAGGCTTATCTAATATATTATTGCCTATATTGCTCTGAGTAATTAATTGCAAATATTCTTATGAATATAGCCGTTCATTGACAACATTAATTACTGGATTTCACAGAGTTAATATTCGGCTTAATAACTGGGACAGTTAAGGAATTAATTTATGGACCTTCTAGCCGTTTGTCCAAGTTCCAAGATTTCAGCAATTAATCATGGAGAAGAATTCAAATTCAGAGACAGAACTTCTGTAGAGGATATAAAGGAATTTTCAAAAGATATTCAAAAAGGTTTTTCCACAGGCAGACAGACAAGAAAGAAATTCAGTATGCATACTCGCAGTCTTCATCATTTGCAACTCTTTAGAGCTTTCAAGATACAACAAAATACAATCAGTCTGAAAGCTTTTGGAGATCATCATTGAGGGCCTACACCCTGCAAAGCTTCCAACCATTCCTGAACAATCATCTCAGAGGGAGCTTTGATAACATCAAGCAATCCACTAAAGTCTTCTCAGCTGTTTGAGAAAGAGAAGACAATATCAACATACTTTTCACCCTACTGTATACAGGGTTTTAACTCTCTTCAAAAGTTAACCACCTGTTTCTTAAGTCTCCTTATCAAAAGACTTAGCTTGGTTTTTGGGCACCTGATCAAAAGCCTAAAGGGTTGTTAGATCTCACTTGAAAAAATAGATCTTGTGGTGACAGGGCATCTGAGCAAAAACCTGTGGTGGCAGGATACCTGATCAAAAACCTGTAGTGGATTCCTACCAGGTTGGTAGAAGAGTGGATGTACCCAGTTTGGGGAACCACTATAATCCTTGTGTCATCTATGTTGCTTGCTCTCTTTCTTTATTTTTGTGTTGTGCTCACTCTTTTATATAACATATATATTTAACTAGAGTAATATAAGATTTATCATCTTTCTTTCAATATTGCTGCTTGAATTCTTAGCTTCTGTGAACAGTAAGTTGGAAATTTGTTGCTGGCTTGTTGTTTCCGATTCGAAAGTTATTTCCAGGTGTGAGGAATGTTGTGAACTGCTTGTGTTAGAATTCTAGTCAGAGTAGTGAGTGAAATTTACTTATTGTGTAGAGATTTCGTGGAGGCACCTTGTGCGAGCGAGTGAATTTTTTTCTCCGTGGTGCACTGGTGTCCGTGTGGGACAGCGATCGACCTCGGAACGGGAGATCGAAGGTGATGAGGAGTTCCTCGCACGATCGTCATCGGCTTCGAATACGGAAAGACGCTTCTTTCCGTAGGTAACTTGTTTCTTTCTGCTCCTTTGTGTGTGTCTCTGTATTTTCTTGTAGGATAATAGATTCATTGTTAGATTTTTGTCCGAATTTTGTCAGCGAATGCTATGTCAAAAACTCCAAACGGAAACGTATTTGGAGTGCACGATTTTTGTTTTGCTACGACAAAGGGGAATGGAACGAAAGTTGCGAACTTACTTCCCTGGATTTAAAATTGAACCATTTAATTAAGAAAATTCATTTTTTAAAAAATAGTAATTTTATGCTTTATAAAAACAAAAAGTTGCTTCTCTTCTCAAAGTTCGTGTCATGCCCGCTTAAAATTAATTTATTCATCACATGCATTTAGGGTTTCCTAGAAAAAGCCAACAAGCGCTCAAACCCTACGTGTCGTTATGCATCATTAGGAAAATAGAATTTTCATTCATGCATACCGATACAAGACTAACTGGGTCTCTTAAATAGGACTTACAATCGGCACCAAGCATGAAAGAACATTAAATGAAATAGCGACATACTTGGACATGCGACTAAAAAGGACACGACGTCATATAAGGACGTGACTCTTATGACATAATAAAAGCAAATTCGGAAATAAATAATAATACGTAATGTCATTAATAGATCCCTAACAGATGACAAGTCACAAAACTCATCAGAGGATGAAGAGTTGCAAACATAATTTGGAAATTGAACTTCAAAGAATGATCTAAATTAGAGTTACCTTTTAAGGTGTGGTAAATTCAAAGTGGACTACAGACAGAATCATATGAGACATTTCTTCTTCTATTAGTACAATAATGCATAAAAAATTTTTTTGCATGATTGAATTAGTTGTTCCTATGTGGTGGAATGTAGGCTCTGTTAGGCGCGGCTGTGCGGCTGCAACGACTGAAGAAGCAGTGGTGGAAAACGGGGGTGGAATAATTAGCTGTTTTGCAAAGTGGTGGCAGAATCTGTAAAACTGTTTGCAAGAACAGCGTTTGTAGTGCTGTTTCAAACGCAGAACCTGTGAAACTGTTTGACAAAATAGCTGTGCGGTATGATTTTCACGTGTGATCCGCCTTGATCATTCACCCACACTATCGATCATCGAACGACAACTGCATAGTATGAGTAATGTAATACTCCATAATTTTAGCAATAAATCATTATAAATATTATTAAGTACATTATTATTTAACCTTTATGTTTAATATTTTTTTTATTATACCTAAATATATTTTATAATAAATTTATGGCCCTCTGCAGGGTGTCGCACCGAGAATCCCTCTGCACCTCCGGCAAGGTGTCGCACCGGGAAGCCCTCTGCACCTTCGACTGAGGCCGGAGTTGGAATCCACGGCTGAGGCGGCGGCCATGGGGAAGGAGAGAAGAAAAGATTGGGGATCCCTGAAGGAGAAGATGGAAATAGAAACCCTACAGAGCCCGTGCGATTTGTTTTCTTGGTATTGGTCGGCGACGAAGTTGCAAGCCAGATCTGCGAAGTTGCAGGCTATTTCCGCTCGCCGGCGAAGTTGGAGAGAGCGTTGTCGACGGGGGTGTTGGTCGTCGGCGAAGTTGCAAGCCTTTTTCGTGAAGTTGCATGCCATTTCCGCTCGTCGGCTTTCCACAAAGTTGTCGACGGGGGCATTGGTCGTGTGTGGAGGGAAGAAGCGCGTCACGATTTCAGAGTCGTGAAATTTTTTAATGACTCAAAAACGCGATAAATCCGCGATTTCAGAGCGGGGGCTATTTCCACCGTTCCCACAAATTTTTGGTTTGGCGCAGATGATGAAAAATTGGCAGTCACCCACTCTGAAAACGCCACACCAAACAAAGCCATAGTCCCAAAATTATGATTGACATCTGATTTGGCCAAAATTTAAGGGAACACTGTAGTCCCAATTTTAACGAATTTGTTTCAAAGATAACAAATTAATCAGAAAGAAAAAAATTGAGGAAGAGATATGATAAATTAGCACAAGAGGATGCTATAAAATTCATAATATGAGTATTTTCCTTGAGCATATCATTTTTAAAAGTCAACTTTCATCAAGTATCTAAATGAGGTTAAAGAACAATAAAGGCAATAAAGTAGAATCACAAAGTAATGATGGAGGCTTGTGCATTCTGACATATTCAAGGCCACAACAATCAAAATTGTGTGAGACTTCATCCTGAACTGCAGAACAAAAATTATGTTGATCGACAGAAGCAGACAACGAGCACTACAGTAAGAGAGGCCATAAAACTTGAGAGAGCTCAATATATAGATCACACTATCACAGGAATGTATTGATCACAAAGGCGCTCAAAGAAGAGAGCCAAACAAGATAAAACAAAGGATAATTTTATTGGCAAACCACAAATAGATATTGGCAAACCAGGATATTTTAAAAACATAATTTATCTTTCCTCTTTTTTAACACCTAAAGGCAGCCCAATCTTCCAAACCTAAACTCTCGATGGTTTTTTTCCTCACAGGCGAAACAGGGATCGCCCTACCGGTGCCGATCGCACGCATCCTTCCCACTCCCGTTTGTCGTCGCCGCCCCTTGCAAGCTCCGCCGGTCATCCTCATGTGAGCCTCGACGCCCACCACCTTGAGTCACCTCCTCCTATTCTACAGTCCGGTGTCGCCGCCGCCGCCGCCCCTTGCACGATTCCTTCCCATTCTAGAACGCCGCCGCCGCCGCCCCTTGTAAGCTCTGTCGGACATCTTTTCAGCCTCGACAGGTGATGTTAGAACGTCAAGATCATGCACCCTCCCTCTCTCTTTATTCTCCTTCGTTTTGTTAGCTGTGGCCAGCGCATGTAGTTTTACTCATTTTGTATTTATTTGAGAAGGGTTTTTCATATATTTCTCAATTTGTTTGATTGCCGGCGATGTATTTATATGTTGTTTGAGCAAAACTGGCTTCATTTCTTGATTAATTTAATCTTTATGTACAAATATAATATCCCATACATTCTAGTAATCTAAATTGATCCTATATTTACTGAAGCTCATCTAAAGCTAAATTCTAAGTCTTTCAATTTATTGAGCTGAGGCCGACCCAATTTACTCCGCTGTGATATATTTTTTGAGCCTTTTTTTTTGTACAGTGGATGCCAGTTATAATAAAATTGACCGAATATATATACATATCTTCATCTATATATAAGCATATTTTGTAATTCATTCTAGTTCTCATTCTATTCCTTCCCATTCTAGTTCTTTTGATTCAATTAGTTTTGACTAATTAATCTTCATATACAAATATATATATATATACATATATATATATGACATTTTGTTAATTTTTGAAGAAGTTAGAAAGTTCAAATTATAGCGAATATCGTGTGTAACATAGCTAATTTTAATTTAATTTTTTTTATTTTTCTTTAGGTCTGTCATTAACAAAATGGTCTGAGATTAAAATTCTGTGATCTGCCACTAACAATGGGCTGCCATTAGCATAAATAGGTTTGCCAATAACACCGTCCAAAACAAAATGGTATTATCATCTTCAACCAGGGAAGCTAAAAGAATATGGTCCCGAAGACTTGAAGATCGTGTTGGAAAAGACAAAAACACATGAAACCATACACCATGAGACAAAAAACAATGGAATTCAGGATCACAATGCATAGAACTGTCAGGTTTGCATTCACTCCGGCATTTATGCATGAAAGCACATGTGTAGCATCCTTAGATGCTTGTGGAAATATTTTTTTGGAACTTGTACTTGTGGGATGGAGATGCCATTTATTTTAGAAGATTACAGCAATATCATAGTTCAGGATTACATAATCTTTGTAGTTTCTCAAACTTCACCTCCCATATCTACTAGCAAAAAGAGGAACAAACTCAAGATGGAGCAAAATCATGGACCTCCGGGAAGAAAAGAAAAGCCAAGTTAGAGAAAGTTAAACCTTTTGCAATAGCAAAACTAACATAAAGTTAAGCCTTTAGAGAAAGTCACTACTTGTATCACATAGGTTATCCTAAATAAGATTTTTTAAACAAAATTTTGGCTATAAAAATCATGTAATTTTCTAGTTATTCTCTCCCTCACTCCTCCTTTGTCAACCTCAAGATAGGTAAGCACTAATTCAACAGATCTCATTTCTTTATGCATCTGTAATTTTCTTTCCATAATCAAAACATTAATCCTACAACTGTCAAAATCTAGAAAGTCAGGGGGGGGGGACAATTACTAGGGGATAAAGAGGACAAGCAGACTTTAGATTAACACGACGAAGGTGGCAAAGAAGAGCATTGCTTTGGAGAGAATCATCATCAATATGCTTGCCGGTAACTTAATTTTTTTATATTCATAGTAATAGGTAAATGAAATTCAACAGTGTTTACTAGGAAAACAAGCAGCAACACACCCATTTCCTCACTTGTCATAGTAATCTTATATTCCCCCCTAAGGGAACATGTGTGGCTAATATTTGCATCCAATTGAGAGTTTAGTAATTTAACTAGGTTAAAATATTTGCAATTTGAGAAGCTAAAGTGGAGGACATCATTTTAAGTAGATGTCTTATGGAGCAAAGCTTGAAGTACATAGCACAAATTAATAAGCACACATTTTAGAACTCAATTGTCATGTGCAAAGAGCTCCAGCGGGTCAAATTTATAAGGATATAAAGCAAGTGTTTTTAATAAACCAATCTATCAAAAAGATCTATTGTCTAATTACACAAAAGTGCATTCTTTAACCATGGATCATGAGTAGTGTATTAACATCTACATTTTTTTATAGAGATTAATTTGTACAAGTATAAAAATGGGATGAGACTATCAAGTATATAGCTGTCCATAAAATTCATCAAGATCAACATCAAACTAATAAGATAAAAATTTCATTAGGAACCTTCGTCCTTATATAATTGTTTTACCATGAAATCTAGTCTCAACAACCTAGTGTATCATGATATTTCTCAATTACATTCCCACTATATTTATTCTTTATTGTAAAATCTCATTTCTGCATCTTCCTCGTACAATTTAGGTAAGAAAATTATAAACATTTTTTACTTATGTTATATATAATTTTCCACAAATATCTTCTGTGGCCTATCAAAAATTCAAAATGGCATTCCTTGGTCAAAATAATATTCACTAAATATCTATAATGAACACTGAGAATCGTCCACCCCTTACTATAATTCTTATGCAACTTTTTTATTATGCTGTATAATTTATTACATATCTAGTATCTTTAGATTGAGCAATGCATGAATGATGATGAGAGATAATAATCTCGCAGGTAAAGGAAAGAGAACCACAATTGAGTTGCAAAAGGAAGGATAAAGAAAGAAGAGGTGCAACTTGGGCAAGGTTCAATGTTCGAGTACAAGTCATCAAGACATGGTTGGAACCCTCAAGGTCATTGTGTTTCTTGCCTATTTATATGACAAGTATGGTTGGGCTGCCTCTAGAGGATTTTGCATCTTCTAAACTGACGGACTAATAGAGGAATACAAAGTGCATCCTCATTAATAGTTTTCATGACCCTTAAAGAGACTACATCAATCAGAAAAAAATGCAATCTATACTGAAGGTGGAGTAAATAGTGGTACTTAACCTAAAGATGATACCTTCATATAGTAACGAAACTGAACCAAGTGATAAATGACTAGCAATTCCCTAAGAAGGTATCACTTAAGCACCTCCCATTTAGATCATAGTCATACTAAATCAATGCTAAGCACCTCCCATTTAGAACATACTTAATCAATGTTAAGCACCTCCCATTTAGAACATAGTCATACTTAATCAATGTTGTCAGGATCGTGATCCGGATTGTACAAGCCTATGGTCCGGAATTTGAATTTTGATCCAAGTCGTAATCACACGTTTTGGATCACAGGATCATTAGGATCACGATCCATGGGCGATCCTAATGATCAGAGAGGAGCGTGTCTAATTAAAAAATTGAGTGCCTCTTTTATTGTCCACTTTCATGTCTCGCATCCGCCGCTTGCGAATTATTTGAACCCTCATTATCACTTTGGCTCATCATTTAGGGAAGATGAAAAATAAAAAATTGTGTTCTATAGTTGTATGCAACGAATGATTCCTGTTGAGAACCAAGGTCCAGCGGGATTGGTGTGTGTGGGACCGCACATTTAGGCTTCCCCATCGCGTTCCAGGTCTGGGTGTTGACCCCGGTGGGCCCCCCGTGTGGCGGAATATCCCCGTCATCCCGTGGATGGATTAGTCCCACATCGCCTGCAGCGGGTGTTCCTTGGTGTTTATGTACCCCCAACCCCCCTTCCTACTACCTCGGGGTTTTGGGAAGATGTGTGGTGACGGGTGGTTTCAACATGGTATCAGAGCCATCCCGTTGCGGGGGTGTGTTGAGAACCAAGGTCCAGCGGGATTGGTGTGTGTGGGACCGCATATTTAGGCTTCCCCATCGCGTTCCAGGTCTGGGTGTTGACCCCGGTGGGCCCCCCGTGTGGCGGAATATCCCCGCCATCCCGTGGATGGATTAGTCCCACATCGCCCGCAGCGGGTGTTCCTTGGTGTTTATGTACCCCCAGCCCCCCTTCCTACTACCTCGGGGTTTTGGGAAGATGTGTGGTGACGGGTGGTTTCAACAATTCCAAACGAAGATGAGAGAACAAAGATAGATATTCAGATGGATGATTTCAAACAAGCAATGAGGTTATTTGGGTTACACTCTGCAAAAGCAACTAGAACCAAAAGAGCTCCGGGATAAACATATTTGGTTTATGTTATAATTAATTATTAATCAATAAGTATGTTATTATCATATTAAAAATTTTAAATATTGTAATTTACAGCTGATTGGTGGGACTCCTAAGGAGATAACTGCCTGAAATTGAAAAGATTTACAATTCGATTTTAAGTTTAACATATAGGTCTTCAGGATATGAACGCAGCTGGAGTGCATTTGAGATAGTGAGATCAATTGCACTAAAATATCCTCACATGTAGCATTGATTCATGTATGAGTGTTTTAATAAATTTTTTTACATAATAGGTGAATTCAAAAAGAAGTCGTCAATATCAAAAGAAAATGAATGATCTAATTTTTGTGATGCACAACAAGAAGTTGATGAAACAACAAGATAGGAGAGATGCAATTGAAGGAAAAGTTTTTAATATTTTGAGGATATCCCTTCTGATAAGAAAGGATCATGGAGAGGGAAGATGATGTTCTTCCTCATAAGGCCAACTGGCTGGCGATTCTTCGAAATAGAGATCTATAGAAAACATATAGTGATGATAATGTTGAAAGGGAATTAGACGACCAATTTCAATTCCGTGTTCGTCAGCGCATTAAAAGGATGGAATTGGAATTTGAGGGAATGAATTCAACGGAGAACAAATTGGCCCCCCTCAAATTCCGACTTAAATCGATCTGAATTCACAATTTCTTCTTCCCTGGGCCCAAACTCCTCGCCTTCAACTCCAAACTCTCCCTCTCCTGACTGTTGCGGCCGATTCAGAAACTGGTCGACGCCTCCGATGAATGCAAAGCAACGCAATCATAGTGTTTCCTGCATTCGATTCGCAGTCACCCTCATTCCAACAATGTAGGGCAATGGTTCACCCTCATTCCAGTAAATCCAAAATGCCTGCCTCCCTTGTGTAAATTCAAACTCCAACTTGATTATACTTGGTGTTTGTTTGTTCTAGCAATTCAGAGATTTTGTGGAGATTTCATATTCGTCCTCATCTTTAGTCCTTGACGCACTCACGAGGAAGAATGATGCCTTCCTTGAAGGGAAGGCATCATTCTTCAAGGAAGGCATCATTCTTCCTCGTGAGTGCGTCAAGGACTAAAGATGAGGACGAATATGAATGATGCCTTCCGTGTGAAGCAATTTGGCAATGGTAATGTCAGGTGTAGTTTAGCACGGAGAAGAACAATCTCTATAATTATACTCATTCAAATACTTCAGCAAGAGAAGAAGAAGACTGTATTTGTTCATTAATCAGGTAAGCTGAATTTTATTACCAAGAAATCACATATTTTTCTGTTTATATTTTGCCTCGTAGATCTGTTCACACAAATATTTGATGGTATTGTAGCCATAATTTATCACATGATCATTTGTAATAAATAGTTCATTCATCTTTATTTTTCTTCGAACAACGGAGTTGTCAATTCCAATTCATATAACCAAATTCATGTTATAGTCAAACAATAGAATTAGAATTGACATTATTTACAATTCAATCGAGAATTGGAATTGAGCCAATTCCAATTCCACATTTCAGTTTAGTTGGAGTAAGTCTTCTACGCATCTTCTACCCTCTGCAGCGTCCTCTACAAGTGTTGAAAGAGCTAAGTACATATTCTCCTTATCTATGTACCACAAGCCAATATGTCATGTGTCAGTCCCAAGTCTCATGCCAGTCTCTTTTTCCTGAAAGATCGCCTTTGGGATATCAAACAAGACGACACAGTTTAGCTGAGATATGATTGCACTAATGGATAAGAGATTCACATAAAAGGAAGGAGCATGCAAAACATTGAACAAAGTTAAAGTGTTGGTACATTGCACAATCCCCTTACCAACCACAGGCTGAGCAATGTCATCAGCAGTCCAAATGCGCTCTGGGACTGCTAGGGGAGTGTACGAAAGGAATTCCTTCGCACCCGAGCCGACTATCCAATCTAGTGAGTCAGTGGTGGATGTAGATGCGAGGGAACGAGTATTATAGGTACTTGTGGCTATATGAGCAAAAGAGGCAATGTTACCCTTAAGCGCAGTTGGAGTGGGTGTGTCATCCATCACACCCCTTTGCTTCCTTTGCATCAGCTGGTGGTATGCACCCAAAATTTCATGCTCCCTTAAGTGACCCACATCAACAATACCTTCTTCTGTCACTTCCACACTGGTTGATGGGAGAGGAGTAGCCACAGTTAATCAAGGACGAGGATGTAGAAGGTGTCAGCGGTAGGTAGTGGAAGTAGGGGGAACAAGGTAGCAGACGGTTCGATTTGAGGGAACGGGGCAGGTCGGACTAACCTAGCTCTGATACCAAATATGTTGTATGCTTTTTGGGGGGTTTTGTCGGAGGAGTTGCCAGCAGGGATACAAGAGAGATTAAATCATAGAATGGGGAGGAGAAAAAGTTCAGGGAAGAGGGAGAAAAAACCTTAGAGAAGGAAGAGAAAAAACCTTAGAGAAGGAAGAGGGCTTAGAGAGAGGAAAGGAAATCAGAGAAAGAAAGAAAATACTTTCATTTCATTGTTTGATTCCATTACAAGACTCTAAGGATCTGTTATGGATCCTCCGCCAGTTATCTAGTAGTTATATCGATAGACTTGTATATGTTATCGAGTCGAGTCTTTATGTATTGAGACAAGTCGTTATTATCGAGTCGAGTTGTAGACTTAGCGTCGTAGTATTTTTATTCACGCATCTATTGTTGTATTTACGATTATGCCATTATGAGTTCTATTTAAGAGGACGCATTGGGTCATTGCAGTTATGCAAGAAATTAATCAAGTTCTTCTTTCTCTAGTTATTCTCTCCTCGCCGTCTCCCTTCTAGGGTTTCAACCTCTCTCTCATCTCCTTCATCATTCCTAGTGGATTTAATCCTTTGTATCATCCACCCGCAGCCCTCCGACAATCCACCAAAATAGGCACGTAACAAAATTGGTATCAGGGGATCTTTCCTCCCCTCCGACAGATTCCTCCGCTCTTCACCTTCGTCCCCCCTCAATCTCCCGTGCACTGCTCGACTTCCGGCCGCCCCCGCGCTGCCATTTCCGCAAACCAGCGCCGCCACTTTCCTCCCCTCCGGCCACTGCGCCTCTCCCCGTCATCGCACCCACCACAACTCCACGTCGTACTTCCGCTCAACCCAGGCGACGGGATCGTCTCCTCCAAAACCCTACTACTCTTCTACTACCCTTGTCCACAGCCGCAACTCCAGCCGTGCTTCCGCTCGAGCAGGCGACGGGACCATCCCCTACGAAACCTCGCGCGACTCCCAGCACTGTCAGGTCCCGAGGACCCCTTCTGCTGCGACATCGAGCCGCACGGTCCTCGAACCCATCAGCCGCATCCTGCCCCAATCCTTCTCTTAATAATTAACTAATTTAATTAGTTAATTAATTAACCCACTTTTCTATCATGTCGCCTAGCGCTGCAGACCGCATTGAGCTCCTCGGCACCCTCGCCAAGCTGGATCGTCGTATTGCTCATCGGGAGGCACAACTCGGCCACGTCGATGCTTAGCTCGACCTCAAGCGCGACGCCCTCCGCATGTCTTGGGACTCGTTGGTGGTTTTTCGTCACCACCACCACCAGAGCTGGAGTCATCGCCTCTCCCTCCAATGATGGTGCCACCACCATCCTCCGTCGTTCATGACGCACTGTTGTCGTCGATGCCACCTCCACCGCCGTCGCCGCCTCCTCTAACGGCTCTTACTCAGCCAACTCGGGCATTGCCTCCCCCTACGGCCACATCACCTCCGCCACCGCCGTCGCCGCCTCCACCGTCGTCGTTGCCACCGCCGTCGTCGCCTCCACTGCCGTCGTCGCCGCTTCTACCTGCTCTAACTCCGCCGGCCCCTGCCTTGCCGCCTCCTTCGGCCATCTCACCGCCTTCCTGGTTCTTGGTCCATCGGGCCATGCTTTGCCGCTCCCACCGGCCACATTGCCGCTTCTACTGTCGGCCCGTGTACCGATAACCCCGACGGATCCATTTCTGCTGCTGGCCGTCGGCCCTCCGACCTCCCTGTGGATGCGGCTCATAGCCCCACCAGCGGCCCCGTCGAAGCAATTCCATATGCCGCTCATTTTACTGATGCCGCCGCCGCTCCTCATCGAAGCCACCGCCGCTGATACGCGTTACCGTGTGTTGTTCTGGAGGGAGTTCAAGGTATCAAATGATCTGGCACATTGCATGGTGCACGGGCTTGAGGGCGAGCTTGTTTTGAAGGACGGATGGAGTGTTACGGATCCTCCGCCAGTTATCTAGTAGTTATATCGATAGGCTTGTTTATGTTATCGAGTCGAGTCGAGTCTTTATGTATTGAGACGGGTCTTTATCATTGAGTTGAGTCGTGGTCTTAGCATCGTAGTATTTTTATTCACGCATTTATTGTTGTATTTACGATTATGCCATTATGAGTTCTATTTAATCAAGTTCTCCTTCTCTCTCAAGCTTCTCTCTCTAGTTCTTCTCTTCTCACCTCCTCCCTTCTAGGGTTTCAACCTCTCTCCCATCTCCTCCACCATTCCTAGGGAATTTAATCCATTGTATCCTCCACCTGCAGCCCTCTGACGATCCACCAAAATAGGCACGTAGCAGGATCCTTATATAAGGCTAGGGGTGCGAGCGGTTCGGTGTGGATCGGTTTGGACTCAAATCGAAGCCGAACCGACATGCCTCGGTTTTTGGTTTATCCAAATCGACCCGAACCGAATCCGATCGGTTCGGTTCAAAGTCAGTTCGGTTTTTTATCGGTTTTTGGCGGTTCGGTGTCGGTTTTTTTATGAACTTAACTCCAACAAAAAAACATAACAAAAGATTTGTGAACATCATGCGGTCATATCCCTAACTTTAGCCCTCAATTTAAATCATCATACTCACAACCCACCTTGATTTTCCACTACTTATTATTTTCATTCATTGGCTATGCGATTTCCTTAATTTAAGCTTCCAGAAGATCTACTAGCCTTTAGGACTTCCTCTCTAAAGTCTTCGTAGGTCTGTAGTATTCTTTGGAATCAATTCCTTCCTTACCAGTAATCAAAGCCATTGATTTCCTAATCACAGGACATTAGTTTTGCATTGTCCATTTATCGCTCAGGGTCCTCTTGGACATTAGCTTCTTAATAAGCCTTTTCTACTCTATATTTTCTTAAATCATTGAAGCTATTTAGAATTTCATTTCAGCAAGCTATAACTCATTTTCTCCAATTAATCTTACTTGTCATAGTGTTTTAATTCTCACTTAGCCACTTGATTTAAATCAAGGTTTTGATAAAATTATATTTTCCTGCGCCTAAACTTCATGTACACGTCTTCATATGGTCTACTCTCAAGAGTAAGATTATTTCAAAGTGCGTTAACAAGAGAAAAATAAAACATTATTTAAACTTTCTGTTCAAATACTAGCAAGAGTCAAGAAATAACTTCTCCTTCTACGACGGCGCAGGAGGCAAGGAAAAGGAGTCTTTGATGACTCTCTTTCACACCTCACGATCAGCGCGAGGGCGCCTCAGGCAAATGAGAAAAGACAGTCTCTTGAGAACTGAGAAGACCAAAATTCTTTTATACATTTATTATTAATTATAAGTGCAACTGTGCAGGCCTCTTTCAGGATTCATGAATCACGAAAAATCGAAAACTCAGGCCTTCGATACTTTACAGACGGTCTCGACGATAAGCCTGACATAATATAAATATATAATTTATGGAATAATTTATTGAGGATATATGAAATGATTCAGCTATACATTATACGTAATATAATTTATGGAAGCCCACATTCAGTAATTCAGATCAAAATATCAAATAGAAGTTTGCTTATACATAATTTAAAATTATTATAATATTAGTCGGTTCGGTTCGATTTGGTCGGTTTTTACAACTTGAAAACCGACCCGAACCTATAAGCCTTCGGTTTTCAAAAGCTTCAAATCGAACCGACACCGGACCGGGCGGCTCGGTTTCAAAATCGGTGCGGTTCGGTTGGTTCGGTCGGTTTTGTCGGTTTTCACTCCTCACCCCTATATAAGGCCCACAATAGCATGACCATAAATTACACAAAAATATAAAGAAATGTGTAAAATACTAAAACACCTAAAATACCATAACTATAACTAGACTCATACGGCTCAATAAATACATATAATAGTATCTAATTAGATAATTGATGAATGGACCCATAACATACTAGTTGTTGATTGATGAATGGACCCATAACATTTCCTTCTAAGAAAAAAAAATCTAATTTTAATCTCAGGGATCAACTTTATAAGCAGCTAGATGCTCTTCTAGTATGTTAAAATTAGTGTTCATTGTTGCATGATCATAGGCTACTACAAATTAATTATAGCTTCACATGTTATGCTTCTCTCTCATATTTCATGCCAACCATAAATTATCTCTTAGTCCATCTATTAGAGCATATATGCTCATTTAAGTCGCAGCTAATATTTTTATTTCCTTCCCCAAGTATACCTTGTAATAATAATAATGCAATATCTTTGAAATTTATTTTTTAATCCAAATTGATTAGCATAGGCTAAATGCCCTTCCCATTTCTTTAAAAAAGTGTCAATTATTGCAAGATTAGTCACATCAAAATCAAGTATAGATTCACCATTACATTTATATCTCTTATTACATACTAACCATGAATTTTCTCAAAAAATATACTACTGAAACATATATGGCCATTTAAGACACCACAATTAATCATCTCATCTTTCTTAGGTATATGTGGTAGTAATGTATCCATCTCTTAGTTGTAATATATATTTAGTCCAATCCTAGTCGTCGTTATTTGTATTAATCCCGTTTTGGGATATTTTGGCATTTTTCTATTTTTTAGGTTTTCCCTTACTCAAGTATATGCATGAGTAAAGTCTTTTGGATAATCAATATCATTATCATTCTCTCCACTTGGTATCGGAGCAAGAAAGAAACCCTAATCTCGTGCGCCACTCTCGCTCCTGTCCGTTCGCCGATCTCCTGACTCTGCCTTCGATCGATCATCTCGAACCCTTCATTCGTCTGAGTGATCCTTCATGCGCGACCCGCTGATGCGGCCATCTGGCGGAACCGACGCCGCCGTCGGATGCTGAGGAGAACGATGTCGCTGTTCTCAAGTGAAGCCGTCGTTGTTCCCTCCTCCTGCCGTCGCCGTCGTTGCTCTCCAGTGAAGCATGACGCGCGCTCTCCTTCGCTGCCCTCCGCTGATGCGGCTACCTGCGGCTTCTACCAACACATCTGCTACTTCTCCCTTCTTCTACCAGCACGTCTGCGGCTACTTGTTGTTTTGTTTCCTTGTTTGATGCAGCTGCCGCTGGTGCCGTCCTGCCTTGATGTTGTCGCTTCCGCTGGTGCCGACCCGTCTTGTTGTTGCCTTACTGGATCCCGCTAATGCCTTGCCACTGATGCCTTGTCGCAACCTTGTTGATGCCACTGCTGCCCGGATTCCGCTGATCTGAGATCCCTTCCTCCTGTGATCTGAGAGCCCTCTTTGTCAATATATGATAAGAACTTGCAAGTAGAAGAGAGATCTAGGAGGGAGATCTAGAGAGAGAGCAAGGAGAGGAATTAGGGTTAGGGAGAGAGAGAGAGGAAATACCTTGAGAATGATCATGCATGCCAACGAAAGGGAGCCCCGGGTTTATTAATACCTGGGGCTCAAGGGGGCCGGCCGGCCCCCCCACTTGGGGACTGAACCGGGTCGGTTCAGTCCCCCCTTGGCGTCTTCATAGGTTGGGGGCTGAACCGGATGGTTCAGCCCCGTTGTTTGGCCTCCGTGCTTTCGGTCGCCGAGTGTACGTTTGCCCTTGAAATTGTAGCGGATGCGGCGGCATAACATTCTCTCCCCCTTCAAGCAGCAACTTGTCCTCAAGTGGGAAATCCGGAAACGCCTCGTGAAACTCCAAGAAGTCAACCCAAGAATTATGTTCGGCGGGCATGTGCGCCCACTTGACGAGGAGCTCGAGCCGGTACTCGGCACCCCGCCGCTTCCACTTGGTCAACAGAATCGCCTCCGGCGAAGGCCGCAATTCGCCGCTGCTAGTAGCCTCTGGAAGAGTAGGGCTGATGGTAGTGGAGGTCCCGAGCTTCTTCTTCAGCAAGGATACATGGAACGTTGGATGGATGCGAGAACCCTCCGGGAGAGCAAGAGTATAAGCCACGGGCCCCACCCGGCGGAGGATGCGGAACGGGCCATAGTATTTCGGTGCCAGCTTCTGGTTGGTCCGTCGAGAGACCGATAGTTGCCGATATGGTTGGAGCTTAAGGAAGACCTCATCGCCGACCGCAAACTCCCGCTCGGTACGATGTTTGTCTGCCTGAATCTTCATGCGATCTTGGGCGAGGCGTAAGTTCTCCCGGAGGAGTGATAAAGTCCGGTCGCGATCCAGTAACATCCGGTCGACCGCGGGCAGAGCGGTGCTGGCTGGCTCATAAGAACTCAAAGTAGGCGGGGGGCGGCCGTAGACCACCTCAAAAGGAGTGAGCTTGCTGGCCGTATGGAAAGAGGTATTGTAGCAGTATTCCGCCCAATGGAGCCACCGAGTCCAGGAGCGTGGCTCATCCATGACAAAACACCGCAGATAGGTTTCAACCCCACGGTTGAGGCCCTCCGTCTGCCCGTCTGTCTGAGGGTGATGGGCCGTGCTCATACGGAGGGAAGTCCCCTGAAGTCGAAACAGCTCCTGCCAGAAATTGCTCACAAAGACAGGGTCCTTGTCTGATATGACCGCGCTTGGAATGCCGTGAAGTCTCACAATCTCCTTGGCGAAAACATCAGCAACTGTTGCTCCAGTGTACGGATGGCTCATAACGATGAAGTGTCCGTATTTGGACAACTTGTCAACCACGACCAAGATGACGGATTTGCCCTGAGACTTGGGCAGGCCGTCAATGAAATCCATAGAGACAGTGTCCCAAATCTGACGGGGGATCTCCAACGGTGTCAGCAGCCCGGCGGGAGAGGTAGTCTCGTACTTCTGCCGCTGGCAGATCTCACATTCCCGTATAAACCGCTGAACATCGCGTCGCAGCCCTTTCCAAAAAACATTTGCCCGGACCCGTTGTAGTGTTCGCAAGATGCCGGCGTGTCCGCCGGTGGGTGAGGCGTGAAACTCTTGCATCATGACCGTCCGCCAGGCCGACGTGGCAGGGAGGACTAGCCGGCCCTGATGGTAAAGCATGTCTCCCTGCAAGTGGTAGCCGGCTTCAGTAGGCGTCCCCTGTCGCAGTGCTGCAATGATGGCTTGTAGATCCGGATCCTGCTGAACTTCTGCCTGTATTTCTTCCAGTGACTCAATCACTGGTCCTGAGATATGGGACAAGGAACTCTCTGGTAGGCGGGAGAGTGCATCGGCCACCACATTTTCCTTCCCCTGCTTATACACAATCTCATAATCGTATCCCAGCAACCTCGTCAGCCACTTCTGCTGCAATGGTGAGGCTAACCTCTGCTCCAGAAAGTGTTTCAGGCTCTGGTGATCGGTACGGATCTGGAAGTGTCGTCCCAAGAGATAAGGCCGCCACAAGGCGACCGCATGCAGGATGGCTAACATCTCCTTCTCGTACGTCGAAAGGCCCAGTGTCCGGGGTGCCAACGCCTTGCTGAAGTAGGCCAAGGGTCGGCCCTCCTGTATCAACACCGCTCCAATACCGACCCCCGATGCATCGGCCTCCACTACGAATGTCTTGGAGAAATCCGGAAGCGCCAGAACCGGGGTAGTAGTCATAGCCGCCTTCAGAGACTGAAAGGCGATCTCTGCCTCTGAACTCCAGTGAAAACCGTCTTTCTGCAACAGCTGAGTGAGGGGGCGGGCTATCTTGCCATAATCCTTCACGAACCGCCGATAGTACCCAGTCAGCCCGAGGAAACCCCTCAAAGCCCGGACCGTCGTAGGAGGTGGCCAATCGACCATGCTCGCAATCTTCTTTGGGTCCGCTTGTACCCCGTGTGCGGACACCAGGTGTCCCAAGTACTCAACCTCCGGCAGTCCAAATGAGCACTTGGACCGCTTGGCGTACAGCTTGTGATCTCGCAGTATGGTGAAGACGGAGCGGACGTGCTGCAAGTGATCCTCCCAATTCCTGCTGTAGATAAGTATATCGTCAAAGAAAACTAGCACATACCTTCGAAGAAGAGGGCGGAATATTTCATTCATGACTGCCTGGAAGGTCGAAGGTGCGTTGGCCAACCCAAATGGCATCACCAAGAACTCATAGTGACCATCGTGGGTACGGAAGGCCGTCTTGTGGATGTCGTCCTCCTTCATGCGAATCTGATGGTAACCGGACCGGAGATCCAATTTAGTGAACAGGTGCGCCCCGTGTAACTCATCCAGCAACTCCTCAATCATGGGAATGGGAAATTTGTCCTTGATGGTGGAACTGTTAAGCCCCCGATAATCCACGCAAAATCTCCACGAACCGTCCTTCTTCTTCACTAGTATGATCGGGGAAGAGAAAGCACTAGTACTGGGACGTATAATACCGGACGTCAGCATCTCGTGTACGCTACGCTCTATCTCGATCTTCTGAATATGGGGGTAGCGGTAAGGCCGGATGTTGGTGGGATCCGTCCCAACCTTCAACTGGATCTGATGGTCCCTGAAGCGGGACGGAGGAAGGGAGCGTGGCTCCTGGAAAACATCATCGTACTGTCCCAAAAGTGCTTGTATCTGCTCGGGCTCCGCGCTAGCCTCTGATCCTACGGGTGCCACCCCCAGAATCATGGTTATTGTCCCGCCTTGCTCCTCCAGTCTCTGCAAACCCCTGAATGAGATCTCCTTGAGTGGAGATGTCCTGATGCCTTGCAAACAGTGGTCCTTGCCCTGCTGAGTAAACTCCAACGTCATCCTGTCCCAGTCTGTGGTCACCCGCCGTAACTGCCGGAGCCACTGCACGCCCAAGACCATATCCGAGCCTCGAATGGGGAGAAGGTAGACGTCGGTGTGGCAAATGTACCCCGGCATCCGCAGCTCGGCCCCCTTCAGGACCCCTTCGCATCGCAACTTGCTCCCATCCGCAACCATGACCTGGAATGCGGCCTCCCGATCAATAGGAATCCCTGTCTTGAGAGCCACCCCGGGGTCAATGAAATTGTGGGTGCTCCCACTATCGACTAGTATAGTAACTGTTGGGATTCTCTATAGGGTTGGCACAACGCTTGTGCACGCAGCGGAAAGAAAAACAACAAGAAAACCCAAAGAAATGCGGATCGAGCCATGACGGTTGAATCAAGAAGTTAGCAAAACTAGACAAAATTACCTTGGTGGCGTTGAGTCACAACTCAACGGAGAAGCTCCAAACTTTATCTTCTTCTTCGCGGCGAGTTCTACGTGGAATAGGGTCCACGTTTCTGCAGAAGTCCACACGAGCGGGAGAACGCCGAGCTTTCCGTCGCACGGAAGATCGGGAAGGAGAAGACCGCACCTTTGCTTTCCCACGGACTGCTAGGTCCGCGCCAGGGATTGCAGCGCCAGCGACAATCGCCGGAGAGAAGGTGGTCAACGGAGCAAACACGGCGGCGGAACTCTTCCGGCGGCGGGATCGGGATCGGCGGAGCGAACGCGGAACTCCTTCCGTCGGGTTTGATTCGCACAGAAGAGACAGATCGCATATCTTCCCGAAACCCTAAGTGTTATATTTATACTTAAAGTATAAAATAAACTCAGGAAAATCGCTATCCGCAGACCACTCGAAATTAGGGTTCAGAATCGGCGAGTATGAATCGGCGAGAATCGGCGACAATCGGCGATAATCACTGAGCAGGTTCGGCGAGAATCGTTCGACGAGTATCACATTGGATCGGCGAGAATCAGAGTACAATACTCGACGATTCTCGCCGATCGTCGAGCTACGCTCGACGACACATAATGATACTCGACGATCGTCGAGCCGCGGTCGACGACAATTGTCAAGGTGGTCGATCGTCGAGAATCAACAATTGATTCTCGACGATTCTCGTCGATCGGCGAGAATCAGGGAGACGATTCTCGCCGATCGGCGGGAATCAGAAGACCATTCTCGACTAATGTCTTTGACCCTTGGACGACGAACCTAACCAGCCCTCCAAGGCAACATTTGCCCAACCCGATGATCCTATAAGGCAACACTTTGCCCATAACCCTATTCAGGTCGGTGATTGGTAACCTTTACCAACACAGTCAGTCATCCAACTTCTCCACATCTCTTTTGTGCGACCCTGCAGGCTCATATTGCGTTGACAGTGAGATTACATGTTTGACCACTTCCAGATCATCATGGTAACTCCAACAGACTCCCACTTGATCTCGAAAGTATCAAACCAAAAACCTCACAAACAATGAGCGGCATCTAGCAATGCATCATTGCTCCCCAAGCAATAAGAGTTAATAACTCATAAGCCTTTATGACCAATGTATCAGCGTTGTCTTTGTCCCTTTGTCCCTTACATCCGGAAAGAACTAGAGGCATGGACCGTGTCACCCTCGTAATAGCTCAATCCAAGTTTTCTTGATCCAGGACGGACTTCCAGAGAATGGTGAGTCCAATATCACATATTGACTCAACCAAGCATGGTCATGCATTTCTCAGTCCAGTTCCATCAAGGGGCCCATGGATGCAACTCCTGTCATACAGGAGGACAAATTCCATATCTGCTCACACACAAACACACAAATGATTCGTAACATGCCCAACAACCACCCTTATCATCAACCTTTCTCAAGGAAGACTTTAGATGGCATCAAAGCACGCTCTTCCTCACTTGATGAATGTTGTGACTTCAGGTCAAAGGACCACAACACCATTGTCAAATGAGACCTACTCGTGACACGATTGGATGACAATCCACAGAGTAGTCTCAGGTTGGGTCTGTCCAGTACAACTTGTTCACTAACAAGTACCCACGTGATGACTTGATATCACAATATCATGACCTGTGAGAACCAGTCATCAGTCAACACACGTGCTAGCCTTCATGCATCATCATCACCCTTAGCATCTATGATGATACTCGACCAGGGACCTTTAAGAATGAAGCTTCAAATAAATCATAGGCTCTCACATTCAAGTCACGTACTTGATGTCCTATGGAAACGAACATTCTAAGGGTATCTATTATGTTAACATTTAACTATCATATATAGAAAAACTCACAATAAAAGAATTTGCCATTAATTATAAAAGAAAAACTAGGTACACAGTTCATCATATGAACAAACAGCCAACAAAATACATATTTACATGCAATCCACAAGATCCTCGCTAGAGTTGATCGTTTAGGTATCGCATACCCATCAATCTTGTATGACCATCATGCTTTCTCTGCGCGAGAGGCTTTGTCAGCGGATCCGCAATATTTTCCTCAGTCGGCACTCTGCAAATGTTTACATCTCCTCGTTCGACAATCTCACGAATAAGATGAAACCGCCGGAGTATGTGCTTGGAGCGTTGATGAGATCTAGGTTCCTTAGATTGTGCAATAGCACCATTGTTATCACAGTAGAGAACTACGGGACCAACAATGCTAGGAACTACATCAAGCTCGCCGATGAATTTCCTAATCCATACAGCCTCCTTCGCTGCATTAGCTGCGGCGATATACTCGGCCTCTGTTGTAGAATCAGCAACTGTCTCTTGCTTGGAACTCTTCCAGCTCACAGCTCCTCCATTCAGGCAAAACACAAAACCTGACTGAGACTTGGAGTCGTCTCTATCAGTTTGGAAGCTAGCATCCGTGTAACCGCTTACAACGAGCTCTTCCTCTCCACCATACACCAAGAACACGTCCTTAGTCCTTCTCAAGTACTTCAGGACATTCTTGACTGCAATCCAGTGACACTCACCGGGGTCTGACTGATACCTGCTAGTCATGCTCAAAGCAAAGGAAACATCGGGTCGAGTACATAACATCGCGTACATGATTGATCCAATTGCCGAAGCATATGGAATCAACTTCATGCGGTCCTTGTCTTCACAAGACTTTGGACACTGGTCCTTATAGAGATTCACACCATGAGACATGGGCAAAAATCCTTTCTTGGACTCAAGCATGTTGAACCGCTTCAACACCTTTTCGATGTACGTACTCTGGGTCAAACCCAGCAACTTCTTCGATCTATCTCTATAGATTTTAATACCAAGTATATAAGTTGCTTCACCCAAATCCTTCATTGAAAAGCAGTTCCCTAGGTTGTTCTTAACAACTTTCAGGGTAGGAATGTCATTCCCAATCAACAGTATGTCATCTACATACAATATCAGGAAGACAACAATGCTCCCACTGATTCGCTTGTAAACACAAGGCTCATCTTCATTCTTGATGAAACCAAACTCTTTGATTTTCTCATCAAAACGAAGATTCCAACTTCGAGAGGCCTGTTTCAGTCCATAAATGGACTTATTCAGCTTGCATATTTTAGTTGCTTCATCTGGGGATACAAAACCCTCGGGTTGTGTCATATATACTTCCTCAAGGAGGTTTCCATTAAGGAAAGCCGTTTTGACATCCATCTGCCAGATCTCGTAGTCATAATACGCAGCAATAGCAAGCAATATCCTAATGGACTTTACCATGGCAACAGGGGAAAAGGTCTCATCATAGTCAATACCATGAATTTGCTTGAAACCCTTAGCCACCAGTCGCCCTTTGAATGTCTGTACATTCCCATCCATGTCGGTCTTCTTCTTGAAGACCCACTTGCACCCTATGGGTCGTACCCCTTCAGGTGGTTCCACCAAGTTCCAAACTTGGTTTGCATACATGGAGTCCATTTCGGATTTCATAGCCTCAAGCCATTTGTCGGAGTCCGGTCCATTCATAGCCTCTTGGTAGGTTGCTGGTTCATCATCATGATCCATAAGCAACACATTACCTATTTGAGACACGAGAAATCCATATCTCTCAGGCTCAAACCTCGGTCTACCAGATCTACGTAGGACTTGTGTTCCCTGAGCAGGTTCTCTAGCTACAACATCTTGTAGTCCTGTCTCAGAATCCAATTCTGGTTCATTCACTACATGTGGTTCTTGAACTTCTTCAAGCTCTACCTTTTCAGTCTTTCTTGATAAGAACTCTTTCTCCAAGAAGACACCAGTCCTTGCGACAAACACTTTGCACTCAGACGGTAGGTAAAAGTAATACCCTTTCGTTTTCTTAGGATATCCCACCAGATAACATTTATCCGACTTGGGTTCCAGCTTGTCAGGCATTTGACGTCTTACGTATGCCTCACAACCCCAAATTTTAATGAACGACATGCTAGGACGCTTCCCAGTCCATATCTCATATGGTGTCTTCAGAACCGTTTTAGTTGGAGCGCGATTCAATGTCATTGCAGCAGTCACTAAAGCAAAACCCCAAAAGGAAACAGGCAAATCTGCATGACTCATCATCGAACGTACCATGTCTAACAGAGTACGATTTCTCCTCTCAGACACACCATTATGTTGTGGTGTTCTAGGTGGAGTGAGCTGTGATACAATACCACACTCTTTCAGATGATCACGGAACTCATGACTCAGGTATTCGCCACCTCGATCAGATCGGAGTGCTTTAACCCTCTTACCCAACTGGTTTTCTACTTCATTTTTGAACTCTTTGAACTTTTCAAAGGTCTCGGATTTGCACTTCATAAGATACACATATCCGTATCTACTGAAATCATCAGTAAATGTAACAAAGTAGAAATACCCTCCTCTAGCCATGGTACTCATAGGTCCGCATACATCACTATGTACAACACCCAAGAGATCCTCAGCCCTCTCAGTATAACCAGTGAAAGGAGCTTTAGTCATCTTGCCTAACAAACAAGATTCGCATCGCTCAAATGATTCATAATCAAATGAGTCCAAAAGTCCATCTCTATGGAGCTTGGATATGCGCTTCTCGTTGATATGGCCCAAACGACAATGCCAGAGAAACGTAGGGTTCGAATCATTTGTTCTTAGTCTTTTATTATTTTCTACATTATAGATCAGATGGTCCAAGTTCAAAACGTAAATACCATTAAACAATTGGGCTACAGCATAACAAACATCATTCTTAAATATAGAACAACAATTGTTCTTAATTATAAAAGAAAATCCAATCATGTCCAAACATGAAATAGATATAATGTTTCTAGTTATCGCCGGAACAAAATAACAGTTATCTAATTCTATTACAAGCCCACTGGGCAAAGAAAGACGGTAAACTCCTACGGCTACAGCAGCAACTCTTGCTCCATTGCCGACGCGGAGGTCCACCTCCCCTTTACTCAGCAATCTTCTCCTTCCCAGTTCCTGCACATTTGTACAAATGTGAGAACCACATCAGGTATCCAATACCCAAGATGAAGGAGCAGAAAGGTTTATCTCTATAACGTAAACATTAAAAGCGGAAGTCATACCTCCCTTCAATTTCTGCAGACCCTCAATATACGAAGGACAGTTCCTCCGCCAATGACCAGCCTTGCCACAGTGGTGGCATTTCCCTTCCTTCACCGTGCTCTTCTTCTTTATCAGTGCTGAAGACTTGGGCTCAAGATATGACTTAGGTCTCACCTTTGTCTTCTTGGAGCCCTTGGCTTTGCCCTTGCCCTTATGCACCATCAGTATGGGGCTGGCAGACTTGGCCTTCTTCATGTTGATCTCGGCAGTTCTTAACATGCCTAGGAGTTCGGGCAGTGTCTTGTCTATCTCATTCATATTGTAGTTCAAGACAAACTGCTCATAACTGTCCGACAACGATTGCAGGATCAGATCCGTGGCCAACTCTTGACCAAGAGGAAAACCCAGCCTTTCAAGGTTCTCTATATACCCAATCATCTTGAGTACGTGCGTCCCTACTGAGTCTCAAACTCCCATCTTGCACTGAAACAACGCTTTAGTGATGTCGAACCTCTCTTGACGAGCCTGCCCTTGAAACATTTTCTTGAGGTGCTCGTCAATCTCCTTGCACCCCATGTTCTCATGTTACTTCTGAAGCTCAGAGTTCATGGTGGCAAGCATAAGACACTCGACATCCAAAACATCGTCAGTATACTTCTTATAAGTATCCTTCTCAGCACGGGAAGAGTTCCCGGTCGGCACCTCGGGAGCTTCTTCTTCCAAGACATAGAGCTTTCGCTCTTGCCTGAGAACAATTCTCAGGTTCCTGTACCAGTCCATATAGTTTGTCCCGCTGAGCTTATCCTTCTCAAGGATGGCTCTCAGAGACAGCGTGGAGTGTGAAACGCTTGCCATGGAATTCTACAAGAATTTATGCAGAATAAAATCAGTACCTAAATTTCAATTACAATTTATTCTAATTAGGACTTCAATTAAAAATACTCCCACTATTTTATTCGAAATGATAGCCCTCACTAACAAATCGGAGAGTTCATGCGAGCTACTCTCTTAGTGGACAAGATCCGTATTTCACCAACACAATGAGTCCGCTTTGGCGTTCCTCTCACGATGTGGTTATTTAGGTAGGCAACGCTTGCCAATTGCATCCTCATGCAATTCTTGTATGGTTGGTGAATAACTCCTTATTCGCATCCATCACATGGTGCATGCCAACCCTATGCCTCTAGGCACTCAACCTTTGAGGTCACCTAGTTAAGCTGGACCCGATGTCGACAGTGGGATATCACAATTATCCGCTCGCACCCTTACCAAGATAGATTAATGCACCTTGCTTTGGCAAGCCCACATTTCATCGATCGAGGCAGGAAGAGTGTCATCCATCGGAAGGCATCCGAACACTTAATATTAAAAGAAGGGATTTCAATTTTAGGTTAACAATTAACCATGATCAACATTTGATCAATGTGCACATCCAAAGAAAAACAATTCTAAACCACATGCATCCCTTATGTGCACATCCTTACACCATCAACAATTTGATAGAAGGAAGGGCTAAATCTGAACATCCGGAAATTTCCAAATCCTCAGATTTACATGCATTGGACAGAAGGCAAAGACAACTCAACTTAAGCAGTAGACAAGCTCATCTCTCTATGTTGGATTCAAAATCCACAACATACTCGAGGGATGGTTACTGCTAAGGAGACAACAATTTCTAACACTTAGAAAATCCACCGAAATTCCAATCGTTCTTGGCGAAGTGCCAAGACTAAATCTAGACATTTAGAACACTTCTAAATCTCTAGGTTTACACGCATTGGAATAAGACAACTTCCAAAACAACAGTCATGGCCGAACCTGGCTCTGATACCACTGTTGGGATTCTCTATAGGGTTGGCACAACGCTTGTGCACGCAGCGGAAAGAAAAACAACAAGAAAACCCAAAGAAATGCGGATCGAGCCATGACGGTTGAATCAAGAAGTTAGCAAAACTAGGCAAAATTACCTCGGTGGCGTTGAGTCACAACTCAACGGAGAAGCTCCAAACTTTATCTTCTTCTTCGCGGCGAGTTCTACGTGAAATAGGGTCCACGTTTCTGCAGAAGTCCACACGAGCGGGAGAACGCCGAGCTTTCCGTCGCACGGAAGATCGGGAAGGAGAAGACCGCACCTTTGCTTTCCCACGGACTGCTAGGTCCGCGCCAGGGATTGCAGCGTCAGCGACAATCGCCGGAGAGAAGGTGGTCAACGGAGCAAACACGGCGGCGGAACTCTTCCGGCGGCGGGATCGGGATCGGCGGAGCGAACGCGAAACTCCTTCCGTCGGGTTCGATTCGCACAGAAGAGACAGATCGCATATATTCCCGAAACCCTAAGTGTTATATTTATACTTAAAGTATAAAATAAACTCAGGAAAATCGCTATCCGCAGACCACTCGAAATTAGAGTTCAGAATCGGCGAGTATGAATCGGCGAGAATCGGCGACAATCGGCGATAATCACTGAGCAGGTTCGGCGAGAATCGTTCGACGAGTATCACATTGGATCGGCGAGAATCAGAGTACAATACTCGACGATTCTCGCCGATCGTCGAGCTACGCTCGACGACACATAATGATACTCGACGATCGTCGAGCCGCGGTCGACGACAATTGTCAAGGTGGTCGATCGTCGAGAATCAACAATTGATTCTCGACGATTCTCGTCGATCGGCGAGAATCAGGGAGACGATTCTCGCCGATCGGCGGGAATCAGAAGACCATTCTCGACTAATGTCTTTGACCCTTGGACGACGAACCTAACCAGCCCTCCAAGGCAACATTTGCCCAACCCGATGATCCTATAAGGCAACACTTTGCCCATAACCCTATTCAGGTCGGTGATTGGTAACCTTTACCAACACAGTCAGTCATTCAACTTCTCCACATCTCTTATGTGCGACCCTGCAGGCTCATATTGCGTTGGCAGTGAGATTACATGTTTGACCACTTCCAGATCATCATGGTAACTCCAACAGTAACCCGCTCCTGGCCAATCTCCCCTGCGATCCGTAAAGTGAGGGGGGTTGTGCACCCTGCCATCGCCTGAAGAGATATTCCAAACTCCGTAAGATCCAAATCATCCTCAACTGAGTCACCCGTAGTGTCCTCTTCGCCGTCCTCGTTCCGCAGCATGAAGACTTGGACCTTCTGACACCGATGCCCCGGAACGAACTTCTCATCACACTTGAAGCACAACCCCTTGTCCTTTCTGGCCTGCAGCTCCTGCCACGTCAACTTTGTCACAGTGGGACGGCCCCCGGCCGGTGGTTCCTTCCTGATTACCTCTGTCACTGTGGGTGCCCGTCCTGTTGTTCGGGTCTTCTGCCGGTTGTACCGCTCCTCCTGTATCCTGGCTAGGCTGATGGCATGACTCAGACTGTGTGGCATGTACGCGTGGACCTCGTCTCTCAAATGGTCCTTCAGTCCAGATACAAAACAACTCAGCATTGTCCTTTCTTCTCAATTGACACGATTGGCCAACCGTTCGAATTTTGTCTGGTACTCTGTGACTGATCCCTTCTGCCGCAGCTTCTGTAACATAGCCTCCACATCTTCATACTCTAAGGGCCCGAAACGAGCCGAGAAGGACTCCACAAACTCCTCCCACGGTGCGTAATTGCGTCCCCTCAGAAACCACTTGGTCCACTGAAAGGCGTCCTCCTCCAGATGGAAAGACGCCAACTGGACCCACTGCCCCTCAGGAATCTCTTGGTACTTGAAGAAAAGCTCAGCCTTCTGGATCCACTCTAAGACGTCGCTGCCCTTGAACTTAGGGAAGTTCATACGTGTCAATTTGGGCTGCATGTATGGACGGGGTTCTGCATGTGCTGGTTGGTAAGGTTGCGCCGGGGCCGCTGCGGGCCCGGGCCGCCCCCGGTCCATGTCGTAGCCTCCTTGTTGCCCTCCACCCCATGGGTTGCCATTTCCGTAGTCCGCCGGTCCTCCGTAGAGCGGAGGTGTCGGTAGGATGCCCGCCACTCCTCCGATTGGGACCGCATTCGCTCCAGTTGGTCGAAAAGGGGCCACTCCTTGCCCCGGACCCCGCCAAGAGGGGCCAGCTTGAGTCCCGGGTCCGTTCCAGGCGGGCTGGGCGCCGAACGGTCCGCACGGAGCCGCCAGGCCCTCCGGCGGCCTCCAGCCACCAGGGCGGCGGTAGCCGGCCTCCGTCGACCCCCGACGTGCCCCCCAGGGCCCCCGTATCCCTCTGGTGCCGATCCTGCCGCGCGGTAGGCGCACGCGTCGATCCGCGTAGGATCGGCTTCCGCCGATCCCGCAGCGACGAAACCGCTCCCCATAGGCCCCGATCCGGTCCCCTGCTGCACTCCGCTTCCGATTCCAGTGCCGTTCTGCGCCATAGGATGGTAGGATGCCTCCGTTTCCGATCCTTCCACCGCAGGATTTTTTCCCTTCAGATTTTGTGCAAGTAGGGTTTTGATCTCCTCCATGCGCGCATACAAGCGATCCTCTAGGGTTTTTTGGGAGGATTTCACTTGTTCTTCGAGCGCCGTCATCGTGTCCGACAACCCTACATAGTTCTCCTCGAGGGATGCAAGCCGCGCGGTTTCGGCTTCTGAGCGAGTCACCATTGTCGCAGGATGTTGCTCTGATACCAAATGATAAGAACTTGCAAGTAGAAGAGAGATCTAGGAGGGAGATCTAGAGAGAGAGCAAGGAGAGGAATTAGGGGTAGGGAGAGAGAGAGAGGAAATACCTTGAGAATGATCATGCATGCCAACGAAAGGGAGCCCCGGGTTTATTAATACCTGGGGCTCAAGGGGGCCGGCCGCCCCCCCCCCCACTTGGGGACTGAACCGGATCGGTTCAGTCCCCCCTTGGCGTCTTCATAGGTTGGGGGCTGAACCGGATGGTTCAGCCCCGTTGTTTGGCCTCCGTGCTTTCGGTCGCCGAGTGTACGTTTGCCCTTGAAATTGTAGCGGATGCGGCGGCATAACAATATAGGTGATCCTGATTCTTCTATATCTTCTCCGGGAGTGACCCTCAGCGGCCTCATAGCCACTCCAGCTCCTTGAAGATTACCACGGTTCCCTTGGATGACAAATTATCTTGAATGGTCTCGCGCTGCCCAACATATCATTCGCAGCCCACAGATGTTTGGATACATTGATGGGACAATTAAGGAGCCAAACTGGTGATCGCACTTAGTATTCTGCGCACTCGACTGAGGTTCAGGAGGACACCTCTTGGAGCTTGTCTGGTATGGAGTTAGAGGCATTTAGCTGTATGTTGCGCTCCCAGACTGACACTACTCCGGCCGGTTCTATTGTTGTGTTTGCTACTTCAGGTCTCTCCAGTGCTCATGTTGTGTCTTCATCCCCTTCTGAGTGGATCATCGACTCGGGTGCGACAGATCACATGACTAGCTCTGCCTCAGGTTTTACCTCTTATACTCCTCTTTCAGGTCGTGATAAGGTCATTGCTGCTAATGGTTCTTCATCCAGATCATTCTCACTGTCCTCGGTTTTTACATGTCCCTTTATTTTCTCGCAATCTTCTCTACATTAGTCACTTGACTACCACTTTAAATTGCTCCATAACCTTTTTTTTCCGATGTTTGTGTTTCAGGATCTGGATACGAAGCGGACGCTTGGCAGTGGTAGGAACGTTGGCGGGTTGTACTTGCTGAACCAGTCATTATCTCCCAGTGCTCTTTCTTCCACCAGATCTTCGACGTTACAAGACATCTGGCGCTGGCATTAGCGCCTTGATCACCCTTCTGCTCTATATCTTACTAAACTGTTTCCTGCTTTCAATCATTTAATTAAGTCATTTTCTTGTGACACATGTGAACAATCTAAACATGTTCGTCAGAGTATCAATCATATGTCTTTTCCTAATTCATGTTCGTTTGATGTTATCCATTCTGATATTTGGGGTCCCTCCCCGGTGTTATCTTTATCTGGCTATAAATGGTTCATTACTTTTATTGATTGTCATTCTCGTACTACTTGACTTTATTTGTTAAAAAGAAATGTGATGTCTTTGCTAGATTTCAGACCTTTCATAAAATGATGGTGCAACAGTTCAGCAGCACAATTCGTGTGCTTCGTAGTGATAATGGTGGGGAATATGATGACCCGGGAGCGTTCGGTGCCTATCTTGCCGAACATGACATTATTCATCAAACCACATGTGTCCACACTTCAACTCAAAATGGTGTCGCTAAACGGAAAAATAGGAACTTGTTGGAGGTTGCTCGGTGTTTGTTGCTTGCTATGCACCTTCCCAATGCCTATTGAGGTGATGCGGTACTGACGACCGCACACCTTATTAACCGTCTTTCGTCTCGTTCCATTTCCTATTATACGCCCCAGTCCCGTCTAGCCAAGAACCACATTGTCCACATCTCTCACATCGCCCATTGCATCTTTGGCTCAATCTGCTTTGTCCATGTTCATACCCCGCATTGTGATAAACTGGATGTGCGCTCACTCAGTTGTGTATTCGTTGGATACTCTCATACCACGAAAGGGTATCAATGTTATCACCCTCCCACTCGTCGCTACTACTGCATTGTTGATGTTACTTTTCGTGAGGGGGAGTTGTTTTTTGGTCCTCGTCAGGGGGAGACGGGTAGTAACAGTGACGAGACAGACTCATCATAGTCCCCTTACTCATGTTCCGCGTACTGCTCCTGTCCCTTCCACCCCTACTCCTATATTATACACATACTCCCGCATACCCCGGACTGCTGAGCAAGTACAGACAGTGGATGTTCCACCGGTGTCGGTGCCTGTCTCCGATCCAGTTCAGATGACGACCTCTATGTTCCTCTTGCTCGTCTTAAAGGTAAAATGGATGACACCAAACACCCCATAGCCAACTACATTTGTTATATTCACCTCTCTCAGGCTCACAAAGCTTTTATCTCATCTCTTTCCTTTATTATGATTCCTAAGACCTGGCAGGAGGCTGTTCAGATACCTGAGTAGAAACAAGCTATGGAAGAGGAAATGTGTGCCTTGAAAAAAATGGAACATGACGACTTGCTAGTCTTCCCCGTGGGAAGCGAACGGTTGGGTCACGCTGGAACTTATTTGTTAAATAGAATCAAGATGGGGTGGTGAAGCGATACAAAGCTCGCTTGGTCGCTCAAGGGTATACCCAGACCCAAGGTATTGACTATCACGAAACGTTTGCCCCTGTTGCAAAGCTGAATTCTATTCGGGTGATTCTCTCTTGTGCTGCTAGTCGTGGATGGGAGCTACAACAGCTCAACGTAAAAAATGTGTTCGTGCATGGTGATCTGGAAGAAGAAGTCTACATGACTATCCCTCCGGGCTTTATCAAAGAAGGGTTCAATGGAAAGGTTTGTCGACTGCAGAAATCCTTATATGGCCAGAAGCAGTCCCCGAGAGCTTGGTTTGGACGGTTTAACAAGACCATACTTCAACTAGGCTATCCTCAAGGACAAGCTGATCATACTCTCTTTTTTAAGAGGAGAGGAGCGCAAGTATCAATTCTTATTGTATATATGGATGACATCATCATTACAGGTGATGACTTAGAGGAAATCGTTCATTTGAAAAAACAACAGGGCAAAGAATTTGAAGTGAAGGATCTGGGGAAGTTGAAATACTTCTTGAGAATTGAAGTAGTGGGGTCCCGACGAGGGATCTTCATCTCTCAGAGAAAATATATCGTTGATCTTTTGGATGAAACTGAGATGCTAGGGTGTGCACCCGTGGATACTCCAATTGAGGCTAATCAAAAGATTGATACAGATACTAGTGGGGAGAAAGTGGATGCTTCAAGATACCCATGATTGGTTGGGAGGCTCATATATTTATCTCATACTCGCCCTAATATTACGTATGTTGTGGGTGTCCTAAGTAGATTCATGCACTCTCCCTCAATTCGCCATCAACAGTCAGCATATCAGGTATTGAGATACCTCAAGAAGTCTCCAGGACGTGGGCTTCTATTCTCTGCAAACCAACCTTTGGAGATTGAAGTGTTTACAGATGCCGATTGGGCAGGTAGTCAGGATGATAGAAAGTCTACTACCGGGTATTGCTCGTTTGTGGGTGTCAACTTTGTATCGTGGAAGAGCAAGAAGCAGAATGTTGTCGCTCACTCTGAAGCAGAATATAAGGGTATGACGGAAGGAGTTTGTGAGAGATTGTGGTTGAAGACAATTCTCCAAGATATGAGTCTCCAGGTGAACAAACCGGTTATTATCTACTGCAACAACAATGCTACCATTAGTAATGCACACAATCCAGTACCACATGACAGGACAAAACATGTCGAAGTTTACAGGCACTTCATCAAAGATCACCTAAACAAGGGGAATATCTGCACTCCATTTGTGAGCTCATATGATCAGCTAGTCGATGTCTTCACCAAGGGGTTAAGCAGTGACAACTTCATGAACAATACTAACAAGCTGAGAATGATCAATATATATTCTCAACTTAAGGGAAAGAGTTGAATATACGCGTTAGATGATATTTAATTTACGTTTTATGTTTTTCTCATTTAATTGTTCACGTGATATGTCACGTGTTTTGGCCTATAAATATGTAAGCTTTGCCCGGTTTTAGGGTATCTGAGTAATAGAATCCTCTTTTCTATTGTGATTACTGTGGTTGAAGGGGACACTCTTGGGAGGCATGTTTCAAACTTCATCCGCATCTGACACCTTCTGTACGTGGGCGTGATCGTGGTCGTGGACCAGGCCACGGGGGCCATAAACACAGTGACTATCGTTCTCATGATGCAGCTTACTGTTAAGCACGAACTAGGGAAGAAGAAGAAGAACTAGAGGAAGAAGAAGAGATTAGGGTTGAATAAGAGGGAAGGGAAATACCTTGGACAATACTTGCATGCCTCCAAAAGAGAGGGGTCCGGGTATATATAACCCGGGACCCAAGGCCGGCCAACCGAGGGGGCCGGCCGGCCCCCATGGGGCTGAACCAAATGTGGTTCAGCCCCCCCGAGCCGATCTGTTAAGAAGAGGGGGCTGAACCCATTGGTTCAGCCCCGTTGTTGCCTTGCACGCGCCGTTGCCGCCGCTCGTAATGTTGCCCAAATAGCCTAGCCTCGTCTGGAGGCCTAACATTCCCTGCTCCATCAAAAGCCAGCTTGTCCTCAAGTGGGTAATCGGGGTAAAGCTCCCGGAACTCCAGCAAGTCCACCCAAGTATTGTGCTGCGCGGAGAGATCCTTCTACTTAATTAACAGCTCGGGACAGTACACCGTGCCCCGACGTTTCCACTTGATCAAAAGTACATCTGCCGAAATGGGGCGAAGCTCGCCTCCAGAAGTAGCCTCTGGCAGCACGGGAAAGACCGGAACAGCCTCACCCAGCTTACGCTTCAACACGGAGACATGAAAGGTAGGATGAATCCGTGAGCCCTCGGGCAGAGCCAAGGTATACGCAACTGGTCCGACCCGTCGTGTGATCCGAAATGGTCCATAGTAGCGGGGTGCCAGCTTCTGATTTGTCCTCTGTGCCACAGACAACTGCCGGTAAGGGCGAAGTTTGAGGAAGACCCCATCCCCCACCTAGAACTCCCTTTTCGTCCGATGTCGATCCGCCTGTGCTTTCATACGATCCTGCGCCGCCCGAAGATTATCGCGCAAGGTGGCGAGGGTCCGATCACGATCACGGAGCGCCCGATCAACTGCTGCCACTGCGGTACTGCCTGACTCATAACTGCTTAAGGAGGGAGGTGGCCGACCATAGACGACCTCAAAAGGGGTGAGTTTGCTAGCGGAGTGATACGAAGTGTTGAAGCAGTACTCCGCCCAATGTAACCAACTGGCCCACGTCCTTGGCTCATCCATGATAAAGCAACGAAGGTAAGTTTCCACTCCCCGATTCAAGACCTCCGTCTGTCCATCGGTTTGGGGATGGTGAGCCGTGCTGAAACGTAATGAAGTCCCCTGCAAGCGAAAGAGTTCCGTCCAAAATCTGCCAACGAAGGTAGGGTCCCGATCGAAAATGATCGCCCGGGGAACCCCATGCAATCGAACAATCTCCCGAGCAAATAAAGCCGCCACAGACTCCCCTGTGTAAGGGTGGCTCAGAGCAAGGAAGTGCCCATACTTGGACAACTTGTCCACCACCACTAAGATAATTGTTTTACCATGCGACTTGGGCAGCCCATCAATGAAGTCCATTGAAACCGTATCCCAGATTTGATACGGAATCTCTAAGGGAGTGAGTAGCCCGGTTGGAGAAGTAGTCTCATATTTCTGCCGTTGGCAGACATCACATTGCTGAACAAACTCCTGAATGTCATGGCGCATCCCCTTCCAAAATACATTTGCCCGAGCTCGCTGGAGAGTGCGAAGAATACCCGCGTGACCGCCCGTCGGCGACGAATGGAACTCATGCATCATCACCGTCCTCCAAGCTGACTGCCCAGGGATGACCACTCGTCCCCGATAAAATAGCCGGTCATTTTGTAAGTGATAACAGGGGGTTACCTCACGAGCCTGCCGCAGGTTCTCCACAATAACCCGTAACTCGGGATCTCGCTGCACCTCCTCCTGAATCTCATCCAGCAACTCCAACTGTGGCATAGAAATGTGCGCCAAGGCCCCCTCTGGTAAGAGCGATAGGGCGTCAGCCACCCGATTGTCCTTCCCCGGCCGATACTCGATCTCATAATCGTATCCCAACAACTTGGTGACCCACTTCTGTTGAAGAGGGGAAGAAATCCGCTGCTCGAGAAGGTGCTTCAAGCTCTGATGATCTGTCTGTATTTTAAAACGATGTCCCAGCAGGTATGGCCGTCATAGGGCCACCGCATGAATAACCGCAAGCATCTTCTTTTCATACACCGATAGTCCCAGTGTCCGTGGAGCCAAGGCCTTACTGTAGAAGGCGATCGGCCGTCCCTCCTGCATCAAGACCACTCTCATTCCCACGCCGGAAGCATCCGTCTCCACCACAAACTCCTTAGTGAAATCTGGAAGTGCCAGCACTGGAGTCGTCATCGCCTTCTTCAACGCCTGAAAAGCGGTCTCGGCCTCCTCCTGCCACGAGAAAGCATCCTTCTGGAGCAATTGCGTAAGTGGCCGAGCAATCTTCCCATAATCCCGCACAAAACGCTGGTAGTACCCGGTGAGGCCCAAGAACCCCGTCAGCGCCTGAATGGTCAGGGGCCGTGGCCAAGCAATCATACTCTTGATCTTCCGTGGGTCGGCTTTCACCCCATCCGCTGAAACTAGATGCCCCAAGTACTCCACCTCCTGTTGTCCAAAAGAACACTTGGACCTCTTAGCATAGAGCTTATGTTGCCGAAGAGTAGAGAGACCTGAGCCACATGACGTAAATGATCCTCCCAAGTAGCACTGTAAATCAGAATATCATCAAAGAAGATCAAGACGAAGTGTCGTAGGAATGGGCGAAAAATCTCGTTCATATTGGCCTGAAAAGTAGACGGTCCCCCCGTCAATCCATTCGTCATCACTAAGAACTCATAGTGCCCGTCATGAGTCCTGAAAGCCGTCTTATGCACGCCCTCCTCCTTCATAAGAATCTGATAATAGCCGGATCGCAAATCCAGCTTCGTGAATCTAGTCGCCCCACTCAACTCATCCAACAGCTCCTCAATCACGGGAATCAGAAACTTGTCCTTCACGGTAACACTGTTTAAGGCACGGTAATCTACGCAGAAACGCCAAAATCCGTCCTTCTTTTTAACCAGAATAATCGGTGCTGAGAAGGAACTGGTACTGGGCCGTATAATGCCGGCAACAAGCATTTCCTTCACACTACGCTCGATCTCTGCCTTCTGCATGTGGGGGTACCTGTAAGGACGAGTGTTGGGCGGCTCCGCCCCAGTCTGTAGCACAATCTGGTGATCACGGAACCGTGACGGTGGAAGCGTCCCCGGCTCCTGGAAAATGTCCCCATACTCCTCCACTAATGCCCGCATCTGGTCAGGAACCTCCGTCGGTCTATCCTCGTCAGACCTCACCCCCAACAGGACCGTCATCAGACTATTGGACTCCTGAAGCCGTTGTAAGCTGCGAATGGAAATCTCTTTGACCGGAGAAGATCTAAGCCCTTTCAAACAGAACTGGCGCTCCCCTTGAGAGAACTTCATCGTCATCTGCTCCCAGTCAAAAGTCACCCTCCTCAACTGTTGCAGCCACTGCACTCCAAGCACCATATCTGAGCCTCGGATCGGTAAGAGATATACATCCGTGCACCCCACATAACCCTGCATCCGAAGCTCCAACGCCTTCAAAACTCCCTGGCACTGTAGTTTACTGCCGTCTGCAACCATAACCTGGAACGCCGCTCCTACGTCAATCACGTGCCCCACCTTTTGTGCCACATCTGGATGAATAAAATTATGAGTACTCCCACTGTCCACCAGAATGGTCACCCTCTCCTGCCGAATCCACCCCGCCAGTCGCATAGTAAGCGGAGGTGGATTGCACCCTTCCATGGCATGTAGGGACACACCCAACTCCGTCAAGTCTAAGTCCCCCCCAGACTCCAACTCCAACTCCGGAAACTCGTCCTCCTCCAGCCGCTTCTCCTGATGCAACATAAAGACCTGGACCTTCTGGCACTTGTGTCCTGGCGTAAATTTCTCATCACAATTAAAGCAAAAGCCTTTCTCCTTCCGTGCTTGTAACTCGTTCCAAGACAACCGTGTCACCGTCGGTCGGCCGGCCACTGGAGTCTCTCTCCTGGACGCGGCCGGTGTAGTAGTATGCCTTGCCATACTGCGGGCTCGTTGCCTATTTAACTATTCCTCTTGGATGCGCGCCAAGCTGATCGCTTGGTTCAGACTACGGGGCATGTAGGCATGAACCTCATCGCGTAAGTGATCCTTCAGTCCTGATACAAAACAGCTGAGGAGTGTCTTTTCTTCCCACTGAACCCTGTTGGCCAACTTCTCAAACTCCGTTCTGTACTCCATCACTGTACCCTTCTGCCGTAGCTTCTATAAAAGCGCCTCAAAGTCTTCAAACTCCAAAGGCCCAAACCGAGCCGTGAAGCCTTCCACAAATTCCTCCCACGGAACATACTCCCGTCCCCGCAAGAACCACTGTGTCCACTGGAACGCGTCGTCCTCCAGATGGAAGGACGCTAGCTGCACCCACTGAGCCTCTGACACCTCCTGATAGCTGAAAAACAACTCAGCTTTTTGTACCCACTCCAAAGCGTCGCCCCCACTGTACCGAGGGAAATTCATCCGAGTCAACTTGGGAGCCATGTACGGCCTTTGGCCGCGTTCCCCCGCCATTGGGGCCCCATGACGGAAAGACCCCCCTTCTCTCCACTGCACCCCTCTTCCAAAGCCTGGTGGTTGCCCTCTTCCTGCCGGTGGGGGTAACAACCCATCCCGACCTTGCCTCCAATGAGCGTGCTCGGTAAAAGTCTCAGCCCTTCCGTCAACACCAGTTGCGAAGCCGCCACCCCTGCCGGCCATGTCCAGGCCTGCCGGCCCAAATCCGGCCCTCCCCGTGCTTGCCTGGGGGGTCCAGCCACCCCCAGCCATGCTGAAGCCACCCAGCCCAAACCCGCCGCCCTGATGGATCGCCGGCCCCGATCCGAGCCCCACAGGGGCCGCTGATGCCCAGCCGACCCCGCTGGAGCCGCCCGCGACATTTCCCGCCCCTCCGTAGCTTGCCGGGACAAACCCGACCCCCTGCGTGCTCGCCACCCCCGATCCAGCCCAGCCACCGCCAACAGCCGCCGATCCGGGCCCCTGCGTGTGCGTTGAAGCCGATCCCGACCAACCGACGCCTCCCCAGGCCGATCCGGCCCCTCCGTGGTACGCCGCACCCGATCCAGCCCCCGCCTGGCTCGCAGCAGCAAGTCCGACGCCAGCCGCCCCCGATCCGGCGCTTCCCGCACCCGATCCACCAAGTCCGGGCATTTCCGGCCTATTCCCTGTAGATCCGCCCGGTTCCTCCTCCGCCACCGCCTTGCCCTTCAAATTTTGCGCTAATAGCGTCATGATATCGTTCAAGCGGTCGTCGATTCGCTCTTCCAACCTTTGAGTGGACGTTTTGACATTTTCTTCGATGGCGGCTACCGAATCGGTAAGCCCCATCAAATTCTCCTCTAGGGTTTCCAAGCGGTCACTCTCCTCTTGCGAGTGTGTAGTCACCATGATGGAGGAAGGAATCTTCTGATACCAAATGTTAAGCACGAACTAGGGAAGAAGAAGAACTAGGAGAAGAAGAAGAGATTAGGGTTGAATAAGAGGGAAGGGAAATACCTTGGGCAATACTTGCATGCCTCCAAAAGAGAGGGGTCCGGGTATATATAACCCGGGAACCAAGGCCGGCCAACCGAGGGGGCCGGCCGGCCCCCATGGGGCTGAACCAAATGTGGTTCAGCCCCCCCGAGCCGATCTGTTAAGAAGAGGGGGCTAAACCCATTGGTTCAGCCTCGTTGTTGCCTGGCACGCGCCGTTGCTGCCGCTCGTAATGTTGCCCAAATAGCCTAGCCTCGTCTGGAGGCCTAACACTTACACTACGGATGTCTATGATGAGTCACAGTGTTCCGCCTCAGCCTCTCTTACAGCACAGGAATTGGATGCCTTTTGTCGCCTGCTTCACTCTAAGTCTGATCCTGTCACCGGAGGCTCTACTTCTCTTGCCACTATGGTTATGTCTAGTGCTTATGTTGTCACCTCTGAGTGGGTGCTTAACTACGATAAGGACAAAATTATTTCTGCTAACAGTACTTTGTCCTCTATTGCGGGCAAAGGTAACATCTCTTGTTCTCCATCCATTTCTCTTCCCTCTGTTCTTTATGTTTCATCATTTCCTCGCAATTTACTCTCCATCAGCAATATTACAAAATCTCTTAACTGCTCAGTATTTTTTTTTCTGATTCTTGTGTCTTTCAGGAACTGGGTACGAAGCGGAACATTGGCAGTGGTAGGAACCGTGGTGGCTTGTGCCACCTGGACCCCCATCCTCTCTCTCAGGCTCTCTCCAGTTCTACTATTATTACAGATGATGTTCGTCGCTGGCATCTGCGTCTAGGACATTCGTCCTCCGTTTATCTGCAAAAATTATTTCTTGTTTTTTACTTTTTCTTCAAAACTTTACTTATGATGTATGTGATATGTCTAAGCATGTGAGACATACTTGTTCACATCTTTCTTCCCCTGGCAGCATTCTTGTTGATGTTATACATTCTGATGTTTGAGGGTCGTCCCCCATTTTATCTTTATCTGGTTTTCGATGGTTTGTCACTTTTATTGATTGTTTGTAGTGCACTACATGAGTTTATCTGTTGAAAAAGAAAATTGAAGATTTTTCTTGCTTTCAAGCGTTTAATAAAATGGTGCAAACCCAATTTAATGTCTCTATTCGTGTTCTTCGAAGTGATAATGGGGGAGTATGATGATCGTGGTGTTTTTGGCTCTTACCTTACCTCTCATGGTATCATCCACCAGAAAATGTGTGTTCACACTTCTACTCAGAACGGAGTGGCCAAACGTAAAAATCGGCACCTCCTCGAGGTTGCTCGTTGCCTCCTATCCACTATGCACCTTCTTAAATCCTATTGGGGTGATCGGTTCTTACAGCTACTCGCCTTATCAACCGTCTTCCTTCTTGTGTCTTTTCCTTTACTACTCCTCTAGTTCGTCTCTCTACCTCCGACATGGTTCATACTTCTCATTTGGCACCCTGTGTATTTGGGTGTGTCTGTTTTGTGCATGTGTACAAACCCCATCAAGACAAACTTGACCCTCGGACTCAACAGTGTGTCTTCCTTGGTTATTATTCTACGACCAAAGGATATCACTGTTATCACCCCCCCCCCTTCCCGACGTATGTTTTGTATCTTGGATGTCACCTTTCGGGAGGAGGAATCCTATTTTTTGCCTTCGACTCACCTTTTTCGTCAGGGGGAGAGTAGTTGTGATACAGATGTTACTCCGGCTCCTCTTCCTCTTCTCTCTTTCATCCTTTCCATTCCTTCCATTTCTTCCACTCTGGTACCCATAGCTCCTATCCCGGTAACAGATTCCTCTACTACAATTTCTCATTTTCCCCATGTATACCACCATCGTTCAGGTACACAGCGTACTATAGTTCCACCCCTGTCAGTGCCAACTTAATGCTCAGATTCTGATGATGTTGATCTGCATATCCCCCTTGTATTGCTAAAGAAAGGTAAAGCTACTTATACGCAACATCCTATTTCTAATCATGTGGCTTACCATCATCTTGCCCTGATTCATCAGGCTTTTGTTTCGTCCCTCTCCCTAGCCGTTATTCTTAAGACATGGCAGGAAGCTTTGGAGATACCTGCTTGGATACAAGCTATGCAAGATGAGATGTCTACCTTGGACAAAAAACACACATGAGATGTTTCCTCTCTCCCTCCAGGAAAGAAAGCTATAGATTCCTGATGGGTCTTCTCGGTTAATCAGAACCAAGATGACAAGATGGAATGATACAAAACACGTTTGGTCGTTCAAGGATACACACAGACTCAGGGAGTTGATTATCAGGAGACCTTTGCTCCTGTATCAAAGATGGACTCCATTCGAGTATTGTTATCGTGTGCTGCTTGCCTGGACTGGGACCTCCATCAATTGAATGTGAAGAATGTGTTCCTCCATGGTGAGCTTGATGAAGAGGTGCACATGAAGTTCCCTTCAGGATTTGTGAAGAAAGAAGCTGAAGAGCTTGTTTATCGCCTAAGGAAATCCTTGTATGGCCTAAAGCATGAGCCTGGTTCGGGAGATTTCTCGCGGTTATGCTCAAGTTTGGATACAAGAAAGCTCAATCTGAACATATCATGTTTATCCGGAGACATGAACAGAGGATTGCGGTTCTCATTGTCTATGTAGATGACATTGTGATTACCGGAAATAACACGGAGGAGATTGCAAATCTTAAAATCCTTCTATGTGCTGAATTTGAAGTGAAAGACTTGCGAAGACAACGATACTTCCTGGGCATCAAGGTGGTTAGATCTGAGCAGGGTATCTTCATATACCAATGGAAGTATATATTGCATCTTCTAAAGGAACTGGTATGCTAGGTCGTGTTCCTGCGAATACCCCTATGGAGAAAAATCACAGGATTAAGGGTGATGGTGATCACATTGATGTATCATGTTATCAAAGATTGGTTGAAAAATTTATATATCTATCTCACACACTCCCTGATATTATGTTTGCGGTCGATATTCTTAGCAGATATATGCATTCACCCAGGATCAGACATCAAGAAGCTGTATATCGCGTGCTACAATACTTGAAGAAAGCCCCAGGTCGGGGTCTCCTATTCTCCAAAAACTACAACTTGAAGATTGAAGTTTTTACTGATGCTGATTGGGATGGATGTCGTGATGACAGAAAGTCCACAACAAGATACTGCATATCGCGTGGAAACCTTGTAACATGGAGCGGCAAGAGGTAGAATATGGTGGCTAGATCAAGTGCAGAGGCAGAATATCGGGCTATGTCTCAAGGCCTATATGAAGGTTTATGGTTGCGTACTGTGTTACAAGATATTGGTTTCTCTGAGACAGTCCACTTCTCCTTGTTATGTGACAATATGACAGTTATTAGTATCGCCCATAACCCAGTCCAACATGACAGAACAAAGCATGTTGACGTTAACCGACACTTTATCAAAGATCACTTGGATAAAAAAAAACGGTGGTCACTCATTTTGTTCGCTCCAAAGATCAATTGGCTGATGTGTTTACCAAAAGCTTGGGGTGTGATGTGTTCATCGATGATATTCAAAAGCTTGGCATGACCGACATCTTCCGACCGACTTGAGGGGAAGAGTTGTAATATATATTTAGTCCAGTCCAAATTGTCGTTATTTGTATTAATCCCGTTTTGGGATATTTTGGTCTTTTCCCTTTTTTAAGGTTTTCCCTTACTCAAGTATATGTATGAGTAAGGTCTTTTGGATAATCAATATCATTATCATTCTCTCCACTATCTTTTCAAAACTTATTTTTTAATTTATCTTTCAATCTCACCTTGATAAGCATAAGCACTAACCACATTTATAACATCATCATCGATAATATATTAATATCAATCATCATATCACTAATCATAATCACTTCAACAATTTTCTTCTTAAACTCCTTATCGACCAATATCTTAACTTTTATACATATTATTAAAATTCCAAACGTACAATAACTTACAGTAATCTTTAATGACTTGATTTTTCATTTCATTTCATTTCTGGACAAGATCTTCATAATGTTTATTTATCTTATAATTATTCTGTCCAAATATTTTTCTCCGTGTAAAATTACAAATTTTATGCAGCAAATATAATCTTAAAACTAGACTAAAATTATCTCTGTTTATTTTTCACCAAATTTATGGGATGACAATTCGGGATAACATCCTAACCCAATATTTAGCCTATTTTTCACCACAACTAGATTAAGCTGTGAGTTCCACTTAAGTGTGGTGTCCAATTAAAAAGGAAAAATGTTAAATGACAACATTACATACAGCTTTGTTAAAGTTACACTCCATTACTCACAAGTAGCGAAGGAATAACTGAAAAAATTCGAATAAAATTTAGCACGCAGACACGTCTATAAGCCATTCTAGCATAGGTTAAGAAATCGATAATATACTTTATTATAATTGCACAATTAATAACAAGGAAAACATTTAAAGGAGAAACTCACTGAAATGTCTTGGAATTCATCCAAATTAGATGCAACCATTTCCCATAGGTAGGAAGTATTAGAAGGTGCGGGAACTGCCTTTCCCTTGATCTTCTTGATCTCAACCTTTTTTATTTCTCGATATAACCGATGGCCTATTATTTCATCATCCTCATACCTAGATAAAAGAAAGAAAATATACAAGAATCTTAGAAATGAAAACAAATATGAATATTTAAACTGACATAATAAAATAAATCATGGGAAGAATTGATAGTTTCAATGAATCATAAGCATCTTACCAGTATGAAACTCCCTGAGAATCACCACCAATCCGGTCTTTCCGGAAAACTGAAAGATGGATACCGTGTTTCAAAGAATCATCAATATAATTCCTAATGTCTTCTTGCTGGAAAGAAATTTTGAAAAACTATCAGTGATTCCATCACTGTATGCATAGTTCAAACATCAACCTCAAGAACATCCAATAACATAGAAGTATCAATAAACTAATTCAAGAACTGAAATGAATAGCCAATAAAATGTATCATATTGATGCTACACGAATCTACAAATGGCAGACGACCGATGCCCTAAGTCGAAGTACAATTAATGCAAGCAACTACACAACACATGCAAATGAAGTTCGATGGTGCAACAATCTGATCCCAGAAATAATCAAGTAATAAAAATTTAATAAGGCTCTAAACAACAATTGCACATTTGGCCAACAAGCATTTACAAGTAAAGAACAATTACAATCTACCACCGAGATGAGGCGCAATTCTGTTCAAGTGCGTAGAATACGCTCCGCAAGTTACAATACGAATAGAGATAACAAATAGAACAACAACATTCAAGCCTTTATCCCACTATAGTGGGGTCGGCTATATGGATCTTTTGTAGCCATTGTGCCCTATATTTTGTCAAAATCTCACTAATACCCAAGTACATCATGTATTTCCTTACAGTTTCATTCCAAGTCTTTATTGGTCTACCCCTCCCTTGTTTAACATGCCTAGTGACTAGACTCTCACAACGCCTAACAGGTTCCTCTAATGATCTCCTTTGTACGTGTCCAAACCATCTTAGACAAGCTTCTCACATCTTCTCTGCAATTGGTGCTACTCCTGTCTTATCCCTGACCCTTTCATTCCTAATTCTATCAAATCTTGTGTGTTCACACATCCACCTAAGCATTCTCATCTCCGCAACTCCCATTTTTTGCTCATGTACAAAATTCACTGCCCAACACTCAGAACATGGAGCATCGCGGGTCTAATTGTTGTACGGTAAAACTTACCCTTAAATTTTAGTGGTACTTTACGATCACATAAGATCCCTGACGCGCCTCTCCACTTCAACCAACCCGCTTGGATTCTATGTGTCACATCTTTATCAATACCTCCGTCTTTTTGAACTATTGATCCAAGATATTTAAAACACTCACTACGGGAAATATCTTGATCACCCAACTTAATAACAAAGTCATTTGTCCTTCTTGTACTGCTAAATTTAAGCTCCATATACTCCGTCTTTGCCCTGCTCAACCTAAAACCCTTCTTTTCTAAAGTATCTCGCCAATATTAAAGTTTTGTGTTTACACCCTCGCACGTCTCATCAACCAAAACGATATCATCCGCAAACAATAACACCAAGGTATTGCTTGTTGGATATGTCTGGTGAGCTGATCTAAGATAAGCGTAAAGAGATAAGGGCTTAAAGTTGAACCTTGATGTAAGCCAACAGTGATAGGGAATTTTTGTGTTAATCCTCCAAATGTCCTCACCCTTATCACTGAATCTGTATACATATCTCTGATTGTGTCAATATAAGATATATTTACACTTTTTTCTAAGACTCTTAATAAGATATCTCTTAGAACTCTATCATAAGCCTTCTCAAGATCAATAAACAATATATGCAAATCTTGTTTTCTTTCTTGATAGTTGTCAATGTGTTTCCTCAAAAGATGTATAACTTTCATGGTCGACCTCCCTGACATGAATCCAAATTGATTCTCCTAGATGTTAGTCTCCCGTCTTTCCATTTTTCATCTTATTTATAGCATCTTTTACTTCTTATACTTGAATTTTACTATAAAACGTTATGTTCTTATATTTCTCTGATTTTTACTTAATTTTTTCAAGTTTAATTCATTATTTTTTATTTCATTATAGAGTTGATAAAAGTATCTTTTTCATCACTTTTTAATATCCACATCAACCGTCAAAACTGTATTTTTCTCATTTTTTAAGCATTTTACTTGACTTAAATCTCTTATTTTTCTTTCTCTAGCTCGAGCAATTTTATATATGTCAAAGGACAACGAATAAACATAACAAATACTTGAAAAAATTAATACCCAAAGAAAACAATGAAAAGAGATACAACATCCATACCAATATTTACTCATGCGTGCGGAGAAAGGATTAGGGATGGGAGATCGAAGGCGGCTCCGTCCTTGATTCGCTTGCGGCACTACGGAACGACTGCGGGTGGGTTGGGGAAGGTAGATCTGGGGGGCTTAGGGCTGTGGGAGGGTGGCTGGCTGTGGGAAGGGCGGTACTAATGGTGCAGTGGTCGGGCGTGGTTGTGGGATTAAGAGGAGATGGCGGTTGGGCTGAGAAGGGGCGGAGTGAGGCCGGAAGGGGCACGGAGGAGGGGTAGCGGGCTGGGGGAGGAAGAACCTGGCGGCGGACAGCAGGACAAAGCCCGGAGTCCGCCGGGGAGACCAACCGGTTGCCAAAGCAGCAACTACCGATCCCTAACATCAGCCGCACAAATGAGTATATATAGGGGAAAAGGAAAATAAGCCTAGGGCACCCGATCGGGCGGTTAATAATGTCTGGGCCGATCGGGGGCCAAACACATCATAAAAATAAAACATAATATATGAATTTGACTCGGAACGACCATCGGGGCACATCTGCGGACTCGAATCTCCCAAATGGATCACCGATCACCTCCTCATGCGGAAGTAGACGTGTGTGTGCCGACGATCGCCATCAACTCCCCGACTTGAAAGCACTCATCTCCGTGAGTGAAAAGTGGCGAGCCTCTCAAGCTCCTCAGCAGAGATTCAAGTGTCATCAGCAATCGGGCGGGCGAGCCAATGGACCCAATACGCGGGACTACCGGACCGCCCGTCGCTGTGAAGTCATGGCTGGCGATCTGACGTGCACCTCCGTAAGCGCGGGTGACTTTCGTAGCAATGTATCTTCGTCTGAACATGGTGCAACTGGAACTGCCGGTTTGGAAGGTGGGGTCCTCCGAGCGGTGCTCAGCCGTCCGCAGCTGCCTGGCATAGTGAGTACAGAGGTGCCAAAGAAGGATGGGGTAAATTGTGGCTCAGGGTAGCTGTGGATAATGAGTCCACATACACTCGCTTCTCGCGGTAAGGAGTTAAATCCTTCACATCGAACACCTGGTGAATTTCCATTGTCAGTAAGATATCAACCTCATAAGAGTCTGCACCAATCCGTCGAGTGACTGTATCGGGGCCCATTCGACGAGCACTTCACTTCTTCGTTGCCCCCTGCGGGCGCCTCTCAGGTCGAAGGCGAATTATAACATGTTCTCCAACGTCAAAAACTTGCTCCCTCCTGTGTAGATCGGCCTGAGCTTTATAAAGTTCATTAGTAGTTGTAATCTTTCTCCAGACTGTCTCATAAAGTGCATGCAAATGATAAACAAATGAGTCAACCGATCAATGATGCGAAAGATGAACCCAAATGTCGACATACACGCATGAGTGATGCATGATGAATACGACAGACACGTTACACGAATATATAACGAGCTCCATGTTGTGAAGGTTCCTAGAAATGGGAGGGTTATCGGGTGGTTTGTCGGGAGGAGTGTAATAAAACTCAGTGAGCGTGTGAAGAGTGACAGAATGACCGTGCGAGACACCAACACTCCAATACGACCTCATAGGGTTCCTAGTATCTCTCAGGAACGTGACGCATCAGGTGGCTCACTAGGAGGTACGTATGAAAATTTGTCGCAAGGCGACAGTCACCTGAGTTGATAATAGAGACATCAATAATAGGATGAGGCACTCAAGTAAGGTGAATGCTGCAAAAAAGCAAGAACCCGTCTGGTGGGTCAACAGACGGTATGTCTACGAACTCATCACGAGTGTGGTAGATCATACGCTCAATTCTCAATACATCGGGAGGATGCTCAAGCGTACCTGAGAAAATCCTGACATACTGTCGCCCTCACGACCTGGTCTCCAAAGCAAAATAAAGGACGTGCACTGGAGAGTGTCAATAAGTCGGTGCTCACAATGACTCGCTCAATGGGATGTCAATATCACGGGGAAGTGGTGGTTCATCAGGTGGCTTGTGAGGGGGTCATTAAAAAACCCGTCAGTCAGGTCATGATCCTCCAAGTGAATGCTACTAATAAGGGTAGTGTCCCCAAAAGTGGGTGGGACACCCGCCAAGATATCGTCACGAGGCTCGAGCCTCTCGGTCATAACATGACTTGAAATAAGGCTAAGGGGAGAGCAAGAGAAATTTGTACTCAAGTGGGGGTCAACCGCCTTGGTGTCAAGAAAAGGGTCTATAACCAAGGGGGTAACGAGGCCAACATAAGGTATAGAAGATGGTTCGACCATCACAACGTCACTGGGCCGCTCAGCCTCACTCTCGTGACCAAACTCACTAGGCGTGTTAATGACGCCCTTCATCTGTAGTACAAGGACAGAGTCAGAGTCTGCTTCAAAGTCACGTGGGCACGTCAGCTCATCAAGAAGAGTACAAGGACAGATGGCAATTCGCTCATGCCTATGGGAGTGCTACACGGATCGATGGTTTGACTTAAATCCTGATGTGTCCCTTATTGGTTCCCCCTAGGGCAGATTTCAAGCGATCCATTTGAGCATGTACGTGATCAAATTGATCAAGAACTAATCGTTGAAATTTGGCTTCGGGTATCTTTACTGGTGGAACAATGAGGGGTCCAAACGTGTGAAGTTACCCACATAGTGGTGACCTCTATAGGGATCCAGATAGTCATCAAAATGCTCGTTTCTAATAGAGTTGCGACGTGTCAGAGGGTGAATGTGATCCCTGCGAGGGTGTGGCGATGAGCGAGAGTGATCATCAGAATAGGATGATGATATCTCCGGAGGGGCTCTACGAAGATCCTCAACTCTACCAACATCAAGTCGTGGCGTGGTATAGTGATGATAACGTGAAGTGCTAGAATCATAGCAATCGTCTCTAGTAAATCGCGGCGAAGGGTCGACACGATATCTAGAATGAGCGAAATGCGAATACGGATGATCATAATAATATGTCATGGGATACTACCTATAGACTCCACTACTGCGTATATATGATGCGGCGCTAACAAAACCTAGCTCTGATACTAATGATGCAGCACGAGTCTACAGATGACGAACGACTGATGCCCTAAGTCAAAGTACAATTAATGCAAGCGACTACACAACACATGCAAATGAAGTTCGATGGTGCAAACAGTCCGATCCCAGAAATAATCAACAAGTAAAAAAAAATTAATAAGGCATTAAACAACAATTGCAAATTTGACCAACAAGCATTTACGAGTAAAGAACAATTACAATCTACCACCGAGATGAGGCGCAATTCTGTTCAAGTGCGTCGAATACGCTCCGCAAGTTACAAAGAATAGAGATAACAAATACTCATGATAAATTAATACCCAAATCAAGAGTCTTTACCAAAGCAAACAATGAAAAAAGATACAACATCCATACCTATATTTACTCATACGTGTGGAGACGGGATTAGGGATGGGAGATCGAAGGCGGTTTCGTCCTTGACTCGTTGGTGTGGCCATGGAACAGCTGCGGGTGGGTTGGGGAAAGTAGATTTGGGGGGCTTAGGGCTGCGGGAGGGTGGCTGGTTGTGGGAAGTGTAACACCTCATCTTAGTTTAACAATAAATCAGTCGTCCGGCCGGGTCCAGCGATAAGCAGTAAACTAATAAACAATATTAAAACTAGTACATAGCAGACATAAATAAAAAGAACTGGAATGTAAACTTACCGCGGAAGTAGAACATGCAACTAAGGGTAAAAGTGTATCTCAAAAAGCTGAAATCACAGAGCCACTAGAAAGATGAAGAACCAAATAACTGAATATCTGAAATACTATAGCATGTCTACTACAAAAAAAACTCTTAAACACTAACATTACAAGTATCTGATACTAAGCAGTACGGTACTAAAAGTAAAGCAACTGAAAGGGAATACAAACTATAGGAGCGACTCCATAAACACGCTCATCCTAGACACAATCTCTTACCTGAGTCTCATGTAAAAACATATCCAAAAATGGGTCAGTCCAAAGGGAGAGTAAGAAAAACTATTCATCTTAGTGACACTAAAATTATTTGAAAAAAAATGTATGCATGCTTTTTGAAATAAGTTTTATACTATAAAAAAACTATATGCTAGTGTATTGTAGAAAGTAGCGAACATGCAAGAACAAACGGATAGACTTTTGAATAATTGAAATTTTATTATCCAAAAAAGATATCATTTACAAAGGTATGACCTCCCTTATATAGAATGGAGGAGATATGAGAGAGTATAAACAAACAATGTGAGACTAAACATATACAGGGCAGAGCGGCTAGAAATAAAGGAGACCGCACAGGCCGCGCGGTTAGACAGATGGGTTAACCGAACGGCAACTCCAGCAGGATAAGAACAAGCCGCAATGTGAGTCCGATAGACCGCCCGGTCTCCAAGCACCAGAGGAGACCGCCAGACCGCTCGGTCAACAAACCGCCAGACAAGACCGCAACGCCGCCCGGTCTAATACTTCAACACTCCCCCTCAAGCTGGAGCATAGATATCAATCATGCCCAGCTTGTCACAAATGTGGAAGAAGGAAGTAGAGACCGGCTTGGTGAAGATATCTGTCAATTCCTTGTCAGAGGTGACAAACGGAGTACAAATCTGTTTCTTCAAAATCTCTTCCCGAATGAAGTGACAGTCAACCTCTATATGTTTTGTTCTCTCATGGAAGACCGGATTCCTGGATATGTATATAGCGGCCTTGTTGTCACAGAACATAGGGAGAGGATAGTCATATACCTCGCCCAGGTCAAGCATGAGAGCCCGCAACCACTTTAACTCACACGTGGTTGACGTTATACTCCGGTATTCGGCTTCTGCACTGGATCTGGAGACAACAGACTGTTTCTTGCTCTTCCAACTCACAAGATTAACTTCAACAAAGGTACAAAAACCTGATGTGGATTTACGATCGCCTTTGTCATCCGCGTAACTTGAATCTGAGTAGGCATCAACCCTCAGATGACCATTCTTCTGAAGGATTAACCCTTTGCCTGGTGCTGCTTTGATATACTCTAAAATCTTCAGGGCAGACTGAAGATGGCACTCCCTGGGAGCTTGCATAAACTGACTGACCTTGCCTACAGCATAGGCGTTGTTGGGTCTAGTCACCGTGAGATAGATGAGTTTGTCTACCAAACGTCTGTACCTTGTGACATCAGATAGAAGAGGCGAGTCATCCATCCACGTTTTGTCTTCTCCAATAGCCATGGGAAACCGAGCCGGTTTGGCACCTGTCAATCCTGCTTCTTGTAGAAGATCAAGGACATACTTCCGTTGGGAGAGAACCAACGAGTCAAGTTTCCGAGAGATTTCTATCCCCAAAAAGTATTTCGGGGAGCCCATATCCTTCGTGACCAAGTGTCGACGGAGGTGCTTCTTCGTCAAGTCCACCCCATCTCGGTCATCGCCAGTAAGAAGAATATCATCCACATATACTGCCAAAACCACCAGTCCCGAGGCCATTTTGCGAATGAATAAGGAGTGATCGGTCGAACTCCTTCAGAAGCCGATGGTAGCCACAATGCCACTGAATTTGTCGAACCACGCCTGAGGGCTCTGCTTTAGGCCATAAATGGCCTTCTTCAAATGACATACGCGTGTCTCCCCCTGAGCAACATACCCAGGAGGTTGCTCCATATAGACGTCCTCCTGAAAATCGTCATAGAGAAAGGCATTCTTCACATCAAGCTGGGAAATAGCTCAATCCCGGTTAACAACCACAGAGAGAAGAACCCGGATGGTGCTGAGGCGAGCAACAGGAGAAAAGGTATCAAAGTAATCAATGCCGTAAGTCTGAGTGAAGCCCTTGGCCACCAGCCGGGCCTTGTAGCGATCCACAGTGCCGTCGGGGCGAAATTTCACAACGAAGACCCAGCGACAGCCAACCACATCAGTGCCCACGGGAGGAGGAACAAGGGTCCAGGTACCTCTTTCAATAAGAGTAGTCATCTCCTCATCCATGGCAGACTTCCAATGAGGGAGAGCAAGCCCTCCTGGTAAGTGCAGGGAGTAGGAGTAGCGGAGATAGCCAAGGCAAAACACCTGCGAGAGGGAGAAAGCCGACCATAGGAAACCAACTGCCGCAAGCGTGTGTTGAGTACACCCCGCCCGCACCCCTTTGCGAAGAGCAATGGGAAGATCCAGGTCGACGGGTGCGTCAGCGACCGAGCGTCCGTGGCGGAGAAGGCTGGCCCGGGACTAGAGAGAGACGGCGGCGGAGAGGAGGGTGGAGGGGTGGGTGGGGAGACGGACTGGGAAGGAGACGGTGGAGGAGGAGACGGAGGTGGGAAGACGTCGAGAGGCGTGGAGGGAACGGAGAGATCAGAAGGAATAGAAGAGGTAGGAGAGAAATAGGAAGCATTCTCGAAAAAAGTCACATCCCGCGAGACAAACTGCTTGCGGAGAAGGGGGTCAAAACAGCAAACCTTTTTGAGTGGTAGAGTACCCCAAAAAGACACACTTGGTGAACGGGGGGAAAGCCTGTCGCGGGTAGCGGAGGAGCGTGAACAAAAGCCGTACAACCAAAGACACGGAGAGGGAGAGGAAAAGGTTCCTTGTGGGGTAGAGAATGGAGAAGGGGTCTGGTCGTGGAGAACTGTGGAGCGAGGCGGATTGATGAGATAGCAGGCGTAGCACAGCGTAGCCCCAATAGGAGCGAGGGACGTGCATCTCGTCATGAGAGTACGAGCAACATCAAGCAGGTGACGGTTTTTACGTTCCGCCACCCCATTCTGCTGGGAGGTGTAAACACAAGTCGTTTGAAGAAGCATGCCATTGGTGAAAGAAAGAGGAGAACTCATGATTAAGATATTACTTGACATTATCAGAACGTAAAACTTTAATAGAAATTGCAAATTGAGTCTGAATCATAAAATAAAATGAATGTCAAACAGAAAAGAGTTCAGAGCGATATTTTAATAGATACACACCCAGATGCATCGTGAAAAATCATCTATAAAAGTGACAAAATAGGAACTACCCCCAACCAACAGTGAGGTAGGAGCCAGACCCCAGACATCAGAATGAATAAGATCAAACGGGCGAGAGGAGCCACGGCCTTGCTTCGGTGGGAAGGAAGAGCGATGATGTTTGCCAAGCCGACACGCATCACAGTTGAGCGGAGAACTGGTAGGGGGTAAGTGGGGCAGAAGCTGTCGAAGAATCCGAGGAGGAGGATGGCCAAGGCGAAGATGCCACTGAAGGAGATCTGTAGAAGAGGAGTAGGCGGACAGAGCGGAAACATCGTCGAGGAAGTAGAGGCCGCCGCTCTCAGTCCCAGTAGCAATCGTCCGCTGGGTTCTCGGGTCCTGAAAAGAACAAGTAGTTGGAGTGAATAAGACGGAGCACTGAAGTTGCCGGCATAAAGTAGTAACTGATAATAAATTGCACGGGAACTTTGGGACATAGAGGGTGTCCTCCAAGCAAAGCGATGGGGTGAGTTGAACAATGTCAGTCCATGAACCGGGACGGTGAACCATCCGCCACACGAACGGGGGTAAGCGGTCATGTGTCTCAAGACGGGAGAAGCAATGAGGGTTGCCAGTCATATGATTTGTAGCACCGAGTCAATCGGCCATTTACCTTGGTAACGACGTGGGCACTACCTGACGTCGTGGCCATAGAGGCAGACGACCGAGAAGAGGCGGAGGCCGAAGAAGGAGCATCACCGGAAGGGCGAAGATGAGGATGTTTCTGCCAGCAGCGGTCAACAGAATGGTCGGTACGACCACAGTGAGAGCAGTGGGGAAGCGGAGAAGAGGAACCGGGATGAACCCCGTCCGCCGGAGTGGCCGCGGCCACTAGGTCCCCCCCTCTGAGCTTGGTGAGCAAAGGAGTCCTGGGAAGGGGGTGAGGCCAACAGAGGCCGCTGCAGCAGCGAAGTAAACAGCGGCAATGCGAGCTGCGGTAGCATCCAAAGTGGGAGATTCCGCCTCACCCAGGATCTGCTGGCGGATCAGATCATAGGAATCGGGAAGACGGAGAGATAACAAACAACCAGGAGTTACTGGAAGTGTTTGTGATGTTCGGCCAAGTCCGCGGAGAAGGGGCGATTCTGGAGGATTTCAGCACCAAGAGCCTGAACCTGCTGATAAGCCGCAGCAGGAGACATGGAAGGGGCGGGCGAAGAGGTCCGCATAGAGAGTATAAATGCGGGACGTCTGGCCCCCCTTCGAATAGAGGGCAGCGAGGTGAAGCCAGGCGGCCTTGACCGTCTCATCATGGCGAATGACGGGAAGGCACTCATCAGAAAGGCTGTTGGCCAGCCAAGTGCGGACTAGAACATCACTCGCATCCCAATCATCAAACCCATGAGAGTTACGAGGAGGAGGGTCATCGGTGAGGTGATGACGCTTGCGCTGAGAGCGAAGGAGAAAAGTGAAAGAAACGCTCCAATCGGATAGTTGGAGCCAACAAGCTTAGAAAGGGTGTCAAGGTTGCCCGAAGGAGGAGGAGAAGGAGGAGCTGCAGGAGTGGTGGAGATAACGGGGGTGGTGAGACCGGAAGTAGTCATAGAACACAGCAAGAAACCGCAACGGATAAAAAAGGAAGAAGCCGCGCGAACACAAGCGGCTAGAAAGCAGCCAAAGGCACAGAGGGGAAGAGGTCGCGTGGACTGAAAAGGTCGAGCGAACAGAAGAGAAGACGGAGCAAGAGGCAGCGACAACAACAAGTCGCAAGTCGGGCGAACAGAAACAGGTCGTAACGACTAGGAAGTCGGAGAGGCAAGAAGGAACCAGGTGCGCGGCGACAACAAACCAGGTCGCGGCGACGAATAGTAGCAGGAGAAGAGAACCAAGGAGAAGCAAGCCGCGCGAACAGGGCAGCGGACAGAAACAAGCCGCGCGAACAGGGCAGCGGACAGAAGAGAAGGCAAGCCGCGAAGACAGGTCGCGGAAAGCAGAAAACAAGCCGCGAGAATCAGAGAGCGCACACAATCAGGAGGAAAAGACCGTGTCCTCTGATACCATGTAGAAAGTAGCGAACATGCAAGAACAAACGGATAGACTTTTGAATAATTGAAATTTTATTATCCAAAAAAGATATCATTTACAAAGGTATGATCTCCCTTATATAAAATGGAGGAGATATGAGAAAGTATAAACAAACAATGTGGAACTAAACATATACAGGGTAGAGCGGCTAGAAATAAAGGAGACCGCACAGGCCGCGCGGTTAGACAGATGGGTTAACCGCACGGCAACTCCAGCAGGATAAGAACAAGACGCAATGTGAGTCCGATAGACCGCCCGGTCTCCAAGCACCAGAGGAGACCGCCAGACCGCTCGGTCAACAAACCGCCAGACAAGACCGCAAGGCCGCCCGGTCTAATACTTCAACATGTATTAAGCACGCTTTTCTAAAATAAGTCTAGCAAGATAAATATCTATTCTAATTAATCAGTTAAGCACAATTACTCAAGTTCCGAAAATCTGGTTGACTATGAGTTTTTAAGTTTCGGTCTATGCTTGAGTTCTAAATAACTTATGGTTGTCCTTCTTTAAAGCTCTAGGCAGAGTAGCTTCTATCGCGCATTTCTAGTCTAACGATCTGAGTCTCACTAATGAACTCAGGTGTTCTAGTGCCTCGCGGACACAGACTCGAATCTACTAATCTTCTAAAACGGGGATAACATCTCTCAAAACTTAGAGACTCATAAGTTACACTATGTCTTATGAGAAAGATAGCGCGCCTCTATCTAACACAGGAGGAGATCTCAAACTTGCCTGTTAAACATCTTTTATCTAATGCTACTCTGCTTGCGAACATATTTGTGTACAAAGGGCAGTTTATCATATCGACTTAATCGGTCAAAAAACAAATTCATGAATTTAATATTTCCTGTACGTAAATCCATACGAGTGAAAAACTTCCGTAAATTATATTAATTTTGGGGTCTAATTACTTGAGCAATTTAGAAGTTGATGATATTCTACATATACTGACTGGATGATTACAGAATTACAAATATCTAACTATAATAATAATTTTATGCCACTATAATAAATTCTATTGAGTTCGACAAACATTTACATGCAAGCTATTTGATATGTCTAGCCTAGAAGAATAAGAGTTTCTTACTGTGATACTTCGTCGCTCGTATACATGACGCGGCGGCATCGCTTTTGTGTTACTTCAAAATGCTAAAAGCTCTCTTTCTGATTCTCCCTACAACCCTAAAGGAGCAGATAATGTTATAAACACCACTTATAATTTTAGGGCATACTAGTACACAATGAAGGAGAGGAGTTTACCACTTCTTTAACGTCGACGAGTTTACACCTTTCTCCCAAAATTGTAAGAATTACACAAAGATCGGCAATCTCTACACGAGGATGAGTCGATCTCTCTATATTCTACAAATATAGGTGAACTCAACATTTAATATCATGCCTAAGGGGAGAAAGTACTATGATCTCTTAGAGATCGAGATATACACTAATTGAAATAATCCAAGAGCACATTCCCTTACCTTAACTGAAAGTAATGGGAACAGGGCTGGCTAGAAATATCCCCTGCAGAAAACCCAATGGTTGGAAGGCTTCAACGACTCGAAGGACTAAAGAAATCTGGAAAGATAAGGCCTACTGGATCGATTTTTGGTTGATGGACTGGCCGCTGGGAGTGCTTCAGTGATTAGGGTTGACAAAACCAGGAAAGGTAAAGGGGCATCAACTGTTATGATAGGAAACCTAAAACGAAACCGCAGTTCACTGCTTACCAGCGCAAAATCGGGGACATCCGACGATTGACAGGGAAACCCTAACGAAATTGCTCGTCGAGAGCTTCCCGTGAAGGAGGTGTCGTCAACTGAGGGTGTAGAGGGTAGCAGGGACCTCGACTCCGGGCTAGGAGGCGAGGAAGGAGCGCGGGTCTTACGGATGGCACCGTCGGCTGTCGTCTGCGGGGAGGAAAAGAGAGCGGGCGTGAGAGAAAAGGAGCTAAGCGTCGGTTCCTGCGATTCGTGGGGGGTGCAGGTTTTTAATACACTTAGCGTTATGGAAAGTGTATTTGTCGTGTTATTAGACGCATTTACATTAGTCCCACATCATGTACCGCTACAGTTATGCTATTTCATTTTAATATAAAATAAAGGGTGAGACCTCAATATGAGGTACTCAGTTTTCCTCCCAAACCCCGTAACATGGTATCAAAGCAAGGTGGGAGACTTCATCCAGGACATAGACACCACCACGCAGCTTCCCTCTACCAATAATACGGCTCGTCGACTGTTCCTGGAAAATGCAACCAGAAGAGGTGAATATAGCAATACAATTCAAATCAGTTGTAAGCTTACTAATAAACAAGAGATTGTAGGCAGATTGAGGGACAAGCGCCACTGAGGAGAGTGGCATGTCAGGTGTCACATTGCAGCTACCAAACCCAACGATAGGTACAGTGGAGCCATCCGCAACAGTAATGAGGCTCCACTATGAGGTTTGTATGAGTGAAAGATACCTGAGGAACTAGTTAGGTGATCAGAAGCACCAAATCAGCTAGCCACTGGACCGGCCGTTGTGAGGTACAAACAGGCTGAATGGTTTGAGCCACAGCTGCACTATGAGTCGGTGAGTCAACGTGTAGAGCCTGCAGACGCCGATAATCATCTTTGGATATTTCAACAGTGCGCGATCCCAGAGGTATAGCAGTGGAGTCCGCCATGTGTGTTGACCGAGGTGGAGGAGGTTTGGAGGCCCATTCTGGCTTCCCATGAATCATCCAACATGTATCCTCTGTATGTCCTCGGCGCCCGCAATGGGCACAATGTCGCGTATCTGAGTCACGACCACGGCCAGAGCGCCGCCCCCCCCCCCCCCCCCGACTAGATCCCATACCTCCGTCGTGAGGCAAGAGTCATCGACTCGCCGGAAGACGTATATAGAGCAGATGACGAGATACCTATAGAGCCAGCCTTAGTAAGTTGATGGTACACACTAGCAGTCTAAAGTATAGTAGGACTGGCGAGCATTTCAGTCTTCGTTGTGGAGAAGTGAGGATCCAATCCATTCAATAGCCATAGGAGCACAAGGTGTTCACGTTGAGCCTGATGCCCTTCCCGGGAAGAGGGAATCTCCCAAAGATCCAAGATCTCATCGGCGAGAACCTTCCATTCGGCAGAGTACTCGGTAATAGGACGCGCGCCTTGGCGTAGTTCAGCGATCATGGGGAAGAGTTCATCAAGACGAGAGAGGTTGTTCGCCTGAGAAAACATCATGTGAAGAGTGCCTCATAGTTCCCTGGTGTTGTCGCAGTTCTTGCACATTTGCTGGACTGAGGGATCCATAGAACTCAGGAGGAGCAAAGATGCGACAATCATCGTTATACCAGTCGTCATGTTCGGTACTCCCCACAGCATGGGTTGAGAGACGAGTAAGATGGTGTGTACGGCGGATGCCTGCAAGAGACATAGTAACCCCCTTCTTCCATAACTGAAAATTGGAGGAGGTAAGGATCGTAGTTGCAATCCTCGCGTTTGGAGGAAAGGAGTTAGTAGAATCCCCGGAGGGAACCGGCGGTGGGGCGGTACTTGTTACGGAGGAATTCATGGCCCAGAACAAAGGAGCAGAAGCAGCGGAAGGGAGGAACAGTAGAGGCAGCGACAGTAGAAGCCACAGGAGAGGCAGCGACAGTAGAAGCCGCAGGAGAGGCAGTGACAGTAGAAGCCACAGGAGTAGAAACCTTCCGGCAGAGGCAGCGACGGTAGAAGCCGCAGGATGCGGCGGTGGTAGGGGCTACGGAAGGCAGCAGGCGTTGATAGGAGTGTCGACGCATCTAGGGTAGACGGCCGACATCACCTCGCTGCGGAGGCATGTCGTCGTCGTGTCCGTGAGACGGGCAGAAGAGGTCGACCGCTGGTATCGAGCGGAGCGGGAGCGAGAACGAGTGTGGCGAAGCGGGATCGAGCGGAGCGGCGTGCGGGATCGAGGGACAGAGAAATAGAAATTAAGGTTTCTTTTGCTCCGCGGCTTCCACCGAATTCCTGGATCTTCATTATCGTCATGGTCATCCGTCTATGCAGGTCATGCGTCGTCTGTATCCTGAGCTTGAGAAAGTTTCTCATCTCAATTGTGAGTCTTGTTTGTTTGCTAAACTCTACAGAGTTAGCTATAGTACTCGTCTTGATGTTCGTGCTTCTGCACCTTTTGATTTACTTCATTCAGATATTTGGGGACCGTGTCATATTCCTACGTTGTTAGGGCACAAGTATTATATCACTTTCATTGAAGATTTTTCTCGTACAACTTGGGTGTATCTAATGAAAAATCGTTCTGAGCTACTTCTATTTTTCAGCATTTCTGGAATGAAATATTTACTCAATTTTTTGTCCGTATTAAATGTCTTCGTACTGATAATGACCGGAAATATCTGTCTCGGTTCATGTCTCTCTTTCTTTCTGACAAAGGCATCATCCACCAAACTAGCTGCCCGGCTATCCCTCAATAGAATGGTGTTGCCGAACGCAAAAATTGGCATCTCTTTGAAGTCACCGGGCAATCCTTCACCACAGACACGTACCCAACCACTTCTGGGGTGATGTCATACTCACTGCTGCCTATCTTATTAATCATCTTCCCACTCACATCCTTCAGGGGAGACACCCTACCACACTCTCTATCCTGACCATCACAGTCACCCCCTTCCCTTGAAGGTCTTTGGGTGTGTTTGCTATGTTCGGGACGCTCGTCCCTCTGTCTCCAAACTTGATTCTCGTGCCCTGAAATGCATCTTCCTCGGCTACTCTCGGACCACTAAAGGATATCGGTGTTACTCTCCTGATCTCCGCCGATACATTCTTTCTTCTGATGTCGTCTTCCGGGAGACCCACTCGTATCCCTTTCCTGGATCCTCCCATCCTGATCCCTCTCTTGATACTCACTTGGTCCCCATGCATGACCCTGCTCTCATTTCACCGACTGATGCGTTCTCCCCTTTGTGGGGGCAGGTTTACTCCTGTCGCTCTTCTGATAGTACAGTGGTGCCACCACCTCAGCCTACCTCGGTTACCGATGATACGACGATTGTTCCTCGGAAGACCCGGCTACGGCCCCTACTACCATCACGCCAGCCAGCCCAGAGGTTCCTATTGCACTCCGAAAAGGAGTTCGGGCATGTCGGGAGCAACCACTCTATGTTAGCTCGTACCAGGGCTTGTCTGCATCTCATATAGCGCTGCACTCGACTCTCGATCGATATCGTCTACCCTCTACCGTGTCGGAGGCTAAGGCTCATCCTGGTTGGATGGCAGCCATGCGTGATGAATTGAACGCTCTCCAACAGAATCATACATGGGACCTGGTTCCCTTACCTTCCGGCAAGAAGGCAATTGGATGCAAATGGATCTACTCTGTCAAGGTGCATGCGGACAATTCACTGGACCGCCTGAAAGCCCGATTGGTTGTCAAAGGTTATGCTCAGACTTATGGCGTGAACTATGACGAAATATTCTCTTTGCATCCTACTTTCTCTCGCCACCTTCCACCAGTGGACATTACACCAGTTGGATATCAAGAATGCTTTTGTCCATGGGCTCCTGGATGAATAAGTGTATATGGAGCAACCACCTGGGTTCGTTGCTGGGGGAGAGCGTACCTAGGTGTGTCGTCTCCTCGCCTCCTTATATGGATTGAAGCAATCCCCTCAGGCTTGGTTTGCTCGGTTACGTGTCGTTGTTACCCAGTTCGGGCTTACCAAGAGTACTAAAGACTCGTCTCTCTTCTATCAGAACTCCTCGGCTGGTACTATTCTGCTACTAGTATATGTTGATGATATTGTTATCAATGGCAGCAACTCTGAAGGGATATCAAATCTCAAAGCATTCTTACACTCTAATTTCCAAACAAAAGATCTTGGCACATTGCGGTATTTCCTTGGGATTGAGGTGACTCAAGATGACCACTCTCTCTTTATTTGCCAACGCAAATATACTCTCGATCTTCTATCTGACCTTGGGATGACTAACTGTGGTCATATGGATTCCCCACTGGAACCAGGAGAAAAGAGTCTTCATGCCGAAAGCAAACTGTTTGATTCACCAGAGAAGTACCGTCGAATAGTTGGAAAATTAAACTATCTTACCATGACTCGTCCAGACATTGCTCGCGGTAAGTAAGGTAAGTCAATTCATGGCGGCCCCAACTATGTCTCAGTGGAATTCTGTTCTTTGGATTGTCAGATATGTGAAGAAGGATCCTGGTTTGGGAATTGCATACAAAAGTCGAGGTCATTCCAATCTAGAGGCATACAGTGATTCTGACTGGGCAGGATGCTTAGCCACTCGAAAGTCAACCACGGGATTCACTGTCTTTATGGGTGGTAATCTCATCTCCTGGAAGAGCAAGAAACAAACCACAATTGTCAGATCTAGTGCAGAGGCAGAACATCGTGCTATGTCCCACACTGTTGCTGAGATCATGTGGGTGAGGCAAATTCTCTGTGAAATTGGGTATCCGTTCAAGATCCAACTCCTCTATGGTGTGACAATCAAGCTGCAATCCAGATAGTCACTAATCCTGTGTTTCATGAGCGCACGAAGCACATAGAGGTCGACTGCCACTTTGTTAGAGAGAAGTATGAAGAAGGCCTTATTTCTCTCAAACATGTGAAAACCGGTGACCAAGTTGCAGACATTCTTACGAAAGGGGTTACGGGGACTAGAATGAACTATATAGGTAACAAGTTGGGTATGGGAAGTTCCCACGATCCAACTTGAGGTGGAGTGTTATTTGTCGTATTATTAGACGCATTTACATTAGTCTCACATCATGTAGCACTACAGTTATGTTATTTCATTTTGATATAAATAAAGGGTGAGACCTCAATATGAGGTACTTAGTTTTCCTCTCAAACCCCGTAATAGAAAGAAAAATCGGGGAGTTACGGGGTCACGAAAAATGAGTGGCTTATCTTAAATAAAATGGCGTAAGCGGAACTTGGGGGGGGGGGGGGGGGTTAGGGATTTTGAAACCTCTGGCACGAAGAGAAAACCACGCCCCTTCAGTTTCACTAAGGAAATTAATTAACTAATTCAATGTCATTGATAATGTCAGTTCACAACACCACCTAGGGATAATTAAACGCTACGCCGCGCGCAAACAATGGATGCGCCAACTAACTTCTGACGACTAGATTAAATTTATTAATCAACAAACAAAATTTTAATCAAGCTGACATCGTACCGTGACAAAACACTGGCTCGATCAAAATCGCTTGAGGTCGAATCCTGAAATTTCAAAGTTTTTTTGTGTTAAATTACGGTTGTTATAAGAAGGGGACGGGACTGATGGTGTGGTGATTGGGCGTGGCTGGGGGATTGAGACGAGATGGCGGCTGGGCTGGGAAGGGGTGGTCGGCCCGGGGAAGCTTGGATCTGTGGTGGAGGATGGGGATCGGGACTGGAGTGACGGGAGAACCTAGCAGTAGTAGCAACACAAAGCCCGGAGTCCGCCCGTGAGACCAGTCGGTTGCCAGAGCAACGACTACTGATCCCTAATATCGGCCGCACAAATGAGTATATATAGGGGGAAAAGAAAAAAATAAGCCTGGGACACTTGATCGGGCAGCTAATAATGTCCGGGCCAATCGGGGGTCAAACACATCATAAAAAATAAAATATAATAAATGAATTTGGCTTGGAACAACCATCCGAGCGCATCCGCGGACTCGGATCGCCCAAATGGGTCGCCAATCACCGCCTCCTGCGGAAGTAGACGCGCGTGTGCCGACGATCGCCAGCACATCCAAGAAGAGTTTTAACAAAAATTCTGGGATGCCATTTAAAAAACATGTTTCCCTATTGGCACGGCTAAAATATTTGATAGATTAGTCAATGTTGCACCTGTTAGGCATTGTGAGAGTTTAGTCTCTAGGAATATTAAACGGGGGAGGGGTAGACCAATAAAGACTTGAAATGAAACTATAAGAAAAGACATGATGACGTACTTAGGCATTAGTGAGATTATGAGTAAAGATAGGGCACAATGGCGACAAAGGATCCATATATCCGACCCCACTATAATGGGATAAAGGCTTGAGTGTTGTTGTTGTATTCAATGCTGCACAGACTAGAGTTAGAGGTATATATATTTGAACAGTAGCGTACATATAGTACAATATAATTAAGTTAAATAATGCTGCTCTTTTTCAGCATTAAACAAAACAATTATGTTTCACCAATAGATTTCTATCAACAATTTTATTATTTTTTAGCAGTCAAAAAGTTTATCTTAGCAAAGAATCCACATAAACTCAGTGCATGTAGCTCCAGCTAATGTTGCGTCCTGAGTAAAGGTTAAATTCAATCTTATCCCATTTACAGAAACGTTATTTTCATGACTAAAATTTGATACCATCAGAATACATTCGAGAGAATTTAACCACTGCTCTAAACAATATTTTGCCAGTAGAAAACGTCTTAACCAGAAAATTTTGGGAAAAGCTTTGAAGACATGTTTATTTCTGAATTTTAAAGCATCTGCTCAGTAAAATAACATTTCCTGCTTTCGCTCCTATGAGAGGCAAAGGACGTCAAAGAACAAATAAAATGGTCATGAGTAGATGAATTCACACAAGTGTGTACAATGTTGAGGTGAAGTGATGCAGTGCAAACTGCAAAATCTAATTATCAGCCTTGAGTTTTAGTTCATGTAAATTTAGTCAGTCGCTAACATCTCGTGTTTATTTTGCAATCCTTAAATCATTTGAAATTATTGAGGAAAAATAATTTTTTATCAACATGGACATCTTCTGTCAATGTTTTGGTAATAGATTTTCAAAGAAATTGTACAAATAAGTCATAGATTGTAATTTATTTAAGAGCTTAAATATGGAATAAAGAAAAATCATTTATTTGCCTCCTCTCCATGAAATAATTTCTCACCTCCACCTAGCTATCAGGTTTGTTCTCTTATGGGGACGTGGAATAGAGAAAACTCTTGTATTTGAAGGAGCTCAGGGGTGAGGTTATTTGAACTCGTGTATGTTTGGCTGATAAAAGAATGAAGGTTTGTATAACAGTAAAATAAAAATACAAAACAAAATATAAATGATGTAGAACAAATCCGAAGGAGTCTAGAATGTTGAGAAAATGTCTACCAATCAGATGCTAGTAAAAGTAAATGATACACAATGGAATGCAATAAAAGTACGACTTTATCAATCTGACTTAGATTTTTTTATCACAAACTTCAGAGAAGTACAACCTAAAGTTGATTAGGATGGAGATATGGAAATAAATATGGAGATAATTCATATGATTCAAAAGTTATGCCACTATAAGCAAAAACTTAAAGATCTAAGAACAAAAATAATAATTGATGGGTAAAGACCTCACGGATTCTAACCAAGATTCATGCAACCAGGGGATAACTGAAGCTTTCCTCTATGAATTAGTTCTCCGCCAAGTTGGATCATTTTGTGAAGTCAATCTCCTCTAAATGATCTTCTTCCTTCTTTGGAAGTCCTTTACCACTCAATACTCATATGTACTCGTGATATTTTACTAAAGTGGAAGAGAAAGCAAGAGATTAGCAAAAGTTCGAATTTCATTCACAAAGTAGGTCATACAATACCATGACAACTTAAGAGCCTCTCAATTTATTGACTTTGCAAGAACATAAGTCAAACATAAGTTAGAGATGTTGATGGAGATCGTTATCAGATTACGGGTTGCAAGTCGGCAGGGCCCACTTTTGTATATTCACGCAAGAGGCAATGATCGGATCGGCGATCCGAGACCGCGAGAGCGTCCGGCTCGTCGCGCTATTATTTTTATGTATTTTATTTTATTTTTTGGATTTTATTTTTGGTGTTTTAGGGCCCTGAGCGTAACGGCCAATCACAGTCGTTCACGCCCGATGCCCAACCGCCCCCTCTTATTATAAATAGGGGCGGGTGCTGCAGTTTATTTTCATTGTAAATTTTGTGAGAAAATCCAAAATTCATGGTCCTTCATGGTGCGACGCCGCGAGCCCGGGGTACGAAGCCTTGAATTTATTTTTGGTTAATTTATATTTTATTCGTCCAACCACCCCCTATCCGTCTAATTTCCTTCCCAACCACAGATCCCCCACATCACTTACATCTGGTCCGCAAGCCCCACGTCTTTGTCTCCTTTTTGCCTACTTGCAACACCTCAGTTCCCCGCTCTTCTCCTCCCACGCAAAGATATGCATCTCTTGTTCCTCCTCCACCAGAATACAACGTCAGCCGCCGCCTCCTATCCCTGCAATCCACGACATTCCAAGTAGTCAAGTCATTGTTCGTAAGCTTACACCATAACCTCCCTCCCACTGTAAACCACGATTTCCCCTTCGACAGTTTCCAGCATGCCCAATCGCCCTATTCTTCTTCCTTCCCTACTGTTCACCCCTGTTCCATCTCAAAACCGACCAACCTCTTCATTTCCTTAGTCTGTAGAAGCAGCCGAGAGTCACGTTCCCCAATGAAAACCCATGTTCCTCTTCCTCTCCCATTTTTGTCCTGGAACCACCAGCAACAGCCCTAGCGACGACAATCTTCCATGTCTTATGTACGCCTTTCTCCTCTCATTTGTTGTCGTGAAACCGACTCTAAATCAGCCACAACAAGTATCCTGAAATCAACAGCAGACTTAACTTCCCATTTTCTGACTTCGACACAGTCAAATCCATCACTTCATGGAGCCACGCTTGTCACCGTTGCAGGATATTCTTTACTACGTGCATGTATTGCTGTTATTGAATACGAGAAAACACTACATAGTTGTTTGGATGTTACGATGCTTTTAGCGTAATTGTTTCATATTTTCTTTATCTTAGAAACTTAATTTGTGAAATTTGTGGTAAAAAGCACATTGTGAGTAATCGAGTGTGGTTTACTTGCTTGTCGGAAAATTAATGTTCACACCGTGTTAATTTGTCTCGCATATAAAAATTTCATTGCAAATTTTATTTCCGGATTAAAATAATTTTAAAACTCATTTGCATTTTCATTTAAGTTGTATTTAATTGAGTCTATTTTGCTTCACATCCACTTAGGTTCGCATTAGTGTGTTACGTTTCCGGGATTGCGAACGTGTAAACGGTCGGTGGAGAGGGAAGTCCTGGAGGAGGGAGGAAGAGCCTTTCCTCGATCCCTTGGGCGCAATGGTGGAGATGCGGAGGAGGAGCTCCTCACGGCAGGCGCGGCAGCACAGAGAGCTGTGACGGGGGGAGTGGCGGCTAGGGCAGCGCGGGATTTGGACCGAGCGGGTGAGGGGAAATATCGGGAGAGAGAGAGAGGAGATTTTTTGTTTAATTTCTACTTCCATTCCCAAACCACAAACTCCACCTATAAAGTGGATAAACCGGTTCACCCCAAAATACTAAAATGCCCTCCTCATAAGACTTAAAACATGAGAATCAAAATACTTAAATGGAAATAAAATAACGATGATACGCCGCGACGGTCTAGGCGGTTGTTACGCGAGGCTCGTGGCGCCTGTACGTCTTGCCCCAACGAGGATCCATAACATCTCCCTGCTCGACATCGATCTTGTCCTCAAGCTTGTGTGGTGGTGACGGTGGTAATGGAGACCAAGGGTGCTGTTGGAGGGTCGCCCACGAACTGTTTTAGCTGCGATACGTGAAAGACGTCGTGGATCTGCGCGTCGTCGTCGAGTCGGAGACGGTAAGCCACGTCCCCTATGCAGTGGAGAATCTCGAAGGGTCCAAAGAATTTAGGCCTCAGCTTCTGGTATGCTCCCGTAGAGACGGTGGCCTGACGGTAGGGCCGGCGTTTAAGCTAAACCCAATTCCCGGGAGCAAAGAATAACTCGCGGTGGTTGCGGTTGTAGTTGGTCTCCATCCGTGTTTGGGCCTGAAGTAGGCGAGCTCGGGCAAGGCGCAAGACCTCATCTCGCGTGCGGAGCTCGGTGTCGATGGCGGTGGAGCGAGCCGAGGCAGCAACATAAGTGAGGAGGCGGGATATCAGGTGGAAAGGAGTGGTCTGGAGGGCGGTGTGGTAGGACGTATTGTAACAGTACTCCACCCATGGTAACCAGTGGGCCAATCCTTCGGCCGGTCCCCCGTGAGACAACGCATGTACATCTCGAGTGTCCGGTTGACCACCTCGGTCTGATCGTTTGACTGCGGGTGATAGGCTGAAGAAAGTGCCAGCTTTGTGCCACATAGGTCAAACAACTCCTGCCAGAACTGAGATGTGAAAACCTTGTCGCGGTCAGAAACGATGCTCTCCGGTACCCCGTGATGATGAAACACACGATCGAAGAAAACATGGGCCACGGTGGGACCTGTGATGAACGGCTCATGGCAATGAAATGGGCCCTCTTGGATAAGCGATCAACCACCACAAAAAAGACAAAATATCATCGGGAAGAAGGCATTCCCTCGGTGAAATCCATGGAGATATCGGCCCATATCTGTGTCGGCACTGGAAGAGGCTGTAGTAGACCGGCTGGAAAGAGACTCGGTCTTGCTGCGCTGACAGATGACACATGCTGCTAGGTGAGACTGAACACTATGCTTGAGTCCCAGCCAGAAGAACTCGGTGCGTAGGCACTGAAGAGTCTTGTGGACGCCTTCGTGAGTACGGTCGTGGACGGCTACTAGAATGTCGGCGACCAATGGAGAAGTGGCCGGTAAGTAAAAGCGACCCTTGTAGAGAATGAGACCGTCGCTAACTGTCCAACATGGTGGAAGGCGCCCCTCCTGGATGCGGCGACATATCTCGCTGAGGGCAGGTGTCGTCGATCTCCTGATGGAGACGAGGAAGAACTAAGGAGGACAGCTCGGACACGGCATAGAGAGAGGCCTCCGGCGAGTCGCGGCGAGAAAGAGAGTTGGTCGCACGATTCAAGTGGTCGGCCTTGTATTCCACCCGAAAATCGTAGCCCAAGAAGGCGGCTCACCCAGCGTTGTTGTGGCACCGTCGTCAATCGTTGCTCCAACAAGTACTTGAGGCTGAAGTGGTCGGTACGGATCAAGAAGGTACGGCCCCAGAAATAGGGACGCCAGTGATGGACGGCCTTCGCCGGGCCAATAAGCTCATGCTCGTAGGCAGGAAGCTTCCTGTGGTGGAGAGCCGTCTTGGGCTAAAATAAGCCATCGGGTGGCCTCTCTGCTGAAGTATCGCGCCGCAACCATGCTCTGATGCATCGCATTCCACCTGAAACTCCATCCCAAAATTTGGTAGTTGAAGGACCGGGGCCGAGACCAAGGTCTGCTACAATGCTCGAAACGCCTCCAAGGCGGTGGTTTCCCATGTAAAACATTGACATCGTAGAAGAGATAACAAGGGGGTGGCAATGACGAAATAGCCCTGAATGAAATGTCGGTAGTAGCCAGTTAATCCCAGGAAGCCGCGCAGCTCACGCTGTGACTGAGGAACGGGCCAGTCGAGGACCCCCTGAATTTTAGCTGGATCGGCCGAGACGCCCGCGTGATCGACGATATAGGCGAGGTGCGCCTATATCGTAAGAGCAGGAGAAGCCAATGAGCACGTAAGAGCAGGAGAACCTCTGAGGTGGTTGAGGTGCGTCTCCCATGTTTTGATGTAGACCAAGATATCATCAAAGAAAACAAGCACACAACGATGAAGAAGAGTGTGGAATACCTCATTCATGAGGGCCTGAAAGGTAGACGAGGCGTTGGTGAGCCCGAAAGGCATCACGAGAAACTCGAAGTGGCCATGATGTGTGCGGAAAGCGGTCTTCTCCACGTCCGCCGGAAACATGCGGACTTGGTGGTACCCCGAACGAAGATCCAACTTGGAGAAATAGTGTGCCCATGTAACTCATCCAACAGCTCTTCAACAACTGGAATAGGAAACTTGTTTTTCACTGTCTGCGCATTCAAGGCCCGGTAATCCACGCAGAAACGCCAAGAGCCGTCTTTCTTATGGATCAGCAGGATCGGCGAAGAGAAAGGGGAGACTGTGGCGGATGATCCCTTGCCAAAGCATCTCGGTACACTGGCGCTCAATCTCATCCTTCTGGAGGAAGGGATAGCGGTAAGGGCGGACGACCACCGGGCTATGTTTGGAAAAGGCAAATACGGTGATCCTGGCGGCGCGAGGGAGGGAGCCCAGTCGGCGCGGCCATGGTGTCGTTGTACTCCCGAAGAAGAGTAGAGAGGTCGGGCTGCTCAGAATAATCAGGCTGGAAGGAGAAAGCGTGACCAACAACCCCCGTCGGATGTCCATGCCACACTCTCCACGAATCGGTCCAAGAGTGTGCAACCATCGTGTTCTCAAAACTGCCTCGAACCCCCGCATGGCTATGACAAAGAAGTCCACCCGAGAGTGAAATTCAGCCACAATGATCGAAACGTCCCGGCAAACCCCGGTGCAGACCATTGCTGCACCATTCGGCACGACAACACACAGACGACTGCGAGTAGTAACTAGTAGCTGAAGCCGCTGAGCCGTGAGGTCACTGATGAAGCTGTGTGTACTGTCGGTATCCATGAGGGCAAGGAGTTGGTGGCCCGCCACGGAAATGGCCATCTAAACTGTGTCCCCCGAAGGTGGGCCCGACATGGCATTGACCGAGATGGTCGGGTGTCCGGGCTCGTCATCCCCGGCATCGTCGTCGGAGGGGTCGTCGACCTCTAGCCAAAAGAGGCCCTTACATCTATGCCCCTTGGTGTCGGACTCATCACAATTGAAATAGAGCCCCTTTGCATGGCGTTCGCCCATCTCCTGAGTGGACAAGCGTCGGATGTGTGTCAGTCGCTCCCCTTCTTTAGTCTGAGACGCGCCTTCCCCTGGTGGCGGTTGAGCATGACTGGGGTGCCGGAAAGAGGTGTCGTTGGCCCGACGACCCATCTGAGAACAATCCAGCAATATGCGCCGCTCGCAGATACGCGTGAGACTCATGGCGGTAGTGAGGTCGGCGGGCTCTGGAACTCCACGTCCATGTGGAGGCGCTCATGTAGCCCTACAGTGAAGAAAGCCACCTGGTGCGCCGCTGACACTGGCGGGGCGCAAGCAAGGAGCACCTGAAACTGCTCCAACTAATCGTCAATAGAACCCAATTGCTTTAGAGAAATCAAGTCACTGATGGGGGTTGGAGCGTGGTGGAGGCCCGAAGCGAAGGCTGCACTGTGTCTTGAAGTCTTCTCAAGTAAGTAGGGGCTTCTCCCAGTGGAGCTGGGAGAACCACAATTGTGCGAAGCCCATCAAGTGGAAAGAGCCAACGCCCAACCAATCTTCCCACGGGGTACGTCGTGTCGCAAAGAACTGCTCACAACGAGTCAACCGAGTAAGGGGATCCTCGCGGCCCACGAAGATCGGAAAGTCCAACTTAACAAACTGTGGCACCATAGAATAGTCAGAGCGACTTGAAAGCTCGGTTTATAGAGGGTGGTGTTGTTGCTCGGGAACCGATAGAGATGAGTTGGAGGCCATCCCACTATGCGGCGGCATGCCGATTGGTCGGATCGCGGCGAGGAGAACTTGGTGGTTGTCCGCCATCATGGACTTGAATGATTCCAAAATTTGGGTCAATGTTGGGCCGGCCAATACTAAAATGCCCTTCTCAAAAGGCTTAAAACATGAGAATCAAAATACTTACATGGAAATAAAATAACGATGATACGTCGCGACGGTCTAGGCGGTTGTTACGTGAGGCTCGCAACGCTTGTACGTATTTCCCCAACGAGGATCCGTAACATAGTGTCGGCACACGTCCGTTACACGGCCTACCTACGTCAGATGCGACTAGTTTTGCATGAAAAAATGGAATGATGAGTGGTAATATTTTTAGGCGGGAGTGGGCTTAATGGATGGCTCCGTAGGTGTAGTGGATTTGTTGGTTGCTATGTGTTGATTAGGTCATTTTGATGGAAGAAGTGGGTTTGGCCAATTTTTTTTATTTAGTGGAGCAGGAGCCAAGAGATGACAACTTGACAACTAGGGTAAGGTGGATGATGCAATATGGCGTATGACTAATAATATTGTTCAAATCTTGAAACATACTAGATAATTGCTTAACTAAGTCATTTCAGAAATAAAACTATTGAGACCATTCAAAGATGGTTTGCTTAATACCAGTTTATTGTGATATATATATATATATCCATTGTTAGAAATCACGGTGGGGCCCTCGTCAGGCACATGAACCCAGATCTGGTGGCCGACTGCAGTCGAATGGCTAAGAATCATCCACAACCAAATCTCATGGGGCCCACAGGGATAAATACCTGGGTAGGTTGTTGAGGCCAGGGCTTGATCCCTGGACCTCCTTTATCAAGCTCCTAAGCTCAGTTGGGTATCAAGTCTCCGTCTAGGAGCTTGATAAAGGAGGTCCAGGGATCAAGCCGTGGCCTCAACAACCTACCCGGGTATTTATCCATGTGGGCCCCGAGAGATTTGATTGTGGATGATTCTTACCCATTCGACTGCAGTCGGCCACCGGATCTGGATTCATGTGGCAGACGAGGGCCCCACCGTGGTTTCTAACAAAGGCGCACGTGCGGTAGCATTCGTGGTGGGGCTTCAGGATTCCAATATACTGCGTCCAAGATCAGAACGAGCTTGTCGGCGGACCACTGCCGTCCCATTCTTGAGTGAGCTGGAGCGCAGCCATCTTATCCACTGAAAACGCGTCTATCGCTTTGGGTCGAAGCACTAAAAGAAAACGACGGGAAACGCGGCGGCATAGGAACCACGGAAACCCAGGAAGGAGAAAGACGATGTACGGGATATGGGATCCTCGTAGTAGGCTGGACAAAAATCCAGCCGAGAGAGGGCAGCCTTTAGAAGCGAAACCAAGATCGTGTTTTCTTAGATTCTTTTCGTTGGAGTAGCACAAAAAGAGTAGCATTATTTACCTGCATTAACATCTTCCTCGTTGGGGCTCTGCGCACTTGGGAAAAGGCTGAACGGGAAACCGGCCACTGGTGACAAAATTCACCCGGTATTAGGCCTGTCCAAAAGGCCCGGGCCCAGTGGGCCGGCCCGAGCCCGGCCCGGCGAAAGCCTATTTCGGCCCGGCCCGGAAAAAGCCCGGCCCGGGCCGAGACCGGGCTCAGGGCCCTGGTTTTTGGGGCTAGCCCGGCCCGGGCAAAGCCCGAACATCGGGTCGGCCTGGGCCCGGACCCGGGCTCGGACGAAGCCCGGACCGGGCCCGCAGGCCGGCACGGACCTGCTGCCAACGGCTCTTAGAGCCGTTGGAACTGCAGCCAGCAGGGCTGCTGCAGCCCTGCTGGCTGCAGTTCTTTGGCCTAGGGCCTAGGCAAAAGCCTAGGCCCTAGGCCATATTAAAAAATAAAAAAAATTTATTAAATTTTTTTTTTATAACCCCCCCCCCTCTACCCGATCCCCCCTCTCTCTCTCTCTATCTCTCTCTTCCACTCTCTCTCTCTATCTCTCTCTCTCTTCCACTCATTTTCTCTCTCTCTCTCTTCCACTCTCTCCCTCTCTTACTCTCTTACTCTCTCTCGCTGCAAGGCATCGTCCTCCTCAACGTCGGCGTCGTCGACTCAAGGCACGGCCAAAGTGGTGGAGCATAATCGGAGGGCGCCCGTCTGGGAGCATTTCGACAAGGTTAAAGTCGGCGACGAATTCAAGACGCGGTGCAAATTGTGCTCAAAGTTGCTAACTCTTACAGGCAACTCAACACTAGCGAGACACGCTAAGTCCTATTTTGCAAAGCAAGCTCCCGAGTCCAGTCAGGGACAAATATCAGCATCAGGACAAATTTGGACGTACGATCAAGCAAGACAGCGAGACCTACAAGTGAAAAACGTCATCAGACGTGGGTTGCCATTCAGTCACTACGACAACGATGAGACGACGGAGTATATACACGAAGGGCTTCAGCCCAAATATCAACAGGTAAGTAGATCCACTATTAGACGCGACGCACTTAAATTATATTTTGACGCAAAACAAGATTTAATAAAATTTTTTGAAACTTTCGAGCGACATGTGAGTTTAACGAGCAACGTTTGGAGTAGTAGCGTAAGGGTAGGGTTATCTTATATTTGTATAACGGCTCATTGGATCGATCCCGTTTCATGGGATTTAAATAAGCGCGTAATATGTTTTGAAGGTTTTGAATTTCCGCACACGGGTAATGCTATATATTCGGTAATTATTAAATATTTGTGTGAATTTAAAATAAAAGATAAAATAATGAGTATTTCTTTTGATAACGCTAGTAATAACAACACCGCAGTAGAGTGGTTAAAACGTGAATTAAAACCAAAGCTCAACGGTGCGTTTCTTCACACTCGATGTGTGTGTCACGTTTTAAACTTAGTGGTACAGGATAGTTTAGAAGCTATGGAACCATATGTTGAAAAAATTCGTACTATGCTTAGATTTATTTATTGTACCAAACAGCGAAGTCAAGATTTTCGAAAATTTGTGATCGCACAAGGTCAAAAATATTTGAAACCTCAATTTGATATGCTTGTAAGATGGAACTCTACATATAAAATGTTAAAAAGAGCGTTTCAACAAAAAACACTTCTTATGGAATATTACACTATGACAAATAATCATAATTTAACTGATAACGATTGGGACGTACTATTTCATTATATGATTTATTAAAATGTTTTTATAGGGCGACTGTTTTTTTATCTAGTGTGTATTATCCCACTAGCTCGTTAGTAGTTGAAAATTTTGTAAATATCGCACAAAAACTTAACTATTTTAAGCAACACTCCGGATGGTTTCCTTTAATTAAAGTAATAGAAGAAAAATTTTAAAAATATTATAGAGAAATGTCTCCTGCATTTTCATGCGCCGCCGCTTTAAACCCGTTATTCGTTGTAGACGGCGTAGAAAATTTAATAGATGAAATTAACGTTAACTTAGACATAAATATAAGTTTCGATGACGTTGACGACGTTAGTACTACTAAATTTAATTCTATTTTTACCAAATGTTTTAATTATTACGACAACTTATATGGCTCACGACCCCGAAAAGAAATAACACAACCTAGGACAAAAAATTCTTTTACAAATAAAATTTTAGAATTAGCTTACAGGAAAAAAACACGTACATCGAGTAGTTTAAACGAATTAGGACTGTATACGAAGACACAATTTCGTGATTTTATGACTACAGAAGAGATCGAAAACTTCGATATTTTAAAGTGGTGGAAAGGTAAAGCTAATACCTATCCTATTTTGGCTTATATGGCCCGTGATTTACTAACAATTCAAGCTAATACAGTAGCTTCGGAGTCCGTTTTTTCTCTTAGTGGCAGGATTTTGAACACGCGGAGGAGCCGACTAAATGAAAAATCACTCGAACTATGCATCTGCTACAAGTATTATTTGGATGCTACGAATAGGAAGCAACACATTTCAGCATTGGAGGAAAGCTCCAAGAAAATTGAAAAGAAGATGGACAACCTGAATTTGTAAAAATGTAATTTTTTTTATTATCATTTAAAATAATAAGTTTCCTTTTTTTCTACTTTTATTTTTTTAAAGTGTAATTTTGTTTTTTAAAATTTCAATATTAATAAATTTTTTTATTCTAATTTTTATTTCAATTTTTTAATTTTTTTAAGAGTTTTTTTTTCTTAAAAGGGCCCGGCCCGGCCCGGGGGGCCGGCTCGGGCCCCTTCCCGGGGTCAAAGCCCGGGCCCGACCCGAGCCCGATAAAGAAAGGGCCCGGCTAGGCCCGGTTTGCAAAAGCCCGGGCCCGATCAGGCCCGGTCCGGGCCGGCCCGGGCCGGGCCTTTTGGGCAGGCCTGCCCGGTATCGAGAGGTCCCTCACAGTCAGGTGCGAGACAATTTCCCCCCTATTTCTTAGTCAAGTACCCCTCTTCCTTAGGGGGTTGAGGCGAGAAATGGCTTGATGAACCGTTCCGTTCGCCACGCACCGGCCCCATTCACTTGCAACTCGTAGAGGCTGTAAGTACTGAGTTCATAGATATGCCCCACAACTCTCAAAGTCACGTGGGGTTGAAACACGAGAGTGCCCTTTCTGTCAAGTAGGCTACTTTTTCCGGAACGCAGTCCGGGATAACCGTGACCGTGTATATATACAGATCTTCGATGCTGTCATTTTGAAATGTCCGCTTCAACCGCTGTTTCACCTCCCCCAAAAAAAGCGAAGTTGGCTTGACGAGCGCAGATGAGGAAGCGGGAGCAAGAAAAAAAGAATCTCTTTCTTGGGGGTTCGCTACTGAGAAAGCGAACGGTCAGCGCGAGGGTTCGACGACTTAGCCGAGCGTTAGCGAAGCGTCATTCTCATAGCGAGGCGCTGTAGTAGCGCAAGCCTATGTGCTAGAATGCTGAACCAAGGACGCTCCGCCTTATCTATAGTCTATATATAGAAGTAGTCAACTGAGTTCTGAACGGGTTGGTAATGGCTCAATCTATAGATAGAAAGCCTTATGATGGGAAACTACCACGTGAGGTTTGGAGAGAGATGGGACCGGTTATAGTTTAGGGGGAGCAGATGCAAGCGAGAAAACTACAAGCTTCTCTTTCTTTTTTTCAAAAAGAAAAAGCTTCTTTCTTTTCTGAAAAAAGAAACTAGCGATTTCTCTACTGATGAATTTCCCTTCGCTATCGCTCGCCTCCGCTTGCTCCATACGGATGCCTCCTTTCTACAAGACAGTAGGAAAGAGGCTGGGTGGAAGTAGTTGGGTGATTAGTGTCCCCAAAAGGGACACGCACCCAGCTTCTTCCATTCGGGGATGGCTGAAAGTGGGATAACTCCCCCTTTCATCCCCCTCCGGAGGTGGGATGGTTGAGGGGTTGTCCATCATGCTAACGTCACGTCTTAATCCGGATTGGGGAAAGTGGGCAGTTAGGTTAACGGGAGGACCGAGGAGAGGCTAGGATTTACAGAGAGTTTTAGGCATCAGGTTTCACCTGATCTCAAGGGCAAACTAGATCATTAGGAAAGCGCTTTTAAGGCCCTTTCTTTTCTCCCTCATGGGTTATCACCCGTGGGATGCTCGAAAAGGTCATCTTTTGTTAGAAACCACGGTGGGGCCCTCGTCGGGCACATGAACTCAGATCCGGTGGCCGACTGCAGTCGAATGACTAAGAATCATCCTCAACCAAATCTCTCGGGCCCCACGGGGATAAATACCCGGGTAGGTTGTCGAGGCGTGGGATAGAACCAACGACCTCCTTTATCAAGCTCCTAAGCGGAGACTTGATACCCAACTGAGCTGCCCAACGAGGGCCCCACCGTGGTTTCTAACAAAAGATGGTCATCTTTTGTTAGAAACCACGGTGGGGCCCTCGTCGGGCACATGAACCCAGATCCGGTGGCCGACTGCAGTCGTATGGCTAAGAATCATCCCCAGCCAAATCTCCCAGGGCCCACAGGGATAAATACCCGGGTAGGTTGTTGAGGTCAGGGCTTGATCCCTAGACCTCCTTTATCAAGCTCCTAAGCGGAGACTTGATACCCAACTATACAGCATAGTTGGGTATCAAGACTCTGCTTAGGAGCTTGATAAAGGAGGTCCAGGGATCAAGCCCTGACCTCAACAACCTACCCGGGTATTTATCCATGTGGGCCCCGGGAGATTTGGCTGGGGATGATTCTTAGCCATACGACTGCAGTCACCACCGGATCTGGGTTCATGTGCCCGATGAGGGCCCCGCCGTGGTTTCTAACATCCATGAAGCATCAGCATGGATACCGATACGGGTACAAGTATTAGGTACGATACGTATCCGGTCCGGTGGCATGCGGGGATATAAAAAAATAAGGATGCCGGTACTTTCGGGGAACAATGTTAGTACAATTGATCTATATATATATACATGGATATATATGACACCTTTTTTAAAAGAGGGTTTATATAAAACATAGAGAAATTCATATCAAATACATAGTAAATTAACAAAATAATCAAACTTAAATCAAATTGTTCATAGTTCTAACGATAAAAAGAAACTTAAGCCAGGATTACATTTTATTACTACAGTAAACAAACACATCTAGTTGCAATTATTAGTCATTTTTTCTTTTCTAAAATACACGAACAAGTGTTTTGTTTACTTTAGAAAACATATTCATATCACAAAATGCAGAACGATCTATCAAATCCAAGCTTATCTTCAGACTATAATATCATGTGTATCCGTCGAGTATTAGGTACGTACCAGTACTAGAAACATACCCAGTACGGTTACGTGGTCCTCGGGAAAGTATTTATGCTTCATAGATATATATATATATGACAACACATACACATGGATAAATGTATTCATAATTACCTAATGCATAAATTATATATATATAATCATACTAAATTGCATAATATATTAATATAGTCTATATAGAAACTTAAATAAATATTTATATAATAATATAAATTATTAATTAAATAATTTATTAATAAATTGATTAGACTCAAATCAGTCAAATGGGTAGTTTTGACTAGATTTGAACATGGCTAGAGATGAAATTTAAATTTTCTATTTAAGTTGAGGATGACTCACTCGAACTCGACATAACACCCCTCATAACATGTTTTAATGATTGTGAAGAAGCTTGTGTTTGTTTGGATAGTCAACATATGAATTAAAAATGGCATTTTTGTGCATATAGAGCATACCTTGGGAAACATGTTTCTTCGTGAAGTGTTTCATGCAAAGTATGATGAGATAAATTAGAAAATGAAAGATGATGACAGTCATAGATATAATGATATGCATATGAAGATGAGAACAAGGATGCCTACATGGTCCAAGGGGTCTATGTCGGAGGTGATGGTGAGACGAAAATACAGGAGGGAGCAGAGCTCTAACCCACGGAGAATGCGATGGAGGAAGAAGGGGAACCGAGCTCAACCCTAACCCTAGAACTTGAGGAGAAGAGAGAGCAAGATAGGGGAATAGAGAACTTGGTGAATTTGATTGATAATCCTTTCATGGCCCAAGGGGTCTACATATAACCTTACATAATGGCAAAATCATAAAAAATCAGAACACTTGAATTTATATAAAATAACTCTAATCCTTAATAATTAAAAGAAGCGACATGCGTCGTCACAAACATAAATTAAATATATAAAAATAAAAAAATGATAACGGGTTGTGTGGGACCATAACATCACATACGTCCTTCAATTTGAGCTTGCCCTCAAGCTCGAACGAGGCTCGAATTAAATGACCGTCTGGCTCCTTAATTTCCCTCTAGAACAACTTCTGATAGCGCGTTGTTGTTGCGGCGGCTACAACGAGTGGAGGGCCGACAATGTGCTCACAAGGGGCACGAAAAACTGCAATGATCTGACACGGCTGAGGAGCGCGAGGAAGAAAGACTGTCGGACAGAAGCTCAGGAGTCAGGGCAAGTGTGCCCGGATAAAGCAGACAAACGAGGGAGACATGGGAACTACATGAAAGTGAGTTGCAGCGATCAGAAAGGGCAGTGCCGACGTGGGGACGGTTGTCGGAAGGAATGGATCAAGAGGGACTACCAGAACAGGTGACTAGAGCGGATACTGTAGAGTGGAGACCGAGGGGGAGGATGGCAGCACACTATGAACGACATCAACTCGGGGCTCGGTGGCGACGAGGTCGGTTGTGTGAACTACTGTATGGAGGGAACAACCGGAGGTGAAGGTGGAGCGACCATAATTGTGGATGTCGGAGGAGTTACTTCAAGCACAGGTGGGATAGATGGTGACATCAGCGAATTCGGACCTCCGAAGCGTCAGTCGATGTTAGCGGTGAGTCGTGTTAGTGCAACATCATATGATGAGCATCGAACGGAAGGTGAGTTGCTCGGTGGGGTTGATTGTCATGCCAAACAATTATTAAAACAATTACTTGAGTTACCAAGTAATCAACCCGTCTTCCATGGTTGTAGGAGGAGTGTGGGGGCCGTCCAGAGGTGGGAGAAGTGGGGGTAGCGGATGGAAGCTCGGATGCTACTGACAGGGCACTCAGTGTGGCGTGGACGCAGCAGAGCGGTAACGTGGGGGGCTGAGAGGTTCATCGAAGGTAGGTGAGAGTGGTTTGGTGAGCTGGAGAAGATGAAGCTGCAGTTGGACTCGAGCTGGGAAGAGTTGGGAAGAATCGAGCTTGAGTCGAGCGGTCGATCGAGCAGCCGTGTCGTCAGTTCCACCTCTATCCGAAAACGAGAGGAGGCGTGCAGAAGTCGGCGAGTGACAGGCGGGGAGCGTACAGGATGCGCCTATCGAGACAAGCGAGTAGTTGAGGCAGAAGGCAGTTAAACTGCGTTGTTGATGGAGGAGGAAAGAAGTTAGCAAGTCGACAAATTCGCAGGATAGAACGCCGTTGCAGGAGAGGAAGGAGGATCGAAGATGATTTGCTGAAGGGGATGACGTCAAGTGACCCGAGGGTTGCTGCTGGACGGGGCTAGCGTTGGAACTGAAGTTGGCGTTATTGGCTTCGATGTTGTGGATAGGCGAGGAAAAGGTTTTGAAGGAGCGGTGGACTGTCGAGGAAGATTGTGGTGTCGGGGAAGGAAGCTCTAATACCAAGATGTTGCGAGCCTACTTCGGGGGATTCGTCGGAGGTGGCAGTAGTGGAGGAGATACAGGAGGAAACCGGCTCTACTTGCGATGGAGAAGAAAGAAGGGGAGCCGAGCTCAACCCTAACACTATAACTTGAGTAGAAAAGAGAGTAAAAGAGGGGAATGGAAAACTTGGTTAATTTGATTGATAATCCTTTCATGTACCAAGGGGGTCTACATATAACCTTAATGTTGGAAAAGGGCATGTAAATAGGCCCATTTTTGGTTTTCTTCTTTTCTCTCCTTTAGTCTCACATCTTGTATAGGACTCTCTTCTCTCTTTCTACCTCCTATAAATGTGTATTCATACATTGTATTTCATTATTGAGATAGTATATACAAGATTGAGTTTTTTTCTACATGGTATCAGAGAAGACGGTCTGGCCTGTCGTTTTTGAAACCGTCTGTTCTTCCGGCTTACCGGGCGGCTTCCTCTCCTGCTTAGTCGCGGTCTAGTGCGGCCTGCCTCTTTATAGTCACACGGTTTCCGTCACCGCGGCTTCCGAGCAAACAAGGTCTTTCTTAACCGCTTCTTCTGCTCTGTCTCTCTCGTGACTTCCACCTCTCCTCTTTTTCTTCCCTTTTATAACCTTTCTCACGGGTGGGGACCTTTCCTACTTGTTTCCTCTGCTCGTGCGGCCTCCCTTTCTATCCGTGTGGTCTCCCTCTCGCTTCTCACCACAACTCTAATTGTCTTCCTTCTTCCCGCTAGTCGTGACTTGCCTAAGTCGCCGCGATCAGTCTAAAGTCGCCGCGACTTGACTTTGTCGTCGCGGTCTCTCTTCTCTCTCTCGTTGCGGTCTTATTGTCTACCTGTCGTGATCTTCCTCTCACTGCTCTGCTCTCTGCTCGCCGCGGCTTGCCTTAGGTGCCGCGGCTTCTCTTCTCGCCGAGCTTTGCCTCTCTTGTCGTTGCGGCTTCTCTTCTCGGCAAGCTCCACATCTAGGTCATGGCATCGCTCCTTGCTGCTGGTGTACTCGCCTTGACCGTGCGGATTCCCGCCTAGTCGCTGCGACCAGTCTTGTCGCTAGCGGTTTCTCCTCTTCTCGGCAAGCTCCGTATCTCGGTCGTGGCATCTCTCCTTGTCGCTGGTGTACTCACCTTGACCGTGAGGATTCCTGCCTAGTCGCTGCGACCTGTCTTGTCACTAGCGGTTTCTCCCTTCAGCTGCGGACTCCGCATTCTGGTCGTGGCATTCTCCTTGTCGCTGGTGTTATCACCGTGACCGTGCGGCTTCTACCAGCTATCCGCTCCGCATTCTGATCGCGGCGGCCTCATTGCCTTGCCCCTGGTGGACTGCCACCCGGACCGTGTGGTCTTCTGTCTGGTCGCTGTTTCTTTTCCTGTCCGCCGGCCTAGCCTCCTGCTTGCCTAGTTATGGTGACATCTCCAGAGTCAACTGGACAGACGGCGTCTTCCTCTGCAGACCGCCCGGCCTCCGCCCCTAAACTCCGTGATGAGTTGCGGATTACTACCATTTCACTAGCCGGGAAGAAGAACTTCGTGGAGTGGGTTCATTCTGTTCGTCGAGTACTACAGTCCAAAGGTTTTCTCCATCACTTGACCCGAGCGCCTCCTGCTGCACCTACTGATGATTGGTTGCGCAACGATGGTCGGGTTCAAACATGGTTCCTCAACTCCCTTGATATTGAACCCCACTGCATGACCATGTATTACGAAACGGCCAAGGCAATGTGGGATGAACTCCAGTCGCTATATTCCGGAAAAGATAGTCTCCAGCATCTTTATGACATTATTACTGATCTCCAGTCTCTTGATGTTGGCGGGGCCACCGACCTCACCTCATTTGTTGCTCGAGCCAAGACTCTTGTTGAAGCATGGATCCAACATCAACCTCCTACGTTGGACCTTGCTGTACAACAGGCTCAGAAAGAAGCCGTCGGGGTGGCCATGATGATGGCTTGTGTTCCACCTCGTCTTCACAACGTTCGGGCCCAGATCCTCTCCTCGGTTGCTACCCCCTCACTATCAGATGTGTGTTCTATGTTGCTCAAGGTCTCACCGCCTCCTGATAATTCTGCTCCTTCGTCCCCGGCTCTCCTGCAGCAGACTCTTGCTCCCTTGCTGCCTTCCCCCCTCCTCCTCGCGGGGCCGCGGACAGGGAGGCCGGCCTCGCCCAAAGTGTTCCTTCTGCCGAAAGGACGGCCACCTTGAGGCCACATGCTATCGCAAGCATGGGCTTCCTCCTCATCCACAGGCCACTGTTGCTGCTACCGACTCACCCGCTCGTACTGACCTAGAAGAGGTCCGCCTTCAGCTCCAACAACTACATGGTCTGCTCAGTCGCCCACCTGCCTCAGTTGCCTCTGCTGCCTCATCTCCCACGAAGGTATCGTTTGTCTCTTCACTAGTCAGCGTTGGATAGTGGACTTGGGTGCCACCCATAACATCACCTCCCTGCGGGCCACATCAATACCTGGATTCTCCTCATCCTAAGTGCATCACAGTGGTCAATGAGGACACTGTTCCTGTCTCTGGCTCGGCTGACATCCCTCTCACCTCCTCTCTCTCTCTACGCTCGGCTTTTCATGTTTCGGGTTCCCCGTTTAATTTGCTTTTTGTTGGTCGCCTGACTAATGATTTAAATTGCTCTGTAACATTCACCTCTTCTTCTTTTATGATACAGGATCACAGGACGCAGACTAACATTGGTAAGGGGTGACTGCAGCACGGGCTCTACCTCCTTGATGTTCAGTCTCCTCCGTCGATTGGCATCGGCGCCTTGGCCATGCCCCTTTACCAGTTCTTCAGAAAGCTCTCTCAGATGTATCTTTATCTTCTTTTTAGTGTGAATCATGTGTGTTAAGCAAGCAGTCTCGTTCTTCTTTTTCATCTCATTGTACTCGAAGCACTGCTCTTTTTATTTTAGTACACTCCGATATTGAGGTCCGTACAAAGTTACTAGCATTTCTGGTTATCGTTATTTTCTAACGTTTATTGATGATTATTCGCGAATGACGTTGCTATACTTACTTCGTGATCGCTTCGAGCTTTCTCGGGTCTTTTGGGCATTCCTTCCTAAGACCCAAACGCAATTCTCCACGACCATCAAAACTATCCGCATGGATAATGCTCGTGAATACATTAGTCACGAATTTGCGACTCCTTGCTCTGACTTTGGGGTTATTCACCAAACTTCATGTGCCTATACCCCCAAAAAATGGAGTCGCTGAGCGGAAGAATCAACATCTTCTCGATGTGTCCCGCTCCACCATGCTCCAAATGCACGTTCTCAAACCTTATTGAAACTTTGCTCTTTCGACGACTTGTTATCTGATTAACCGTCTTCTTTCCTTCATACTCCACAATGTCACTCCGTTCAGCCTCATGTTCCCGTCTACTCCGGCATTCTCTCTCACACCTCGCATCTTTGGGTGCACCTGCTACGTTCACACTTTTGGTCCATCCTTGGACAAATTAAATCTCCGGGCAGTCAAACACATCTTTGTTGGTTATTCCTGGACTCAGAAAGACTATGTATGCTACTCTCCGGCTACCCGTAAGATGACAGTCTCTACTGATGTTACATTTCGGGAGGATCTTCCTTTCTTCTCTGCTCTAGATCCTACACCTATACCACCAACCGTCCTACGCCATGTCATTCCGGTTACCAGTCCTCCACCACCACGAATTCCTTCTCAGGCTCCCCCCGTTTCCAAACATGTATCTCTCGTTATCCGTGTCTACACTTGTCGTCATCCTACCTTCGGTGCCCCACTGCAGTCGGCTTCGATCTCTGATGCTCCGCATCCTGCTGATCCGACACCAAAATCTACAACTCATCCTCTGGCAAATTATGTATCCTTACATCGCCTATCTCCACAACTTCAAACTTTTTTCACTTCATTATCCTCGATTTCTATACCTAACTCTGTGCAGAAGGCTCTCCAACATCCTGGCTGACGGACGGTCATGGAAGAAGAAATGGCAGCTCTCGGGTCTAACCAGACATGGAACCTGGTACCTCTACCTACCGGCCAGACACCTGTTGGGTGTAAATCGGTCTTTGTGATCAAGCATGTCCCTGATGGGACGATTGACCGTCTGAAGGCCCGCCTGGTGGCTCGTGCTTCACCCAACAACAAGGCCTCGATTATGAGGAAATATTCTCTCTTATGGCCAAGTTGAACACCGATCGTGTTCTTCTCTCGGTGGCTGTGCATCGCCAATGACCATTACATCAACTGGACATCAAAAATGTCTTTCTCAACGGCGATCTCCAGGAAACGGTTATCATGCAGCAACCGCCCGGGTTTGAGACCACGGGGGAGTCCCGAGTTTGTCATCTTAAGAATTCCATATATGGTCTCAAACAATCACCTCAGACATGGTTTGACAAAGTTCAGTAAGGTCGTCCGACAAGTCAGATTTACTCGGAGTTCAGCTGACTTTTCATTATTCACTCGTCATCAGGCAACGAGAACTGTTCTTTTGTTAGTTTATGTTCATGATATCTTAATCACTGGAGACGATTCAAAGGGCATCCAAGCAGTCAAACAACACCTCAACTCCGTCTTTCAAATAAAAGATCAGGGACATCTTCGTTACTTCCTTGGTCTTGAGGTCGCAAGACGATCGGATGGACTCATCATCTCCCAAAGGAAGTACTGCATGGATCTCCTTCAAGATGATGGCTACTCGGGATGCAAGCCTACTACTAATCCAATGGATGCAAATCATAAGTTGTGTGAACATTCTTCTAATACAGACCTCCCTCTTCAAATCTGAAATATTATCGACGACTGCTTGAGAAATTAATCTATCTAACGGTCACAAGACCGGATATTTTTTTCGTTGTTGGGGTGGTCAGCAGGTTTATGCATGCTCCGCGAACATCTCACCTTCAAGCTGTCGAGCGCATCCTTAGATACCTTAAAACAGCCCCGGGTCGGGGATTGGTATACAAAACCTCATCCTCTACTCCAACATTGGTTACATACTCTGATGCTGACTATGTCGGTTCCTTGGAAGATCGTCAGTCAACCAGTGATTTTTGTACCTATTTTGAAGGTCATCTAGTTACTTGGCAAAGTAAGAAACAAGCAGTGGTTGCTCGATCATCAGTTGAAGCAGAATATCGATCGATGGCATCTGTTTTCTCTGAGCTTACCTAGCTTGAGAGTCTCCTGGCCGATCTAGGGGTAAAACTTCCATCACCTGTCATCCTGTTATGTGACAGCCAAGCGACTATACATATTGTGAAGAATCCAGTCTTTCATGAATGAACAAAACATATTGAAGTAGACTGTCACTTTATTCAGGAAAAAGTCCAAATGAAGAAGATAGAATTGAAGCATGTTCCTGGTACTGAACAAGTGGCAGATACCCTCACAAAGGCTCGACCTAGCACCCTATTCTACCAGTGTCTGTCCAAGCTTGGTGCATACGACTTGTACGCTCTAGCTTGTGGGGAAGTGTTGGAAAAGCCCATGTAAATAGACCCATTTTTGGTTTTCTTCTTTTCACTCCTTTAGTCTCACATCTTGTATAAGATTCTCTTCTCTCTTTCTCCCTCTTATAAATATGTATTCATACATTGTATTTCATTATTGAGATAGTATATACAAGGTTGAGTTTTTCTCTACACTTACATAATGACAAAATCATAATAAATCTGAATACCTGGATTTATATAAAATAATTCTAAATCCTGATAATTAAATGACGTGACATGTGTCGACATGAACATAAATTAAACATACAAATAAAAATGGATAACGTGTAAGATGGGACCATAGCACACTTTCATAATTAGCGAAATGAGTACAGTACCCGTGCACAATGTTCGACGGGCAAATTCAATACTTTGGTCGTTTCAAGTATTCCTAATGCACATAATTTGCAGCGACATATGTTCAATCACACCGCACAAGTATTTACGGCGTGATACTTTAATTACCTCTGCTTTTTCTACATGTCTAATTTATTTTATTTTATCTCTATTTTTTACTTTGATATTTTATTTTTGGTTTGTTTACTATATTTTATTTTACTGTTGTATTTTTAAATGATGACGGTAGTACCCTTGGCGCACCGATTGAGGTGTTGTTGTGTGACCTTGAGGTTACGGGTTCAAGTCATGGAAGCAGTCGCTTGCAAAAATGCAAGGAAAGGTTTACCTATATTTCAACCTTCTGGTGGGACCCTTCCCCGGAAACTCGTTGCGCGGGGATTTTACATTTATTTTTAAATGATGATGTAATTAAAAAAATAAAGTTTATTGGACGGTTTCAATGAGTATAATAGCAGAGTACCGGCTTCCCATATTAACAACAATATATATCATATATTGACTCATTAGGTCTATGCAATAATACAAGAGTTGGGACTTGACTAATGACGCGGGGTAGGCTGTGGAAGTGGGCAAACATTAATGCAAACATATAAGTGGTGCAGAGTTGACTCGTGCAAGCCTATGATATATGATGTATGTACGATTCACATTAAGCTGGAAGTAACTCAGCAGTAATGCATTAATTATAGCTAACCATGCTACATGACATTCACTACAGTTTCAATTGGTCGAACAAGGTGCATTCCCTTCGCACGGAAAGCTTGGAACAAAAACTTACACAAACAAGTTTTATAAGAAAATAAGAAAACACAACAGATAGCATAAACAAATAAAGATATCTCCAAATAGTTATGTGGTATTCTGTCACATATTTGATACTACAAAATAAAACACGGTACGAGATACTCATAAGCATGATGATCCAGTGGCGGTGACAAATGGATACTTGACCCAGGAGACGAAGGCAACGGTTGTAATCGACCAGACGGTGGAGAGAGGGAGGGAAATGTAGGGCTATAGGACTTCAGCTGGGTCATAAGGCGGATTCAACGTGGCTTGCAAAGGTAGTGACAAATAGGAACGAGGATTCGAGTGATGGGGGTGTACGGCTTTGTGGAGGCGGTGACTGAAGGAGTGGGGTGGAGGGATTTGTACCTACGATTTGATGCAGGGAATATGCGTGACACGGGAGCTAGAAAAGGGAGGAGTGGCTATCTTAGAATGGCTACAAGGATGTGTGTGTGTTTTGAGATCAGGACTAAAGATAGGGTCAAGATTTGCAGTAAGGCGGATTTTGTGGTTTGCGGCTGGAAGGGGGGATCATGAATTACAGGACATGGAGGGGTGGTTTCATGGTAGAGGGTGATGGGAGGGGAAAAATAGAGCGGAAATGAAAAATAAATTGAGACGCTGCACCCAGGGATCAGGGCGTCGCACCGCGATGTGATTGTCGGCTCCGAATTTCTTCGCAAGGCTAACAATCCAACGCCCCTTATTTATAATAAAATAGGGGGCACTCGGCGTAAACGAATATGATTGGTCGGTACGCCCGATGTTCGAATACTACTAATTAACGTCCCAAAAATAAAAGAAAATGCATAAAAAGTAGAAAAATTACGCTCTGGACACACTCGTAGTCTCGAATAACTAACCCGATCAACGTTCCTGCAAAACTATGGATAAGCAAGCCCAGACGAGTGGGGGCCCAATCTCCACCATCGATCATGCGGTTGATCCTCATTAACTCCCCCCTGACTGAAAAGTATTCATATCCAATGAATGGGAGATGATTATACTAAAGTCGAAGATCGGGGCCGAGCTTATCAAATTCGATCGACGATATCCAAGTGTCATCGAAGGTAGGGCATCCTCTCTAGTGCAGCAAGTAACAACAAGAAAGGTCGTCTGGAGTGGTTGTGCACTCATAAGCCACAATGTCAATAATGTTCTCAGCACTCTTGCTGATGGATCTAGAAAAACATGTGGAATCATAGGGGGTGCGAGCAAGTCCATAGGTGTTTGCCCCCGATGGTCGGGGTAAGGGTTAGGATGTAACTGGGAGGGCACTGGAGATGGCTCAAGGCATGGAAGTTCGGACCCAGACCAGGCCTAGCAAGTAAAACGGGTGCATGTTGAGGTCCCCCTTATGTCCGACTTGAGCCTAGCCATGGCCTTCCTGGGATTTTAACTAGGCAGACCTGGGCCTGGGCTTGGACTATTTTTGCACTACTAGTTAACATTGTCAATGGTAAGTCAAAAAATGTATTATGAGAATATTATTCGTAAGCTTCAATTGAAATTTGTGGATTGATAGGTGGCCTCAAAAAAAGCTTAACCAAGCCAGTTGTTTAACACGTATTAAATCCACCCATACTGGTTCCAACATTCATACCAATGCAAGTCTTGATATACCTTGTTACATTCTTGAATATATGGATAAATGTATTGCCCGATTTTTTTGCGATAGAAAAAAGGAGGTTGCTCACTCTAAGCATCATTGGGTTTTGTTTGAAATTTGTAGCAAGCAATGCACTCAAGGTGGGCTTGGTTTTCCATTTTTGTCAAGATTAATTGCGCTTTTAGATTTAAAGAATTTTGGTCCAACTAGAACATATTTGTAAGTTCATATATTCGCAATAAAGATTTTCCAAATCATGATTATTCTCAGCCTAAACCATATATATATATATATATATACTATTCTATTAAAGAAAAACATCCTTTGGTGCAACATTAGGACTTCCCAAATTACCCTTTCAATTAAAGAAACATTTCTTTTCACAAGAAAGCCACGGTGTGTGAGAGAGTGGAGAGAGAGGGGGGCCTTGACGAGCTCTCAACTTTTGTTTTGTAGTTCATTATATATATATATCTTTATCATATAAAACAATATGCATATCTTCAATCACACCACTGAATCAATCCGGACCGTTCGATCAAGCTCCATCAAACAAGGATCGTTGGATTTAAAATAGCAGAACTGCCTATAACATTTCCTCCCAAATGTTGCACTGTTCATCTCCCAAAATAACCCGATACTCCGCTTCCGCCTTCCGCCCGTTCCGCGGCCTCCTCTGCCGCTGCCGGCGGAGCCGCCGCCGGCCTGCCCGGCGCCCACCGGCGGCTTCGCCGGCCTCCGGCGAACCCGCCGGGGGTTGTCCGGCGGCGAGCGGGCAGGGCCACCGCCGGCGGTGGCCCTGCCCGTGAGCCGCCGGACAACCCCCGGCGGGTTCGCCGGTGGGCGCCGAGCAGGCCGCGGAACGGGCGCGAGAAGCGGGGGGGATTTCGGGGTTTTTTTCATTTTTTTTATAATTATAATTAATAATTAAATTCTAATTTAATAAATAATTATAATTTATTAATTATAATTATAATTATAATCGAACGGGCTCTGGACCGCTTCTCGCCGGCTTCGCCCGCCGGCGAGAAGCCGGGTGGCGGGCGAAGCCCGCCGGGGGGTCAAGTGGACGAAGCCCGCTTGATTGCGGGCGAAGCCCGCTTGATTGCGGGCGAAGCCCGCAGCGACGCATCGAGAATGGGCGGAGCCCGGCGAAGCCCGCCGGGGGGTCAAGCGGGCAAAGCCCGCTTGATTGCGGGCGAAGCCCGCAGCGACGCATCGAGAACGGACGGAGCCCGTTCGAAGATGCTAGTGTATATATATATATATATATATATATATATATATATATATATATATATATATATATATATATATATAACAGGGGGTTGCAGCGGTAAAGAGAGAAGGAAAAAGAAAGAGAGGAGAAAGAGAGCCCTTACATGTCAGCACCACTTCAATTTTTTATTAATTTTTTGAAAATTTTATATTAATATAAACCTTTCAAGATATAAAATTTTTGTGGTGGTGGTGGTGGTGGTGGGAGGGGGTTGCGACCTTAAGAGCTTTTCATGATATCATGCATCTTTGGTTGAGTTAATCAACTTATATTGTTCAGCAAAAGCTGGAATCTATCAACTAACTGACCTGTCATGTCACACGCTAATTTCAGTCATTGATCGTCCTCCTCGCACGTTTACATTGCGAGGACTTCCAAATTACCCTTTCAGTTTTTAAAAAAACATGTGCTTTCACAAGAAAGCCACGGTGTGAGAGAGAAAGTGGAGAGAGGGGGTCCTTGACAAGTTGTCCGCTTTTGTTTTGTAATTCTTTTTTTCGCTTTATTTTATTTATATATATATATATATATATCAGGGGATTGCAGTGGTCGACATAGAAGGAAAAAGAAAGAGAGACGGGAAGGAAAAAGAAAGAGAGACGGGAGAAAGAGGACCCTTAGTGTCAGCACCACTTCAATTTTATATTGTTTTAAAAAAATATATAATAACATAAACCTTTCAAGAAATAAATTTTGTTGGGGGGATCATGACCTTAAGAGATTGACACAAGCTTGTCACAATATCATGTATCTTTGGTTGGTTAATCAACTTATATTGTTCAACGATGGCTGGAATCTATCAACTAACTGATCTGTCGTGACGCCCGCTAATTTCAGTCACTGATCGTCCTCGCACGTTCATATTGTGAATCCGTCTTCTTATGAGTGTTTCTGCATGATTTTGTCTTTCTCATTAAGTCACGACCCTGACTTCGCCTACCCCGGACACGACATCCTGTTGTGTGCTTGACCACCCTTGAGTTTTAACGTCATCTGTTGCACCTCTGTGTCGATCCCCGAGACTCACATAACACCAACCCTGAGCTGCTCTTCCAACAAGCTCGCCGACATCATCAACTCAACTGTCATCTTCCGACCTTATCACTCGACGTCCTCTCTCTGTGAATGCTCGTGCCCTAAATCAAGAAGCCATATGTGCAACCATCGGCCCCCTCTTCCTGTTTCCCTAGTCTAGTTTCAGAAGTCATATGTGCGGCCATCTATAACCGACCTCCTAGCCTCTGATCACCCCTTGATTTGTGCTCGCCAACCACGCGCCATTGGCCTAGCACAGCACGTCCTCGTTTTCGTGCATTGCTACCAAGCCCACGACAGTCAGTGTCGCTCCAGTCAGTCTCCCTCCTCTTTTCGCACCTCCTCGTTGCCATTCTAAATTTTTGTGCCTCGTGCGTCTTCTTCACTCCGCTACAGCTTGCCCCCTCTGACACCATCAATGCTCAATTCTCTTCTCTGGAGCATTCGTACCAACCCCAGACCTGTTTCATGGCCCTCCGCGCCGACGAGAATGCCTCCACAAATTTCACTCGCTTGGATTGGCACGACCTCGACAAAATGATCCCAGTTTTCTCTTTTATGAACTCAAGGCCACCGTTGTCAACCACCCATCAGCACCACTAATACCACCACCACCTCCCCACCAATTGGCATGCCACTATCTACAAGAGATTCTTACACCCCGTTGAGGATGTCCACCAAACCTAGGTTGTATCGCCCCCACAGTAATTTTTCAACATAAAGACCACTCTGCCAACCAAAAGGTTCTCATGACGACTATCTATATTGAGAGCTCTAATCTCTCTTGGCCCATCTTGAAAGAGGAATTTATGGCCACTATGACCCACACCAAGCTCGTAATTCCTACGAGAACCTGAGCTCTGTTTGACAATCTGACACAATCGACAGATACATCACCGAGTTTATCGAGGTCGCCAAGCACATTATCGGACTATCCCCTGACCATTATCTAGGGTAATTTCTCAAAGGCCTGCAACCCCACATTTGGACGTGCATTCGTGTCCACAACCCGACTACTCTCTCCTACGCCATAGAGCAAGCTCGTTGTTTGACGAGGAACTCTATGCAGCCCAACCGTCCTTCTTTGCGCGGCGACCCAACAAGTCATTGCCACCATCACAACTTCAATCACCTTTTCATTGTCTATATCACCCACCCGTATATGGACCGTGTTGATCAGCTTGTCGTCGCCTCAATTCAGTGAATACTGCCTATATCGGTACTCTGCCACCTCAGTGCTTATCTCACTAGCAGTACCTCGAGCTTCATATCAAGGGCCTTTGTTCCTGCTGCCACCAACCATCCTTATTCACCCACAAATGACCCCTCAAGTACATGTGCCTGTTGCTTGCGCAAAAGAGGACAATCCCAACTTCGCTAACTTGGATCCTCTGATGCTCGGTGATGACCCCTACAAGCCTCGACCTTGAGGACAAGGTTGATTTTCGGGCGGCGAGTGTTGATGTGGAGACGAATCCCCGGAGAATCCATGCATCCTCTAATCTACATATGTCGTTTTAGGGCATTTTGGTAATTATGTATATGTCACCCCAGCTTATATAAGGGTGTGACAGTGAGTCTTTTAGGGAATCTTAAATCTTTAGGTGTTTTGGCTCTCTTGAAGAGTAGGCACTTAGAGGGATCCGGCCCTCGAGAGATTGTCACTAGCTTGTCTCGATACCATGTATCTTTGTTCGTATTAATCAACTGATATTGTTCGACGATAGTCAAAGCTATCACCACTATGGTTGAAAATATCTATGCCGTTACATGCGGCATGCTACAAAAGCTCCCCACCCCTTCCTCAAAAAAAAAACAGGCATGTCGGCCTACATCTGACAACCTTGATTGACAATGTAAGAGAATGAGCATTTACAACAAATTGCATACAAACAATATTTCCTAAATTTGCATGCTTAATATATAGCTGGTCAAGCTAATAGAGTTGAACCAATTGCCTTTTATGACAAATCATGGAGTTCAATTTTTAAATGAGGAAAATGTATATACCACCAATAACTCTAGGGAAATCATTCAGGCATGTTTTCAGCTTTAAAATTGAATGGCAATGAGAAAGAGAAAATCAATAAGAAACAGTTACCTCTACACGAATGTCACATAATGCTTTTAAAATCAACACACGAGTTGCTGGTTCTAGATTCATGTATATCTCAACCTCGGCCCTAAACAAAAACCCACATGTCAACTTGAATTGTAGTTACCATTAAGAAAAAGATGAACAAACTAGTAAAATAGTACCCATGTGATGCAAATATTGGTATCTCCCCATCAGCTACCTACAAACAATTAAGTATAACCATAGCCATTCCAAGTAACTGTAACTTAAAAATCATAATTTTACCAAGCTTAAGCACTCAAACAATTGTTTAAAGCAGCATACCCAATGCCACCAATCTTTTATCTTCCTGCATAAAACTGTAACCCAAGTTGCCCGACCTAAAGCCATACGGATAACAGGTGGTATAGCCTGAGAATATTTACAACAAATAGATGAAATCAAATTTACCAGAATATGACCAAACACTTACAAAATATGCTTTATCACAAAGTTGGATTTAGGCACTCATAGGAATATAATAAATTAATCTTCAATTTCATCAATAATACGAACTGCTAACAATGTAAACACTATGATATGGCGACAATTATGCTACCAAAGTGGAGTAAAAATAATTGTCAAAATTTTCATATCACATAAGAACACATGTTATGGGCTTCGTGCAAAATTATTATGTTATGCTTTAATTTTGAGTCAAATACATTTTTATCGTATTTTTATCTTAGTGATGGGGATTTACAATTATGCCCTTGTATCTCTAGTATTTAAAGGACCCCTTGGGTCTTGTAATCCAAGTAAAAATTGTTGAATTAGTCACTTCCCCTTATCTTTGTTTTTGAGATTTTGGTAGCTCTCCTTCCGAACACAACATGCCTAGACAGTCGCGGTTCCGGCTCCACTGTATCCTCTGCCTCTAGCCATACTCCCGCGAACCCATAACAACTTGGTATCAGAGCTTTCTGACCATTGCTTCTACCTGCTGCCAACAAAAGCTTGTGCTCGATCAAACAGTGCAGCACCCGATTCCCGCACACCTACGGCTCTTCTATCGTCATTCTAGCCCTGATCCGTCCACTACCTCGCATGCTCTACTCTTCCAGAGCTCGCAACGCCCCTCACTGGGACCTCCACGATGATCCGGCCATAAAATCCCGTCTCCAGCAGGCGACGACATCTCCACCTCTAACCGCATGCATGATTTCTCTGTGGAACGTTCCCCGTCATAACTACTTACCCAGTTCCCATCAGAACTACCTACCCAGTTTACGCCTAGAACCCTGCCCCGTAGCCGCCAACGTTGCTCCAAGTCATCGTTGTCATGGACTTTGCTCACCATCGACGCTACTCGCATCATCTTCTTCCTTCCGCACGACCTATAGAGCTGACAACGCATGAGCCTCCTCGTTCGAACAACACGCTTTTCTGCCTCATCCAAGCACGATCCTCTACTCTTCCTTTTCGAGCCCCTACTCATCCAGATACAATCCTCTTTTCTTCTTTTTTGAGCTTCTGATTTGTGCCCTTTTCTCGAGCCACTAACAGCACAGAGCCTAATTTATATATTAAAAACAAACAAAAGAAGGGTGTTCTTTTTTTTGACTCACCATAGGGCAGCGTTACGACTCTCACAACAACTCACAATCAGCTGTCATAGAGGAATCCAGTCGTCCAATCACCTGCTCTCTATCACTTGCTACTCCCAATTTATTGCCAACCGTAATACGCAATATAGGGGATTCGCCCGCTCTAATGGATACTATCGGGGACTTCATGCAAACATTCATGCAAGTATTGTTTCATGTGAAATATGATAATTTGCTTTAACTAGCTGTTTTATATTCTAACTTTCCCTTTAGAGATCATCACCGTGAAAACCCACTTCAACCAATGGGATCATGAACTTTTCTAGATCCGACAAGCTCCCAATCCTCATTTTTTTGTTTTTTTGATTTGCTCGTGTACAATCATTCTCCATTTTTATCTTGTATAGCTTCTTTAGACTAAATTGATTCTAGATTAGCAAAAGACAAGATTTGAGCTTATCATTTACCTAAAATATTGCTTGCAAGCTTATGATCCATTCTAGCACTTTCCTATAATGATGTGGAAGAAGGTGGTGGTGTAAGATCTTTATGGTCCTTGCTTGATGAATCTTCTTATTCAAATAGATAGAATTCTTCATTATTTTTGTCAAATTCCATGATACCTACTTATCAAACTCAAAGACTGGGCTTTGTGAAACTTCCTTATAGTGATAAAGCAATGGTTTCCTGCAAAATACATTGGAATTATAAGTCCGAAAATATTAGTGCGGATATGCTCTAATGAGACGTCTTAATGCAAGGTCTGATGCTTCTTGTGGGAATCTTTTCCTTGGTTACTTACTAAGAACACAACCTTCATAGAGTTATTTTAGAGAGATAATCTATTCAGCATGTGCTTGGTAAATAATTGTTGAAAATTCTAAAAATGAGTATGCACCCATCAAGCATATTTTTTTCTTTTAAACTCCTTCAATGTCTCGATATTCCTTCTTAAGCTAAGATTTTGTGTAGTTTGAAACATTTGTAGACTCCATGCGTAGAGATTCACACTAACCTCGAAGTAGTTGGACTTGATATATATTCACCTTCTCATATCCTTTCCAAGCATTTTGGAGAATCTCATATACTTGGTTAGAGGTGTTCATGGCCGCTATCTTCTAAAAACAAATTTCATCTATAAATTGATAGATGAACTATAGAGCTTTTAACCGTCCTACGAGTCTCTCAAAGAGTTTTTTTTTTTTTGGTGAGTGATGAAAATGACTTTTTCTGACTACTTCTATCATTCATCAACCACTTCAAAAATAGAAAGAAATGCTAGAAGGACTCAGGTGTTGCGGAAGTGAGGTTCCACCACGTACCCGGATGCTTGAAAGAAGCTTTCACTCCACAACCAAAGATGGCCGAGCAGGATACAAGGCGGACACTACTTGACAAATAGGATGACGATCAAGGGGATAATCACTATCTCGTACGGCTAGAAGTCCAGAAAAGGTCCGATCGAGATCTTTTGCGAGATTTCGCAGTCCAAATCCTTGTACCCCTGGGTTCCTATTTATAGGACAACCAAGGGGCGGGGGAGTCTTATTTATAGCCCAGTCCCCACCGGCGACTAGGCGGCCTCTGTGGGAACTCGCCCCACTTGGGCGAGTTTCTGCCCTAGTCGCCTACCTGGCGAGTATGCGAGGAGAGCTCGTCATACTCGCTCATGCCTTCAACAGTGTTGAATGCTGACTCTAACCTCTGTCTTGACATGCTGACTTTGACTTCTTGCTGACCTGACTCTGAGTGAGTCTATCCTCGACAAATATGGGTTGTGCATTAGTTCTTATAGAAAATTGTGATGGTTATAGAATGTGATGGTTATAGAAAATTGTTGTTAGTCCTAACCAAACTTTAATATCACTTTGATGAAAATATAAAAAATAGAAAATACAGATAAAATAATAAAATATAAGCACAATTTGAGAGGTTTTGAAGCTTCAAGAACATGTGTTGCAATTTCAAATGATGGCGTGCATATATGCATATAGTTATTATGGAAATTTATACGCATAATATATCACTAAATAAACAGTATTGTTCTTCAAAAAAAGACTATAAAGGATTGAATCATAATCCTTCATATTTGAACTTGATTCTTTGTATCATTCCACTCTAATCTCTCATCCCTGCACTTTATTCTTTGTATCACTCCATACATTTATCTCTATGTAATTGCATTCATGTGATTCATGGCATTCTAAATTCAACTAGGTTAAATGCTATTTCCAGAAATAACTTACGAAAGAACAAACACTATTCAATGATAAATACAATAAAAAGATTGAATCTTTGCCCACATACGTTCCTAATAGAGAGAACGCGATTTAAGTATAAAGAGGACGACTACAAACAAACAATTTCAAGGGTTCCTACACCCAGTGAACTGTATAAAGCACAATGCAATGCATAATTTAGAAAGTGGGGATATCCAAAAAACTCCAAGCTAAAATTCCCCCGAGTCACTGAATATAAACTTGGTAATCAGTAATTGGCTGAGAGGAGACAAAGTTCAATGAATTCCATGATCGATATTAAGATTCATCCACTACTTAAACTTGCCAAATTTCATGGCAGAACCTAGCCAGATCGAACCCAAATACATTTTTATCGTATTTTTATATTAGTGACGGGGATTTACAATTATGCCCTTGTATCTCTAGTATTTAAAGGACCCCTTGGGTCTTGTAATCCAAGTAAAAATTATTGAATTAGTCACTTCCCCTTTTCTTTGTTTTTGAGATTTTGGTAGCTCTCCTTCCGAACACAACCTGCCTAGACAGTCGCGGTTCCGGCTCCACTGTATCCTCTGCCTCTAGCCATACTCCCGCGAACCCATAAAAACTTGGTATCAGAGCTTTCTGACCATTGCTTCTCCCTGCTGCCAACAAAAGCTTGTGCTCGATCAAACAGTGCAGCACCCGATTCCCGCACACCTACGGCTCTTCTAGCGCCATTCCAGCCCTGATCCGTCCACTACCTCGCATGCTCGACTCTTCCAGAGCTCGCAACGCCCCTCACTGGGACCTCCACGATGATCCGGGCATAAAATCGTGTCTCCAGCAGGCGACGACATCTCCACCTCTAACCGCATGCACGATTTCTCTGTGGAACGTTCCCCGTCATAACTACTTACCCAGTTCCCATCAGAACTACCTACCCAGTTTACGCCTAGGACCCTGCCCCGCAGCCGCCAACGTTGATCCCAGTCGCCGTTGTCATGGACTTTGCTCACCATCAACGCTACTCGCATCATCTTCTTCCTTCCGCACGACCTATAGAGCTGACAACGCATGAGCCTCCTCGTTCGAACAGCACGCTTTTCTGCCTCATCCAAGCACGATCTTCTACTCTTCCTTTTCGAGCCCCTACTCATCCAGATACAATCCTCTTCTCTTCTTTTTCGAGCTTCTGATTTGAGCCCTTTTCTCGAGCCACTAACAGCACAGAGCCTAATTTATATATTAAAAACAAACAAAAGAAGGGTGTTCTTTTTTTTTGACTCACCATAGGGCAGCGTTACGACTCTCACAACAACTCACAATCAGCTGTCATAGAGGAATCCAGTCGTCCAATCACCTGCTCTCTATCACTTGCTACTCCCAATTTATCGCCAACCGTAACACGCACTATCGGGGACTCGCCCGCTCTAATGGATACTATCGGGGACTTCATGCAAACATTCATGACAAACATTCATGCAAGTATTGTTTCATGTGAAATATGATAATTTGCTTTAACTAGCTGCTTTATATTCTAACTTTCCCTTTAGAGATCATCACCATGAAAACCCACTTCAACAAATGGGATCATGAACTTTTCTAGATCCAACAAGCTCCCAATCCTCATTTTTTTGTTTTTTTGATCTGCTCGTGTACAATCATTCTCCATTTTTATCTTGTATAGCTTCTTCAGCCTAAATTGATTCTAGATTAGCAAAAGACAAGATTTGAGCTCATCATTTACCTAAAATATCGCTTGCAAGCTTATGATCCGTTCTAGCACTTTCCTATAATGATGTGGAAGAAGGTGGTGGTGTAAGATCTTTATGGTCCTTGCTTGATGAATCTTCTTATTCAAATAGATAGAATTCTTCATTATTTTTGTCAAATTCCATGATACCTACTTATCAAACTCAAAGACTGGGCCATTGTGAAACTTCCTTATGGTGGATAAAAAAGCGTAATATTGCATCACATCCGATGACAGTAAACTTGATATTCTTAACTAGTTTTTTTCTTTTTTAGTGATAAAGCAATGGTTTCCTGCAAAATACATTGGAATTATAAGTCCGAAAATATTGGTGCGGATATGCTCTAATGAGACGTCTTAATGCAAGGTCTGATGCTTCTTGTGGGAATCTTTTCCTTGGTTACTTACTAAGAACACAACCTTCATAGAGTTATTTTAGAGAGATAATCTATTCAGCATGTGCTTGGTTAATAATTGTTGAAAATTCTAAAAATGAGTATGCACCCATCAAGCATATCTTTTCCTTTTAAACTCCTTCAAAGTCTCGATATTCCTTCTTAAGCTAAGATTTTGTGTAGTTTGAAACATTTGTAGACTCCATGCGTAGAGATTCACACTAACCTCGAAGTAGTTGGACTTGATATATATTCACCTTCTCATATCCTTTCCAAGCATTTTGGAGAATCTCATATGAGTCTCTCAAAGAGTTTTTTCTGGTGAGTGATGAAAATGACTTTTTCCGGCTACTTCTATCATTCATCAACCACTTCAAAAATAGAAAGAAATACTAGAAGGACCCCAGGTGTTGCGGCAGTGAGGTTCCACCACGTACCCGGATGCTTGAAAGAAGCTTCCACTCCACAACCAAAGATGGTCGAGCAGGATACAAGACGGACACTACTTGACAAATAGGATGGCGATCAAGGGGATAATCACTATCTCGCACGGCTAGAAGTCCAGAAAAAAGTCTGATCGAGATCTTTTGCGAGATTTCGCAGTGCAAATTCTTGTACCCCTGGGTTCCTATTTATAGGACAACAAAGGGGTGGGGGGTCTTATTTATAGACCAGTCCCCACCGTCGACTAGGCGGCCTCTGTGGGAACTCGCCCCACTTGGGCGAGTTTCTGCCCTAGTCGCCTACCTGGCGAGTATGCGAGGAGAGCTCGACATACTCGCTCATGCCTTCAACAGTCATGAATGTCAACTCTAACCTCTGTCTTGACCTGCTGACTTTGACTTCTTGCTGACCTGGCTCTGAGTGGATCTATCCTCGACAAATATGGGTTGTACATTAGTTCTTATATTTATTATCGTGAGATGAGAATGTGATGGTTATAGAAAATTGTTGTTAGTCCTAACCAAACTTTAATATCACTCTGATGAAAATATTAAAAAATAGAAAATACAGATAAAATAATAAAACATAAGCACAATTTGAGAGTTTTGAAGCTTCAAGAACATGTTTTGCAATTCCAAATGATGGCGTGAATATATGTATATAGTTATTATGGAAATTTATAGGCATAATATATCACTAAATAAACAGTACTGTTCTTCAAAAAAGACTATCCAGGATTGAATCATAATCCTTCATATTTGAACTTGATTCTTTGTATCATTCCACTCTAATCTCTCATCCCTGCACTTTATTCTCTGTATCACTCCATACATTTATCTCTATGTAATTGCATTCATGTGATTCATGGCATTCTAAATTCAACTAGGTTAAATGCTATTTCCAGAAATAACTTACGAAAGAACAAACACTATTCAATGATAAATACAATAAAAAGATTGAATCTTTGCCCACATAGGTTCCTAATAGAGAGAACGCGATTTAAGTATAAAGAGGACGACTACAAACAAACAATTTCAAGGGTTCCTACACCCAGTGAACTGTATAAAGCACAATGCAATGCATAATTTAGAAAGTGGGGATATCCAAAAAACTCCAAGCTAAAATTCCCCCGAGTCACTGAACATAAACTTGGTAATCAGTACTTGGCTGAGAGGAGACAAAGTTCAATGAATTCCATGATCGACATTAAGATTCATCCACTACTTAAACTTGCCAAATTTCATGGCAGAACCTACCCAGATCCAACCCAAAGCAGAAGACGCTAACCTTTAGGAGTGGTATGTGGATACTATCCAATGTACTGTTCGGTGTTAGCAGTGCCGTCTCAAGCTCCTCTGCGGAGAACTCAACCGTTATATTCAGAAGCGGTCTGAATACCTGAAACATAAAAGAAGAAAACACTACTATAACAAGGGAAACCTAAACAGGAAAGTAAGATCACAGCTGGACTGGCTCTAACATTCAAAAAATTGAGCACCGAAGCAAGCTCCCACATGGAGCGGAGAGTCCACCGCTGAAGCTGCGCCGGCTGGGGCGGCAGTGTCAATGGGGTGATGACCCTGGTCGTCTGCTGCTGCTCCTCCTTCTCCCGGCGGGTGATGATCCCGACGGTGATGGGCCGGGGATCCGTTGCCGGAGACTGCAGTCGAGCGAAGGAGCGCGCGGTGCAAGCACGGGCGGGACGTGACTTTCGGGTCGAGTTGCTCGGCTCCAAATGATTCTCCGGCGAGGATCTATCCGGCTGCTCATCTACCGGAGAAACTGCCGCCGACATCACGGGTCTGGCGGAGGCAGGGTGAAATTTAGGAGGGAGATCGGGGTACGGAAGAAGTCGACGAGAAAATTCGAGGAAAAATCGGGCCAGCTGCGGGGTATACAATTAGGGGAGCCGACCGCATGCTGTAGCAGAGATTATAAGAAGAGAGAGAATAACAGAGATGATGGTGGGGAGGGGGGGAGAGAGAGAGAGAGAGAGGGTTGGGGGAAAAGAGAAGGGGATGGGTTTGCACTATCGGTAACTTCGTAAGAGGTTTCTGGTGTGGTTTTGCATGGTTCCAACTTTTACTGTGGCAGTGGAGTAACGGGCCTTTTAAAAGCCCGTTAAACATATGGGCCAAATCTTTTAGCATTTTGAATTCTCGAAATATGGTGGTTTGACATTTTGCACTTCCAATTACTCATTCCTGACACTTTGGACTTCCAGAGTCCCGACCGAAATTTCAAGGGTATTTAGGTCTGGACGACACCCAGAATGCTCATTTTGACACTTTTCACCTCAGATTATTGGTGTTGCTCAAACCTAAATACTCTTGAATGAGCCTTTTTGGTGCTACCCAGACCTAAATAACCTTGAAACTGGGCCTACGAGTGCAAAATTCCAGAAAATCGATAATTAAGGAGTGCAAAGTGGCAATTTTAAAAAATTTAGGTGCAAAGTGGCAATTTTAAAAATTAAACCCAAACTAGGCCAGTATGAGCTATTCCAAACTTGGCCCGATGAGAATTGAATCGCTGGTGAACGGTTTTGTGTCCTCTTCGAAACTCACTCTAGGATCTTCGAAAAAAGACTCGCTAGCGCAGAATATAGCCTAGCATAGCATTACGTACCAGGATCCTCTTCATTTTAGTCAAAATGGATAGCATCAATTTCACACTCCAAATTAATTCGTTGTTGATATGACGAGTTCACTGATCTCAACTTTTTCTATTTTTCTTTAATAAAAAATTGATGCATATTTAGGTGAATTGGGAATCAATCCTCACCCGAAATTACACCTTAATTTGGGGTCCCAAATGAAGAGAATCCCAACCCAATATCAGATGCCCTGGGGCAGCCACATCGTAAAACAAGTGAAGCGTCGCGTTGAGGTTGTTAGAGACCCGCATTCGTTACTTTTTTTATATATAGCTTCAATTATGGGTGTGCATAAAAAGTTGAAATCGACCGAACCATATCGAGCCGATCCAATCGAACCGATTATCAAATCAAACCGACCGGTTCGATTGGGTTCGGTTGGTTTCAAGTGCCTGAAAACCGTCATTTCGGTTCTACCGAAAAAAACGCGAACTGAAATATATGATATTACTTATGTAAAATGTTTCTCTTTTAACTATAAATAAATGTTTTGTGCTGCCTCTTATTACTAATTTAATAGCTTTTTTTTTGTTCTGCCAAGCTCCATTTTGATTAGTTTTAAGTTTTTTTGTACACTAGTTATTTTAAATGTTGCTCTAATAGTTCAAAAATCTCATGAAATTTAATGATAGAATTCATGCATATAAAAAACATGAAACAACTTCGAAGTAAATGTATAAAATCGAACCGACGGATAAAAAACCGAAACGATTGAGTTGGTTTCAGTTTCAATTTTAGATGTGTAAATACTGAGTCGATTTGTTTCGATTTCTGTCTTCGATTATGCATAATGCTTTCCCCGAGCTACAATTAATTGCGCACTCAATAAAATCAATATCCGTTCTAAATTTGACAGATTGAAGAGTAAAGCGAGATGTTCGTGTCAACTAAATAATTATTGATCCGATAACGTGTCGATCCGACTGGTTCAATAAAATCAATAATACTTTCCCTGGTCTTTCGTTGTAATTTTCATCATCATTTTCGCGCTTCAACAACTTGTCGAAGATCAATGAATGTGTCGGGCACAACTTGTCGAAGACCCCCGACCGTTCTCTATGAAAATTTTGTGAGATGGGATACAAACAAATTAGAGACTGCGAGAGAAAAGCAAATTGTTATTGTCAGCGCGCGGGCGTGCACCTTTGCTCGATTAACTTAAAATTTAATAAATGAATGCGCAATTTTTCCAAATGAAAAACATTACCATCACTAGCAGCAATAGTTTATTTACATAGCGTAATAAAAGTTTATTTTAGGGAATTGATATCCGCAGGCCATATTTGGCTATTTGTACCCACCGATATTTGTACACCACAAAATTATAATTGTACCCACAATAGATATTCATACCCCACAAAAAATGAAATTTTTTAAAATAATGGTTTATAGAATAAGTTCTTAACAAAGTAGCTAGTCAAATCTAGGCATCACAAAAATATATTTTTGTCAAACAGTTCAGTCCACAAAATATTAAAGTACAATAACATTCAGGCACCCCAAAAATATTTGTGAGCTTCATTATCCCTTGATTTTGCTGCATTCCAAAAATCATTAAAAAACAATAATTAGTACACAAGAACAATAATAACTTTAAAAAAATTAGTATTAATAACACTATCAGTACCTTCTTTTTAAATCATGACGATCACCCAAAGTTTTCAAACTTTTCTTCACAAAGATCATCAAAATACCTCCAAAATAGTACTATGAAATAAAAAATCGTGATTACTTATGATAAAAAAAGTGTAATAAACATTGAATAATATTATTTAAATATGCATACCTCATGATTAAAGAAGTCGTGTGATATATGGTATATTCCATTCATCCGCTTGTTGTTCATGGTATCTCGTCCATACGGGAAATATTTGTGGCATTATACAATCTTCTCTCATCCGCAACATAATGAAGTGATTGTCATTTATATATCCCATATGAACAATTTTTCGAGTAGCCATAGGAGCTGAATGCAACGGCAGAAATGTGAATGACTGATGAGTTGAATAGTAAACCAACTGAATGTTATAGCACGACGCTACTAATAATCCCATATCGGGCATTGTCATCCACTTTTCAAGTGGAGCTGGAACCACCCAACATTCAAGAGACTTCAATAATTCCATGGTCCTCGAGACTCCGTATATCTCATTATATAACACTTCTTTGTTATGTACTTCACTTACTAAATCACGACGGACTTGCATCCAATTATTGCCCATGCCTAGTGCCATACTTATAACCGTAAAGCCGCAATGACCATCTCCCATTACATCGATGGCATCAAGAATATGTGCCCGCATGTGCAACGGCATTTGTGTACGAACCATCTCCAAAAATCCACTTCTTCTAATCGGAAGTTTCTTTGCTACTTTGATCTTCTTCGTCTTGAATTGTTGTTCCTCATGGAGTAGAACATGCTCAAAATGAGAAAGCTCTCTTTTTGTTGATTTGAAGTCATCAATAAACTTTTTTGTACTTCCCTTCGGGCGGCCTTTAGTTTTAGTTGGCATTTTAGGCTCCATAGTTTGACTAGCCTCCGGATTGACAATCTCACGCAACTTTCTTTTAATCTCTCTTCTTTGTAGATCACTTATGTGACTATACTTTTTTAGTATTTCCTCGACATCATTCTCAATGTTGTTTGCATCCTTCGGCTCTACCTTGATGTTGTCTTCGGGTTTTGTGTCAAACAAAGTTAATTGCTTCCATTGTTTGTTCACCATCCATACCGGCAAAGGATTACCATGAATAACATACGACTCCAACTCATGTGCACAAGGTAGACCCATCGTATATCTACTGGTATGTGAACACTGGCCCGCCTCCAAACCACTATTTTTAACTGAATCAACTTCCTTCTTAATTATTTCTAGCGCTGCAATCGAAACACTGCCAACAAGATCAGAATAAAGAGCACCCTTGAAACTCATGCCGACATGAATTTTACTTTGACCAAACATTCTTTTAATTTCTGTATGTTGCAAGTTGATCATCTGATCAAAAGTTGTCCATACGGTTGTTAGACTACTAATTGACACTTCAAGAAACCTTTTAAGTTGGCTATGTCCGCCCTCTACACGATTTGTCGATGTGTTCCCCAAATGCATATATCTATCGACCCAACATGAAACAAACAATTCCTTGTAAGGCTCTATCCATGTTGTTGTGACGTAAGAAAGCACGTTGGGATATTTTGGTCCGTAATCATTTAACATTTGGCTATATCGGAACTGAAATTCATTTTCACACGGTGAATTAACTAGTTGTTGCCACACACCCAAGTACTTCTCGCATTCTTTACCTTGTGTGAAATATTTTTTACAGTGTGCCAAGATATTCCGATTTATATGAACTTGACATAAAATATTGGTAGCTTGCGGGAACACAAATTTGATAGCATTCATCAAGGCAATTTCCCGATCCGTAACAAATAGATTAGGCATAATGTTTGCATCAAACATAAACTTAAAACATTGTAATGCCCAAATATAACTAGCTTCAGTCTCGTTGGGCATAAATGTAAATGAGGAGAAAAAAGTTTGATTGGTGGATGTCACACCTACTATGCAGAGTAAAGGCAAACGGTACCGGTTAGTCTTGTAGGTGCAATCTACCAAGAACACATTTGAAAACATATTGCTCAGACGAACTGAAGTTGGATGGGCAAAGAAAATACTCTCCAAGCAATTTGTAGTCGCATTCACCTGATGAAAACTGATATATCCACTTTCAGTAATGCATTTAAACAAATATTGAATTGGAGTTCCACCATCTAATTGGCTGCGGTACAACTTGGCCTTCTGATTATATATAGTTCTGATGGTCGTTGTATTTTTCGGATTTCTTTTTTTTATTGATGACAATATTTTGCGTGGCTTAACTCCAGCATTAAACATATCAGACACGATCTTCTGCTCATTTTCATCAAGCCTACCATCATACGGATGCGCTTCTAAGTGAACAAATTCATGATTGTGTAAACCATTTTTTACTTCAATTGTCCATTCATTATTTTCTTCTCGACGTCCGTTGAGTGCAAACTTACATCCACAACGTTTAGAGCTTGACTTTCTGAGATTTTTCTTTATATAACCCTTCTTATTTTGACTTTCACGAGAAGATCCGGCCCTATCACAACCTAGAATTACCCTAGGTTTGGCTCTTGCAGTGAGATTATCAGCCCTCAAAATAATGATAACAAAACTCAAACTCTTTGCAATACTTTGTGCTCATGCAACTAAATCTTCCTTACTTGGAAAAGTCAAATTTGTACGAAAATGTATACCAACATCAACCGGGTCATCTTTACAAAATTCAACATTTGCCAACAACATAACTTTGTTTGAATCCATTTTAACCTAACATTAACATAACATAATCTCAATTCAAAAATCAAATTGGAAGTAAAACCAAACAATTAGTAGTGAAATCTAAGCATAATACCTTGAATGATCAAAACCACGATAAAGGGCAAGAACAACTGAATGATTTGAAGTAATCACAACCTACTAAAAAAATGCAAATATCCATTTTCAGTCTTGGGGTGCAAAGTACAAAAAATATGTAAATATGGGGTGTAAAGTTCACACTAAAGCCTTCCAAGTTAATCAGCAAAGTTTTGGATCACATACAGATAGATGTTTCTAATTAAATGTTTGGTGACTTCATGATTTAATCTCCTACTTAAGACATAAATGAGCATGTATTACCTATGATTGATCCGTGGACAAGTACTTCAGTGCTTCAATAACAATCAGCACACACAGAGACAATCTGTCGAACACCTTGTGTGCGCACAATTAATTCGACTTCGCACGGGACGAACAATCTAAGACATGGAGAAACAACCAGTAATCTGCATATGTGTCGGTGTGAATTGATAAACTAGAGGAAATGGGGAGAAAAAAATGCACCTTACATTATCTCTGTGGAGCGAATTACTGTAGAGGCATTCCTCTTGCGGATCCTCGGCTCTTCTGCTCCTACAAATACCAATCTGGAAAATTTTGGACGAGTGAGTGTTGACCGAGTGTGTTGATGGAATATATTGATTCAGAACGAATGCAAAAGTTAATTGAATGGGTTATGACCATGGGTTTGAGCGGATACAATGAGCTGGCTAACCACACACAGGAACTTAGTTTTTTTGTGTGTGCTCCACGCCATAATCGCTCTTATGAAAATGAATTGATGGCCTTCAGGTGCCTTAGAAGGTCTAGAAGGGATATATTGCCCCTTCAAGTGCCCTACAATATTAGGTTTTTTATACCAAAAATAAGGTGGAGAGATGAGAAATACTCACCGGAGGCGGCAATAGGATGGTCACCGCCGGCAGAGATCCGTTCGGCCGGGGAGGAGGGGGCTCAGGCGAGGCACGACGGGAGCGGAAGAGGCCGACTTGCGTCCGTCGGAAGCATATGCAGGAGTCGGGTTTCGTCCGTAGGTTGGTCACCGCCGGCAGAGAGCCGTTCGGCCGGGGAGGAGGGGGCTCAGGCGAGGCACGACGGGAGCGGAAGAGGTTGGCTTCCGTCCGTCGGAAGCATATGCGGGAGTCGGGTTTCTCGGTTTCTCCAGGCAGAGGCGGAAGTTTTGGGGGTATGAATAGGGTTTTAATTTAGAGAGAAGAACCCTAAATATTAAAGAGAAGTGGGGTACAAATAGCCAAATAAGGCCTGCGAATATCAATTCCCTTATTTTAATGTCACAAATTGATACAACGGTAAAATGAAAAGTCATAATGTTACACCGAAGGAATATGCGGAGAACATTGGGCATCATGACCCACATCTTATTTTCAATGCCACAAGCATAATATAATATAGTAAGCTGGAGTGAAAGGTGTAAACTAATGGAAAAAACAATTATTGGGTTCACGGTTGTGAATACAGTGATTATAATTTTTCGTTCGTGAAAAACAACTTCACTCTATCCACTTTTATGTTCGAAGTTATTTTGGGGGCGCTGTTATTAGCACTACTACTTTCGCTACTAGCACTCGGCGATATTATCAAGCACTGTTTTAAGTGGTTGACTATCCGCAAGCAATTTTCTATTAACACTGCACTTTTCACTATCCGCAAGTAACATTTGTAACATCTTGTTAGACAATCATTCAACCCGAATCTCTAGTATTTCCTGTGTATGAAATCAAACATTAGTTTGACAAGCTTTGGAACTCAACAGACATTAACAGGTTGATATAATCAGAGAAGCTCAAGTTTAAGATGGGCAAAGCGAAAATTTTACAATTGGTAGAGTGGGGGCTTTGAGAGTTATTAAACAAATATGGTGAGTCCCAAATTACCAAGAAATTATCCAAACTCAAAGCAAAAAACTTAGTGTAAATTGAATATGAATGCTGATTTCATTTGCCCTTTGTTTTTTTAATTACAATTTATCACTTCAAAAAAAAAACTTTTTCAACATAAATAAATAAAACTAAACTATCTAGACTTGGAAAGTAACCAAATGTGGGGGTGTGGAAAGAAATAAATGAGGATTTAGATTTTTACCAGATCAAGTAGTATAGGAGTGGAAACAATACCCAACACTGCAATATAGGCGGTTTCCCATATGAGAGGAACAATGGTCCTCGGGCGAACTATATAGGAGCCTACTAGATCTTCACTCGCCGGTCCCAAATTTTAAACCTTAAACCCTAAACACACTACATATGGGAGAACATCAAACAACAAGATATAGGAGATACTGAGGATACCTTTGGGGAGCCTCTGGTGTACTGGCCAAGTAACACGAATCGGGTTCCGCTGAGGGGATTTAGATTTTACCAAGATCAAGTAGTATAGGAGTGGAAACAATACCTAACACTACAATATAGGCGGTTTCCACTGAGTTGTGTGCGGCCACAACACTCCTGAGCAAGACGCACAATGGCCCCCGGGCGAACTATATAGGAGCCTACTCGCCGGTCCGAAATTTTAAACCTTAAACCCCAAACACACTACATATGGGAGAACATCAAATGACAAGATATAGGAGATACTGAGGATACCTTTGGGGAGCCTCTGGTGTACTGGCCAAGTAACATGAATCGGGTTCGGCTGAGTTCATGTCTTCCGTCCTAACCCTGGGGGGACAACTAGCAGAACAATGATGCCTTCGACATATGTTACTCAATGTACCGCGCACAAGCGAACCAGTGCAAAACTTCTCTTGCAAAACCCGGACGATCGGTATCTAGGAAGAATGATGAATAGGAGTAAAAGAAAAATGAGTGTTGGGCGGCATCACCATCTTCCTCCTCAGGAGCTGCCACCAATCATCATCATCAGTCTCATCTCAACCCTAAGATTCCCGGGCAGCTAATAATTACAATGATCGCTCAAAATCAATTCCAATGGTGGAAGCAACCCAATTTTATGATACCAAACAACAAATTAACTGTACGCAGGTGAAATTGGGGAGAATTTTCAAGAACAGATGCATACAACTAGAATGTATGTATAATAGCACAGTGATGCACTAACATAAATAAATAGAGAGGGGAGAGACTGAAGCATCCGTCAATGGCAATCATGATATGACATCAGGACGCAGAGCAAGGTGGTGAGCGTGAGTCGTCTGGATGACGATCAGATCAACGCCCCCTTTTGCAGCTCAATTAGTGATGGGAGGTGAAAAAACTTCATAGTTAAGTGTGTTTGGACTGCAGCCCGGACGACGCCAGCTAGGTCCTGATGAGTCTCCCTCGGTGGACATTGTTACGATTGGAGCAGGGCCTAGGTTGTTACGTCATTGCTGGAGGACGTTCCACTCTCAAACAATAGCTCAAGATTCTATGGTAACATCAGAGTGAAATGTCATCTTCTTCAATGGTATATCCTCTAGAACTCTTTATGAAAATGTCAGCTTGGGCCATCTCCATTCTGATCAGAAATCTGTACAGAGAAATTCCCGCCTTTGCCTTTGTAAAGCTATCATCTCAGTGTCAAAATTTCGAACAGAAAGGTCGCCCGGTCAACTGGCGACGATAAAAGTCGGAATTTGGCTGATTTCTAAAAACAATGCTGGATGAGTCAACGAGTAAGTTCTCTTCATGATGCAGTCACCTACTGGCCTTCTGACCATGCCGATTGCGAACACATGTTTGAGTTCATCTGTTCCCTACATGCTAGTTCACTTATTCCTTCTGTAGATTCAGTGATCTGCTTCTCATCATCTCTTCCAAACTACAAGAACAAGAATTCGAGAATCTAACCATATCCGCATCACCATTGTCGCCCTTTTGAGAAGAGAAAAACTCCAGCCAGAGCTTGGGAGCTTCCGGATGAATAATTGAAAGGGTAAATATGAATTTTTTCTCCGAGGTGGCCACAACAGTTGCAGGAGCAAATGGCTTTTTCATCAGCCCGGAATCTCTGAGCCAATTTAAGATTTTATACCTGGGTTTGATCCTGTTCTCTAAATTAAAGAATAAAAAGGCTGGAAAAGTGTTCAGATATTCTATTGGATAGCCCAAATCATGGCAAAGGTACTTCGTCTTCTCCAGGAGCATATCTCTGCTTTGGTTTAGCAGCTTCGGTGCCGTCGCAATCATTCTACAGAGCATGGAATGCTCGATTCCAAGCCCAATGAGGCAATCAAACCGCTCCTGCAGCTGTTCCTTGTTTGCACTAACCACCCAAATCGCCTTTGATGTGCTCTTGTTTTTCCCCAATCCGATACTGAGAAAGAACTCGGCTTTAGGGTCGATGAACCGCTGCCGCTTAACCAGCTTAATTCTCTCTAAATTTTGAAGAAATTCACTCTCCAGTTTAGTATTGAATGAATCAGTATGCGAATGTGAAAGAGAAAGGAAGTGTAAATTCTTCTCATGAACAATTTTGGTAAAAAACCATTTGTTGAGGTTCAAAGCTTTCATTATAGCTGGCAAGTTCTTAACTTTGTTCTTCCCCATCACATATGAGTATTTCTTCGTGACAGAATCGGCTTCCTCTTTTCCCAATCCAGCCCTAATTAGATAATCCGGCATCACAATATCGGCATTGTCTAAATCAAGATCAAGAATCTCGGGATTATTCAGAGTAAAAAGGCCTACCTCCTCCTTACACATGCCCAGATTCTGCAAGAAGTTCAACCTCTGTGCAAGAATGAATTCATCGAACTCTAAAAAAACTCTGCGGTTGCATCCCAAGAGCTCTCCCATGCCTCCCTTCCCCAAGCCAAAATCATAGAACACTCGGATTCTCCGGCAGAACCGAAGGAACGCATGGACGTCATCTCCGGCGTAGCCGGCAAGGCCGTAGTCGAGGAACAAGATTTTGAGGTCGCGGCAAAGGAGTTCAGCCTCCACATCGTGGTCGGAAGCATGGAGGGTGCAGGGGAAAGTGAGGCAAATGGCGATGACACAGAGGCGAGGTAATCCGAGGCCCTCAAAACGCCGGAGAAGATGAAGGAGGTGACCCGGCGGAGAGGAGAATATGGAAGGGGAATCGAGGTAGAGATTTCCAAGGAGGGTACAAGGGAAGCCGAACCGGAGGAGGGAGGAGACGGCGGCAAGGAGGCGGGCGTCGTCGGAGAGGAAGGGAGAGATGCCGGAGGGGAAGGAGGGATGGGAGGGGTGCAGGCCGATGCTTTCGAAGAAGAAGTCGAACTCGTTAACGGGGTGGTAGGCGAGGAAATGGCGAAGGATGCGGCGGAAGTCGGAGGGACTGGCGTCGTCGAAGGGGATCTGGGAGACGAAGCTGCGGAGGGATACGGGGGAGTTGGAGGCGATGTGGTCGGCGAGAGCGAACGGGAGGGCGCTGGTGGCGTGAAGGTAATCGGTGATGGCGAGTTTGGCTTCGGCGAGGGCGCGAGGGCGGTTGCGGTAAGGCAGGTTTTTTAGATTTAGGGTTGAGGCGGCGGAGGCGGCGGAGGTGGTTGAGGAATAGAAGCGGCTGGATAGTAGCATTAAAAAGTCGCCGGTGGATGACGGGAAGAGGCGCATAGCGTGATGGCGCGACGCCGACGCCGACGCCGAGGGGTGGACGGAGATAGGGTTTTGGTGCTGTCGGGTTTGGTAACGCTGTGAACAAATTGTGGACCGATTCTCGCGCCGGTTCGGTAATTTAGGGTCTGTTTGGGATACCGGTGTCGTTTTAAAAGGGAGCAGTTCAAAAGGGAGATTCTAAACTGTATTTTCAAAACTGTATTTTCAAAACTGAGGTTGTGTTTGGGTAACCTCCGTTTGCAGTCAGGTTCAAAACTGTGTAATAATTGTTCTGTTTGGGAAAACACAGTTCTGGTGGCGGTTCATAATAAAACACATACAACTTAAATAAAACGACACAAAATATTTTTACAAAAATGGAGAGCAAAATAAAAATGTAACAAGTTTAGCTTCAATTTTCGACGGCTTCATAGAGTTGCTCGGCAATAGAGTCACGTAGTGTCGTCATTTGACTTGATCCACCCCTTCCACCCCTACCAATTTCGTTGTTCTCCCTCCTTATGTTCCTTGTCATTTGGACCCCTTGTCTAATCAGACGCGCATGAGGGTATACAAAATTCTCATCATTATCACATCTGTAGAAATGACTGTCTGCATTAGAATGATGTCTGCGTATAAAATTATGCAGTGTCATTGTGGAGATCACAATATTCCGCTGTTTTTTGAAGCCGTATTGCGGCATATCACGAAGAATACGCCATTTCTTCTTCCACACTCCGAAAGTTCGTTCTATCACACTACGCAACGATGAGTGCGCCTGGTTGAATATTTCCTTTCGTCCTTGTATCGGACGTCGGCCGCGTGCAAAGTCTGGTAAATGATATCTTGTTTCTGGGTATGGTTTTATATATCCTAACTGTAATGGGTAGCCAGCATCCACCAAGTAGTATTTCCCTGTGTTCAAAATTGTATTAACAAACAATAAAGTACGGTTTTAGTAATCAAAAAAAGTTTATTACACATTACCTGGTGGTGGATGAGGGAAATTCCAACGTCGATCAGTAATTGCACTATGAAAAATACGGCTGTCATGTGCAGAACCCTCCCATCCAGCCATGACAAAGGTGAATGTCATATCAAAATCACATACATCCATAATATTCTGAGAGGTATAACCATGACGTCCAATGTAGGGAACCTGTTCGTCTACTGGGATGCGGGCATCAACATGTGTCCCGTCGATTGCTCCAATGCAATCTTTGAAGTAGGGCATGTATCGATCATCGTTTAAAATCTTTGCAGGGATATTTGTAAATTGTCCGTCTACCGGAGCAATAAGGTCTTGTGATAGCTTTATTATAGCTGCCAAACATTGTGAAAAATATCGACTTATTGTTTCTGTCGAATGCTGAAAACGCTCACTGCAATCCTTCATTGTCATATTATGCGCCATAATATTTATTGTGATCGCAAGTACTTCTCTTGCAGTAGTACTCCTTGACCCTTTTAGACCATGCGATTCTACTAATTGTTGAAGTAGATCTACAAAAATTTCCTTCGACATTCTGAAGTTATCATAAAATCGGACAGGATGACCATCCAATAGTTCTCCAACCCATTTATCTCCTGTGTTAGTTGACGTCATTCGAGGAGTCTTGTCTTGATAATCATAGCTGCGATTGAGAACAATACAGACACTAGTGTTCACCATCATAATATAATAAGCTCTTTTCCGACGTCTTTCATTCAGAGTATTCAAATTCGTGTCAGTGAGCTCTGCATCATTTTCAGAATCCATCTGGCACGATAACAGTTAATTAACCATATTAGATGTGAAACTTATGAAAAAAAACTTTGCCATGAACACATCTCAAATCTCAAATCATCTTATCAGGTGATTTGATACAGAATGAATGAAAATATGCAAATTGGATGCATCTGATATGGTATTTTGTACTTCAAATCACATATCTCAAAGCAAGTATAACAAATAAGAAATCCCAAAGCAGCCGGGAGGTTCAAGCAGTGTTGAATTAAAGATGCCTTTGCAGTACTTTTGGCATGAAAGCTCACATTTAGTTGTAAGTCCATCTCTGTTAACATGATAATGATTATGTGTGGCAGTCATTTATAGAAATGTGTTGCATTTTCCACCACAGAAATGGTCCATCACAATGAGTGATATTCACAAAAACAGAAATGTGTTGCATTTTAGGCTTCACACGTCAATTTCTGCTTCAACCAAAAATTGGCCAACCAAAGCAGACTACATGAGTGATATTCACAAAAACACCGCCCAAAAAATGCATAAACAGTGAAGAAGAGCGCACATAACACATACATTAATCATTTATTGGAAGCATTAAGGTACACCATCACATTAATCTTAAACCCATTAATCATTAACTGCCACATAATTTTCCAGCTTAGCATACATAAATAAACTGCAGGACACATAAAATGCATAATATTCCAAACTCACATCGTACGTAACAGACGGCAAAAGTAGAAGCACAAAAAGATAGTAATAGAAGTTCAACACCATACATAACAACTACAAAAGTAGGAGCGCACAGAACATAATATTAAAGACCACCCGAATGCATGTTCGTGTATTGACGGTTTTTTAGCCACCACCCTTTTTTGGAGTTCGGTAGGCTCAGAAATAATTCTTTGTTCTTGTTGTCCATCAAAAAAATGGTTGCAAAGTCATACAATGCTGGATCATTGCAGATATCTGGATGTTTCTCCAACTCTTCAACTGCTTCGTGAATAGTATATGAAGGAATGAACGTTTGGGGTGGCTGTGATATAATATCTCCTACTCTAATAGTTGACTCAACCAATTGTTCGATGCTATATCTGCCACGACAGTTTTTATGAATTCCCCTTCGGCCTCTTTCAATCCTTCTTTTACTTCCCTGTGAAGATCCACCTCTTTCAAATATCCTCCCATCATCCCTTTGATCATCACTCATGCCCGCAGGTGTCCCCAGGTCTTCTGCCACATCATCCTCGTGCTCAGACAATACATGTTCAGGACTTGATGGGTCAACCCTTGAGTTAGGAGCCCATGCATGCTCTCCAGTAGCAACAACCTCATTAAACATTGTGTACAATTTCTCTTCCAATTCTGGTGCAATGCCTGCATAACGAAACTTCTTCGCAGCTGGAAGAACCTAAATATCATGTTGAAAAATAAGCTAACGATTATAACTAGCAATTTAAAAACTACAAAAAATATGTTCACCTCGAGTCTCTCCTTCCACCAATCATCTGATGCATCAACTGTTCTCCTTGTAGAATCCCAGCCTAAACCTGTTGCCCCATGCTTGAGTTCTTTCCATAATTTCCAATCTTTTTTCAATTGATCCCATTTATTTTTAAACTGCGCGCAGACATACATTTTTGATGTTTGTTCCTGAAACTTAGCAGTTACATTTTTCCAACCCTCCTTAGATAGGTGGGTCGTCGGTCTATTGCCTAGGACAATCTCTGCTATACATAAATCACAGAATAACAGAACCTCAGTTGACTCCCACAGTGCTGCAATTCCTCCTTCTTTAGTTTTAACCATCGTGGCAACTAATAACAAGCAAATGAGCAATTGAACAATTAGGAGTTGAACAAATTATGAGTGAAAGTTTGTAAAAAAAATTGAGTGAAATTTGCCAAAAAAATTCATAAGCTCATAAGATCTTATAAGCACATAAGATTGTTATTTTCTATGTAAGGAAAAAAACCAATCAAATAATTCTATAACTCCAGCATAATAAATATACTGATCAAGCAATTCTACAATTGCAGCATAACAAGGCTTATGAAATAAAGGAGATGTTGTAAACAACTTATCGAGCAACGCCGGAATTAGAGATGCGTAACAGAGTTGCTGTAAACAGAAGAATGTGAAAGCAATTCTATTTTGGTGGTTGGTCCAAAATTCTGAAGTGATTGGTCCTAAATTCTGGAGTGATTGGCTAATGTGAAAGCAGCTCATTTTGATTCTCAATCATTTCTTTTACAGGAAAAAATGCATACCCATGGCATAAGCTCTCATTTATTTCCAGTATATTAACAGATCTAAAGGTAATCTTGTTATAACAACTAAAATTGATACCAATAGATCGTAGAATTATTTGAATGCAGTTTTAACAACCTGATTTTAGTGGAAGTCTTATTCAGTAAATGTGCTTAAAAAATAATCATGAAGCTATTACAACATAATTCTAGTGTTGCAAATGAAATAATGTAAAAGAGGCCATTGTTAAAGTACATCGAATCGCGAGGAAGTATGGATCATGCATTTCTGATACCATCGCAGTGCAGTAGAACATCAAAAATCTAGTCAATAGAACAAATATAATGGAAATATTATAAAAATATAAGCAATCAAAATCAGAAAAATAATAACATGGAGAGATGAAAAGATTACAATTGAGAGAGGTGGTATACTATGGAAAGCAGAGTGAATCCAAAAGCCCCCCCAATGCTGACATATCCAAACTCCAAGGACATTCATATTTGATTCTAGTTCACACCCAATGGATGTAATATCATTTACAGTTGGGTAATTCTGATATCTACGATTCCAGTTCGGTAATCTAATTGATACCAATCTAAAGGTAATCTTATCATTTACAGTACATTCAGAAATTAAAAATGGTTTCCCAAACAGATCCATAATCAGCACATTCAGAAATTCATGCCAAAGCTAAGGAGAGATGCTGGTAGATCAAAAAAATTCATGATCTTGTAAAAAAAGTAAAAATCTGTAAGTTAAAATCATACCAAAGCTAAGGAGGAGTCAAAAATATGTGGGTTAAAATCATACCAAAATCTGTAGATCGAACAGATCTGGAGGAAGAACGACGCTAGGGTTATGAAGACCGGCGTTTGATTCACCGCGAGGAAGGAAGATCGGCTCTGAATATCTGCGCGAAGGGGGAAGACCTACGTGATGCTGGTAGATCAGACCTGGGGAAGATCTGTTCGGCCCTAGGGAAGATCTGAAGATTTGCGCGACGCGAAGCAGGAAGATCGGGGTGCAAGATCTGCGCGGCTCAGGAGAACACCGACGCTGGTTGCGGACGGGAGAAGGTGGAAGCACTGCGCGAAGGAGGAAGAGTTTAGCTATCGGAGGAGGAGTGGAAAAGAAGAACGGCGGGTTGGAGACGAGCGCGCTGGTGCTCTTTCCGCCAGCCTCAAAACGACGGGATTATTCCCTTTTCAGCCGGCCGGTCTAAACTGGCTCCAAGCAAACAGATATCGCAAATACTGTACAGGTGCGTTTTAAACGAAATGAGTTCAAAACGGTATCCCAAACAGACCCTTAGAAACAGAGAATTTTGGCACTTTTCATCATTAATTTTTTAAATTAACACTTTGCACTTCGGCACTTCCCCTCTTAAATTATTGATTTCTAGAAATGTACGCACCCATGACAAATTTAAGAGTATTTAGATCGGGCAGCACCAAAAAGGCAAAAATACTCATTTCAGCCATTGCACCCCAGATTATTGGCCTGGCCCGGCCAGGTTCTAAATACTCTTGAACGAACATTTTTGGTACTGCCCGGACCAGAAATCGGGAATAGGGCAGTGTTGTTTTTAAAGATTCGGAGTGCAAAGTGTCAAAACCCCGTATTTCATGAGTGCAACATGACAAAAAACCTTGCAAATTGAGTTGAGGTTTCGTGAACTCGACGAATGGGCTCAAAATACTCTTCACTCGAGAGCCCATATATTTTTGTTCACGAACTCGTACGTCAGCTCATGATCTTTCTTCATTATGTTTTTTTATTGAATATATATAAGACAACTCATGGTACAAGTTGGTGAACACCCCAAGCTCAACATTCAAGCTAGAGAGCTCTTGAATCTAGCTCGAGCTCCATATATAGATCTCAAGTTTGAGATGGAACATGTATATGGGAGCTCGAGCTCAACGTAACAAGCGTGGGCATGAGCTCGTCTCGGGCTCAACTTGTTTGTGTCCACTACTTGAAAATATGGATTTCTTCTTGGAGAGCTCCATCCTGATAGCTTCCACTCTGCACAAGTACGGGGGACAATATCTAGCTACCATGATCTCATTCGACAAATCGATGCCCGGATTGCAGCTGATGATGCGGTTGAAGCACACCACCAACAGTTTAAGAGGAACCCGAAAAGACAGAGAGAGCATGAGTCACTGTCGCGGCTGGATGGTAAGAGGAACGATGTGCGTTTTAACAAACCTCGCAGATATCGAGGCCTGCAACAGCACAAGGATTACATCCCCCTCAATACGACTCGAACCAACATACTCCTTGCCATTCAAGATAACGACGTCCTTCGCAGGCCCGAGTCACTTCCGCCAAAGAGTGGAAATCAGCCACAATATTGCTACTTTCATCAAGAACGCGACAACAGCACGGAGAGCTATCACATGCTGAAGGTGGAGATCGAGTGCCTCGTCAAGCAAGGGCTTCTCAGGAGATTCCTACTGAACCAGGACCCGAACCGGTGTGTGCCTTAAGCGAACAACTCAACACAAGATGACGCAGCACCTAGCGTGGGTAAAAAAAAGACCACGAGGAAGGGGGCTCCCCCCGATGAATCACACAAAAAGTGTGGCCTTACTTTTTTTTCTGTATCATTATTTTCTGCTAAAAACTATTATCGTGCGCATGTGCACTTTGATTATCTACATTACTTAAGTTATTTCTGATTTCGTCAAAGATTTAGATCTCCTGAAGAAAAGCTCTCGGTACAAATCCAGTCTCCAACACAGAACAACGGACTCTCTGACTTTAGGAAGTATGAACTTCCCAAGAAGAAACACCAGCTCCGGCGCTGCCAGGGCTTCATGTCCCCACGCTGCTGAGCACCAGCATCCGCGCTGTTGGGGCTTCATGCCCCCACGCTATTGAGCACAAGCTCTCGCGCTGCTAGCACTTCGTGCCCTCGCGCTGCTGAGCACGATCTCCATGCTGTTAGGGCTTCCTGCCCTCGCATTGTTTAGCACCAGATCCCACGCTGCTATGCCCCCGCGCTGCTGAGCACCAGCTCCCGCGCTGCTAAGGCTTCCTGCCCTGCGTTGCTGAGCACCAGCTCCTGCGTTGCTAGGGATTCATGCCCCCGCGCCACGCGTAGCACGCACTTCGCACACACTGCACAAATAGTGCACACCTCACGAACACCGCTTCCAGCACACGAGGCGTCTGGTGCACATTTCATCTTCGACACATTTTGTCATAAGCACACACCACCACAAGCGAGCATTTCACTCGGTGGATAGTTTACGTTCTGCACCTCTGCCGCATTGATCAACTCCACGTTGATCACAGCAAGTTATTACTCACACGACTTAGGAAAAAGTCTCCGCCCTCCATTCGCTTCGGCTCTGAGCTGCAAGGACTTGGGGGGGGGGGGGGGAATGATGGGTCCCCCTAAAAGCGCTAGCCGCACTCCATGCATGTGGTGCGGATATCCAAGAAACCCTCATTAACGATGTAACCGTCTAATACATAACCGTCCGAGGCGTAACCACTGCGGCAACCGCCGCCGCCGTCACCGCCATCGTCACTGCTGTCACCGCCATCGTGGTCGCGGCTTCTCTTTGGCCACCCCTCTCTGGCCGCTCCTCCCCGTCGCCACAAAAGGACGGTCATACGGTCTCCCATCTCCGGCCACTGCCCCTGCTAGGGGCGGCCTCCCTGTTGCTGAAAAGCGGGTGGCCATTTGGCTGCCTCCCTTGTTAGGCTGGCTTCCCCAGTATCGCAAACGTGGGGGGGGGGGGGGGGGGGGGGGCTTTGGCTGCCCGTCTCCAGCCACCGCCCCTGGTAGGGGCGGCCTCCCTGTTTCCAAAAATGGGGCATCCATTTGGTCGACCATCTTCGGTTGTCGCCCCTACCAGGGGCAGCCTCCCTTTTACCGAAAAAGGGCGACCATTTGGCCGCTAGTTTGTTGTCGCCGCCCCCGTTAAGGGGCGGCCTCCGCTTCACCAAGGTAGGGCGGCCAAGTTGACCACCTGACCTTGACCCTCGACCCTCTCTGGTCGCCGCCCTTGCCGGCCGCTCCTCCCTTTGCGGGAGGAACGGTTATTTTCCAGCAAGGGCTGTTATTTTTCTGGACAGGGGCGGTCTTGCTTTTTTGTGTAAATACAACGATCTGTGTGCTCTAAACAAAACGATCCTATTCGTCCGGCCTTTGGTTACGGGGAAAAATTATCGTCTTGCCTCTCTTGAGATCTATAAAAGACTCTCTTCCTACTCATTTTGATCTCTTCCTCGACCGAAAAGCCCTCATGCGGATTTTCTCTCACCTCTCCTCCTCCTACGAATTTATCTTTCCTCCTCTCCTCCTACAAATTTCTCTCTCCTCCTCTTCTCTTCTTTGCACGCTTTCCCGTGTGCCTCGTCCTAGCGCGTCTCCCTGTGCTCCACCGCCAAGATCGTTCAAGTGTGCCTCCTCCTTGAGCGCACCCGCGCGCGCCGTCTCCTTGCATGCTCTTCGCCAGCAAGCGCTCTGTGCGCTCTTCTCCAGCAAGCGCTACGTCGCTCTCCGTCAACAAGCGCTCTGTGCGCTTTCCGCCAACAAGTGCTCCTGCACTCTCCGCCAACAAGCGCTCCGTGCGTCCTTTGCCAGCAAGGATCTTGTGCGTCCAAGAACAAGCATCCTAATCACTGACATGGCAATCGTACTCGACTTCTCCAAAAGGCAATCAGAGGCAAAACCACAAAGAATAAGGCGCACAAACCGCGTCACACAAGCTTCTAAGACCCAGGAGTCAGGACGAGCAAAGCAGTTCACTACTGCTTTTGAGCTTCAATGGAAGACTTCAAAACACAACGAGTTCATCCCTCGCTGCACAAGAAGAAGTTCATAGCTCTATGAGAGGCGGTCTATCATCCTCCGAACCCAACTCTCTCTCTCTCTCCCCCAACTTGTAACGAGAGGTGGTCTGTCGCCCTCGAATTTTTCAAAGCAGCTATGTACAACAACCAACAACTATGAAAGTTTGGTCGGCACAACTCCGAGCATGTGATATTTCACTAATTTTCCGTGATTTTAAACGTTAAAAAAATCGACTTGTCAGCTTTTGCTCTTTTTGTGACTGGTTGCACGCTCGACCGCTCCCGAGGTAGGACGATTTAATTTAGTCTGATATACCGGAGCCTCGAGCGATTCACAACAGGAAAAAAACGCAATTTACAACCAATTTCAATTCTAATCATGCAATAGAACAATTGCATTGAATTTCAAATCAACTCCAATTGATGCAGGAATTGAATTAGATAAATTCAAATTCTACAATTTCAATTCCCGCGATTCGATTATGGGTCTATTTGGGACAGCTTTGACGGATTGAAAAGCTGCTGTCCGGATAGAACTATTTTAAAATAGATCTCTGGGGAGCAGTTTTGAAAAGCTGCAGAGTGTTTGGGTGTTCTGTGCAGAAGTGCGCTTTGAAAAAATAGAGCGAGAGCGGGAGGAGGAGGGAGCGTCGGCTTCGGCGAGATGTGTCAGCTCCGGTGAGATCCGTCGGCTCCCGCGAGTTCCAGGAAGAATTGGAAAAGTCGGGGCCGGTAGATTCCAAAATCTGTGAGAGAGAAAGCTATTTTGCGGGAGCAGAAGCTGGGGGGAGGGATTTCCGAAAAGCTGCAAAACAGCTCTAGATTTACGAAAAGCTCTTCATAAGGAGCTGTCTCAAACACAGAAAAAACTGTTCTGGCGGCTGGAAAAGAGATTCTCCAGCCGGCAGAGCTGCGCCAAACAGACCCATCCTAGAATTTATTTTGACTTCAAACTCAACCTTCAAATACATAATAGGACAATGGAATTGGAATTCAACACAACTAATTTCGGAGGTTCATTTTTCATTTTTTTTGGCAAGATTATCACTAGCATCGGTTGTCTTTGATCAAAGATTGTTGATGATGAGAGCTCCTCCTTTGCACGAGCACCCAGCTGCGCACAAACCTAGGCACGCGCACGCGCGCCCACTCGCGCGATTAGGTGTGCACACCCGCACGACTTGGTCCACGAGCCTCCTCGTGTTCCCGTGCAGTGGTCGCCGCCACGCCTCCCGACCGTGAAGGCGCCAGGGGCCCCCTTTTTTGGGTGCGCTGACGCTTCTTCTTGCTTTAACGACCTGGGAGGACTACGACATCGTCTGACCCACCAGTAGCCCAACGTTTAGAGCTCAGAGGCACACTGCATAACAGTGCAGCTTGTCTCGCCCCAAGGCGCTACGGTGGTACACTCGGAATTTATAAGGCATGCAGGCCGTACCCCCCAACCCATCACTGTGTCTGTTTCCCAGCAACAATAGGTTATTGCCACGGGGTTTCGAACCTGCAGCTTGTCTCGCCTCCTCGCGCGCATTCCTCTCTTGCGCGCTCCTTCCTGCGACGCCACCTTGCGCGCTCCCGCGCACATTTCTCCCTTGCGCGCTCCCGTGTGCGCCGCCCCTTGCTCACTCTTGCGCGCATTTATCCCTGCGCGCTCCCGCGCGCGCCGCCTCCTTGCTCGCTCCCGCGCGCGCCGCCTCCTTGCGCGCACTCGCACCCATTTCTCCCTTGCGCGCTCCCGCACGCCCCCCCCTCTCGAGCATTCTTGCTCGTCTCTCCCCTGCACGCTCATGCGTGCTATCACACACGTTGCTCCCTTGCTCGGGTCTCTTCCCTCAGCGCTTCACACACATTTCTCCAACAAGCGTCCAACACGCTCTCCTCTGGCAAGCGCCCTGCGCGTTCTCCTCCAACAAGCACCCCGCGCGCTCTCCTCCTACAAGCACCCTACGCGCTCTCTTTACCAGCAAGCGCTCTGTGCGCCCTCTTTTATCTAGCGCTTCGTGCGCCCTCCTCCAGCAAGCGCCTAGCGCGCTATCTTCCAGCAAACTCACAGCGCGCTCTTTGCCAACAAGCGTACCACACACTCAAGAACAAGCACTCCATCTACCGATAAGACAACTAAACCATGCTTCTCCAAAAGACAATCGAAGACAAGAAGCGGAGGGTAAAACGTGCTAAGCGTGCCTCCGAGCTTCAAAGCTCCAGATATCAGAACGTGTACAACAAGCTGCTTCCACCACCAGGAATTATTAGAATACTCTAGAATACAACAAGCACATCGATCCCCTCAACACTCAAAGAAATAATTAGCCTTGTGAGTGGTGGCCTGTCACCCTCCAGTCTCTCTCTCCCCCCAATAATTGTAACGAGAGGCGGCCTGTCGAGCTCGAGTTCTTGAAAAAGCCTTGTAACAACACTCAGATTTAGTGGGGGTTTGGTCGGCACAGATCGGACCACGTGGTTTTTCACCTCTTTTCGGGGTTTTCCACGTAAAAAAATACATGATCAACTTTTTGTTTTCATTGACTATGAGCGCGCTCGACCGTGCCGAGAGCTAAGACGGTCCAAAAATGCCGGCCCGACCGGGACGTCAAGTAAGTCCGCAACAGTACTCATACATAATAATATTAAGAAAAACGATAAGATCTCCTGAGAGGCGTTAGCCGCGCCCGCACACCATGTATGAGGTGTGGATATCCAAACCTTCCTCTATGTAACTAAAATCGTCGTTGCCACAAACCGCCTTTGTCACCGCCGCTCCAATAGCCATCATCCCGTCGTCGCGCCAACCGTCATCGCCGCAAACCGCCATCGCCGTAGCCGCAAACCGCCATTGTCATCGCCACAAACCGTCGTCGCCGTCGCCGTCGCCGCAAACCGCCATCGCCAACGATGTACCGAAACCGTCGCCGCAAACTGCCATCGTCGTCGCCGCAAACCGACATCGCTGACGATGTACCGAAACCGCCTCCGCAAACCGTCATCGCCATTGCCGCAAACCTCCGTCGCCGTCGCCGCAAACCGCCATCGTCGTTGCCGCAAACCGTCATCGTCGTCGCTGCACCGAAACTGCCGTTGCCGCAAACCACCCTTGCCGCAAACTGCTAGCGCCGACGATGCACTGAAACCGTCGCCGCCGTAAACCGCTATCGCCGCAAACCACCATCCCCGTCGCCGCAAACCGCCATCGCCGCCGTCGCAAACCGTTATCGCCGCCACTGCACCGAAACCGCCGCCGCTGCACCGAAACCACCGCCACCGCAAATCGCCATTGTCGAAAACCGCCATCACCGTCGCCGCAAACCGCCAGCGCCGTCTCCGCAAACCGCCATCGCCGTGGCCGCAAACCGCCAGCGCCGTCTCCGCAAACCGCCATCGCCGTGACCGCAAACCGCCACCGCTTACGCTGCACTAAACCCGCCGTCGCCTCAAACCGTCATCGTCGTCGTCACAAACCGACATCGCCGCCACCGCGCCAACCGGTATCATGTGTCTTCTGCTTCTAACTCGTGAGCTTGAGAGTGAGTTATTATTGGACTTACCATACTCTGTTATTATGCTAGAACAGACACATACGGCGTAAAACAAATTATTTATAGATTGACCGACGACGAGTAGATGGGCAGAAGGCGCGACAAAATAGAGGGCGACACAGACGACGAGATATTATCGGACCGCCGACGAGATATTGCGAGGGGAGAGCTGAAGGTTCGACTGCGGGAGTTTAGGGCTTGAGGGACACATCAACGAAGTTTGTGTTGTGTACAAATATCCGATAGATTTAGGGAAAAAAATACTAAAATTTGTATTATTCGGGTATAAATATCAAATCCTTGAGTGTGAATAACAATTCTCTTAAGTAATATCATAAGATGGGCAAATGTATCATTTTTAGTATGATTAATTATCTGGAAATTATAAATATAAAAAAATAATCATTAATTTTAAAACATTTTTTTATCACCATTAATAGGGATTTTGACACTTGTCACCCTTCAATTGATGGTGTTTGACACACTGTATCTCAGGTTTTAAATTTTGGCACTTTGCACTTTCCAATTGGATTTTTGAATTTTAGAGGGTGCATTTGAGATTTTAGAATAAATGATTTTAATAAAATGAGAGTGCGTTTGAGATTTTAGAGGATGCAAAGTACCAAAAATTTAATTTGATGGTGCAATATGTCAAACACCCTCAATTGAAGGTGTTAAGTGCCAAAAACCCCAGTAATATCCCCTGGCTACAGTGCTAATTCAGCCAGAAGAGAAACTGAACGGGACTTCGTTCGGTTTCCCTCCGGCTCCGCTCGGTCACGCTTCCAGCCGCCCGACCACCGGTCCTCTCGCTCCGCCGCCACCCTCCAAGGCCTTCTCCGATCCCGACGGCCCTCCACGAGCCTCTTCCCGGCGAGATCGGCGCCCCTCCTGTGATTCGGAAGTCACTTCTAGCCTTCCAACCACTTCGTCCGACCCCCAGTGCATCCACGTCAAGCTACATCACTTCCGGCGACCTCTCCACGACGTTTATTACTCGCTGTCAACGTCTCCCTGGATTTCACCATTCAAATTTGCCAAGCCATTGACAGTTCCATTTCCTCCAGCCACTGCCCGGAGAGAAACCTGCCCGTCTCCTGCTGGTAACCCATTTTTTCTATCCAAATACTCAATTCATGTTTGCTCAATCTCGTGATTATATTTATATGATAACAGAGTTTGCCCTAGTTTCAGCTTACCTTTTTGTCTTTTGTTTCAACCTACCTTATTATTGCCTGTGAAATGTATTTATTCATATTAAATCATTGTTGAAACGATAGATATTTAAGTGCATTTGTGATTCCTCGTTCAATTAGCTCATGATTTTTCTCACAATTTGTCTTTTAAAATTAATCCATCAAATACATCATTTATCTACCGGGATTGTTTGCAACAACTTCAATGTTCCAATAGAGAGATATGCAATAATCATAGTCAAGAGGTAGACATTGTTGGCTTGAAGTCTTGGTGGGTGGTTATTATCTTGTCGACTTCCTTAGTGCTATGTAGACTTTGCTTTCTTCTAAGTTATAATTTTCTTTTGTTGAAGAGTTATTCAAAGCTCATGAAGATCTTAAAAAAAACTAACAAAGAAACAAAGTTTGATGCGACGAATATGACAAAGATAAGGATAATCATATCTCTTCGGGTTGTTAAGATAAAAAAAACTTTAAGTGATAGTTCAACAACGAGCGAAGAGTTAGTGGTACAAGTTGTAAGAGTTACTAAGATATGGTTGTTAGATTTTCATGGACAGTCCTTCACCGCTTTGCCCTTCCAACTAGACTAGATCACCATAGCCCCCTTTGCTAACTTGATTTCATTTCTTCCTTAAGGGTCCTTATTAAGAGTTTTGCACACACACATGTCCACAAACATGCCCACACGTGCACACACGCGCTTTAAGGGTCCTTTAATGGAGGAATAAGTTGTAGTTCAATACCGTCACCACAACACATTGTCCACGAGGACAGCGAGCGGCTACTGTCGTTGTTGGGAACCATGGCACCACGTGTCAGATTGCTCGTATTATTAAATACCCAATTCCTTTGATTTTACACAAAACACAATATCAGTTTGCATGATGATCACAAAGTGGGAGATTGCTGAGTGAACGGTTGATTATAGAGCAATTTGTACACTCACAAATCATTGAGAGGGTTAAACATACATTTTACAAGTGTAAAAAAATTAAATAAAAGACAAATTTATTGCTCAAAAAAAATAAATAATACAAAGACATGCCCCCTTATTTATAGAAAATGGGGAAGACAAAAGAATATAACAAGCGATGTGAGACTAAAAACAATGGAGAATACATATCTTAGGAAGCCGCTGATCTTCAATAGAGGAAAGTCCTGAGACCGCTACTGTTGGTTGGCCCCAGACCGCAGTTGTGGATAACCACCAGACCGCTACTGCGGATAACCACCAGACTGCTGTTGCGGACAACCTCCAGACCGCTGTTGCGGATACCATCCAGACCGCTGTTGCGGATAACTTGCAGACCGCTGCTGCAAACAACTTCCAGACCGCTACTATGGGAAGAACCTGACCACATCCACAGGTAGCCACCAGACCGCAGCTGCAAGTCGCCAACAGGTCGCAGCTGCGGGTTGCTCTCCGGACTGTAATACAAGAAGGCAGAACCTCTAGGCCAGCTCGGTAGGACACAGGTCGATAACAGCGGTTTGCCAAACCGCTAAACCGTAGATCTGTCAAACCGCAGGACTGCTGCCAAACAGACCACAACCTCTATTCGCTAAGCCAAACTGCCAGACCATAGAAGCTAGTAGACTGCTGCGACTAGATAACAGACTGTCCGGTTTCCTCAAGTTCCAACACTCCCGCTCAAGCTGGAGCATATATGTCAACCATGTCCAGCTTGTTACAAACTTCCAAAAAAGTGGTAACTGGTTTGGTGAAGAAATCAGGTAGCTCTCTATCAGAGGTAACAAACAGTGTGCATATTTGATTCTTCCATATCTCCTCTCTGATAAAGTGTCAATCCACATCAATATGCTTCATCCTCTCATGAAAGACCGAATTCCTCAAAACATATATGACTGCTTTATTGTCACAGAACATTGGTAGGGGATCATCATAAACTTCTCCTAAATTAAGCATAAGTGTCCGCAAGCACTTCAGCTCACAAGTAATAAGAGTCATGCTCCTATATTTGACTTCCACACTTGATCTGAAAACTACAACTTGTTTCTTGCTCTTCCAGCTTACCAGATTCCCTCAAACAAAGATACGGAAACCAGACGTAGACTTCCTATCTTTCTTATCATCTGCATTGCTAACATTAGAATAAACCTCAATCTTCGAATGTTTCCTTTATTTTAAACAAAAGCCATTTTTCCGGAGCACCTTTCACATATTCTAGGATCTATAGAGCTGATTGTAGATGACGTTTTTTAGGAGCTTGCATAAACTGACTCATTCTTCCTACTGTATAACAAATATTCGGTCTTGCGACCGTCAGATAAATGAGTTTCCCCACAAGTCGTTTATATCTGGTGACATCTTCAAGAAGAGAATTCTCACTCTAGCACTTGTCATCTCCAACAGCTATCGTTGACCGAGCAGGTTTAGTCTCAAGAAGACCTGTCTCTTTCAGGAGATCCAAGTCATACTTCCGCTGTGAAAGAACTATAGAACAAGACTTTCGGGATATCTCAATCCACAAAAAGTATTTGAGAGAACACATATCTTTGGTAAAAAAATGCTGAAGAAGATGCTTCTTTGTCATGTCAACACCCATTTTATCATTCTTTGTAAGAAGAATGTTATCAACATAAACCGCAAGAACAACAAGACCAGCCGAGATTTTGCGAATGAACAAAATGTGATCTGCAGCACTCCGTCCAAACCCAATAACAAAAATATTGTTGAACTTTTCAAAACAGGTCCTCGGACTTTGCTTAAGACCATAGATAACCTTTCGCAATTTACACACCTGAGACTCCCCCGAGCAACATGCCCAGAAGGTTGCTCCATATAGACTGTCTCCTACAAATCACCATAAAGAAAAATATTTTTTACATCCAACTGAGACATCACCCAGTCTCTGTTGACGACCACAAAAAAGAGAACACAGATTGTAGTAATCCGAGTAACATGAGAGAACGTATCAAAGAAATCCACACCATATGTCTGTGTAAAATCTTTGACAACAAATCGAGTCTTGCAACGATCAATAGTACCATCATGAAGAAACTTGACAACAAATACTCAGCGACAACCAACCACATCATCCCCTGTAGGGATAGGAACAAGAGTCCAAGTGCCCCGTCCATTGAGAGTTTTCATCTCCTCATCTATAACGACTTTCCAATGCGGAATAGCGAGAGCTTCTTGATAGGTGGCCGGAACAACATTGATGGGTAGAGTGAGAGCAAAGCTTTTGCAAGGAGACAGCCGCGCATAAGAAACCACATCCCGAATAGAATGTTGAGTGCAAGTTCGAACGCCTTTCCGGAGGGCAATCGGAAGATCAAGATCAGACATGTCTACTGTATCAGATCCATCCAAAGGAAAGTCTGTTGACCCAGGAGCTGTCGGCAGCAGCTCATCCGAAGAATCAGAGACAGGTGAAGAAGGAAGGGCAGACTCTAGAAGAGGTGCCAAAACAATAGAAAAAGAAGAAGAATCATCAGATGATGAAAGAGTAGATGTAGGAGAAAAGAACGAAGCATTCTCAAATAAGGTGACGTCCGCAAAAACATACTGTTTCCGAAAAACAAGATCATAACACCTATAGTCTTTTTGTGTTGGACAATAGCCCAGAAAGACGCACTTTATAGAACGAGGAGAAAGTTTGTCGCGATCAGAAGAAGGAGAGTGAACAAACGCAGTGCATCCAAAGAAACGAGGAGGTAAAAGAAACGGATTTGCATCAGGATACATAATCAAGAATGTGGTTTTACCGTTGAGAATCAAAGACGGAACTAGGTTGATGAGTAAACAGGAAAGAAGAACAACATGACCCCAATAAGATCGAGGAACATGCATATGAGTAAGAAGCGTACGAGCCACATCTAGGAGATATCGGTTCTTGCGTTCAACAACATCATTCTGTTGAGAGGTGTAAGAACAACTAGTTTGATATACAATGTCACGATGCATGCAAAATAAGATAAACTGATGACTTTAATATTCTTTAGCATTATCAGTGCGAAATATCTTAATAGGGACATCAAACTGTGTACGGATTTCATTATAGAACACAGTAAAAATGGAAAAATGTTCAGAACTTTCTTATAATTAATATAATCATGTACATCTAGAGAAGTCATCAATAAAAGTAACAAAATAGAAACTACTCCTACCAACAGTCCGGATAGGAGCAGGACCCCAAACATCCGAATGAACAAGTTCAAAACGATGAGAAGAACTACATCCGTGTTTTGCTGGAAAAGTAGAACGATGGTGTTTGCCAAATTGACAAGCCTCACAAATAAGAAAAAAGTCTCCCCGAGGTAGATCAGTTAGAAGCTGATAAAAAATCTGAGCAGTAGGATGCCCAAGGCGAAGATGTCACTGAAGAAGTGAAGAAGAGACAGACAAGGCTGAAACATTATCAAGGTAGAACAAACCGCCGCTTTCAGTCCCAGTAGCAATCGTCTCTTTAGAGTGAAGATTCTGAAAAAGAACAAGTAGATGCAGTAAAAAGCAACACAATTCAACTGTTTGCAAAAATAAGTAACAAAAATGAGGTTGTAAGGAAAATTTGGGACATAAAGAGTGTCCGCAAGCTGAAGAGGAGTGACATGCACGATGCCAGACCCATACACAGGAGACGATGAACCATCCACAATAAGAACTGGAGGGAACTTGTTATGTTTGTCTAGTCGAGAAAAAACACGAGGATTGCCCATCATATGACTAGTTGCACCTGAATCAATAAGCCACTTACCCGTAGTGGCCAACTGAGCAGCACTTGAAGAGGTAGCAAGAGAATAAGTAGAAAAAGAAGGAGAAGCAGATACAATAGAAGAAGAAGAGAGAGCCAGAGTGTCCATAAAGCAACAGAAAACCGCACGGGTAGAGAAAACAACCAGTGCGAACACAACAGGGAAATTAAGCTGCGCGAACAGAACATGTCGCAAAGAAGAGCGGCAAGCAAGGGAGGGCGGGACGGGAAGAAGACCGTAAGCGGTTAGAAAAAGAAACCGCGAGCAAAATGGAGCAAATGATCAGTGAGCTCTGATACCATGTAAAATAGCTAAATAAAAGACAAATTTTATTGCTCAAAAAAGATAAATAATACAAATGTATGCCGCCTTATTTATAGAAAATGGGGGAGACAAGAGAATACAACAAGCGATCTGAGACTAAAAACAAGCCGCGCGGACTATGCGATTTGACTTTGTCAAACCGCAAGACTATACAATGGAGAATACATATCCTGGGAAGCCGCTAACCTTCAACAGAGGAAAGTCCCGAGACCGCTACTGCTGGTTGGCCCGAGACCGCAATTGCGAACAACCACCAGACCGTTGCTGCGGATAACCACCAGACCGCTGCTGCGGACAGCCTCCAGACCGCTGTTGCGGATACCCTCCAGACCGCTGCTGCGGATAACCTCCAGACCGCTGTTGCGGACAACTTTCAGACCACTGTTGCGGACAACTTTCAGACCACTACTGTGGGAAGAACCAGACCACAGCCGCCGGTAGCCACCAGACCACAGCTGTAAGTCGCCAACAGGTCGCTGCTGCAGGTTGATCTCCGGACTGTAATACAAGAAGGCAGAACCTCCAGGCCAGCTCGGTAAGACACAAGTCGTTAACAGCGATTTGCCATGTCGCTACACCGCAGACCTGTCAAACCGTAAGACTGATACCAAACAGACCACAACCTCTGTTCGCTGAGCCAAACTGCCAGACCATAGAAGTTAGTAAACCACTGTGACTAGATAACATACCGCCCGATCTCCTCAAGTTCTAACAATAATCATTGAGCGAGCTTGTATCCACTAAGGGTGCAACTCGGATAGGTTCCACTCAGAACCAAGAACCGATTCATATATGTTCGGTTCCAACTTTTTAAAATTGGAACCATGTACTTGAAACCTAAAACCATACCCGAACCAAAAATTTCAGTTCAGTTCTACTCATCATCTTACTTCACTTTATTTATTACTCATATTACATAGAAATTGTGATCGACTTGAGTTTGAAAGTTGAAATATATATACGCTAACGGAAAAAACGATGAAAGTAGTGAATACGATGATTAAGAGATGGATAAATATTTATGTCTGCAAGAGAATAGATGTGTGAGTGAGAAAACTAAATTTTTAGATAATTCAGATTTTAAATTATGGTACACAGGAAAAAAATAAAACAAACAGTGAAGTAGATATTATTGTGGATACTACTTGGAAGGATGAAGTTGTTTGGGTAAGTAGAAAAGTTGATAGAATCTTTGCTCTTAAATTGGTCATGGGAAAGAAAACTATTAATGTGATCAGTGCTTACGCGTCACAAGTAAGATTAAGTGAAGCTATTAAAGTGCAATTTTAGGAAGAATTAGATGATTTAGTAAGAGAAATCTCACAAAAACAGAAGATTTTCATAGGAGGAGACTAAAATTGACATATAGGGAAGAAAAATATAGATTACACAGCCGATCATGGAGAATATGGATATGAAGAAAGAAATGAATAAGGGCGAACCATTTTATACTTTGCCGTAACACATGAGCTAATTGTATCAAATACTCTTTTCATAAAGAGGGAAGAACATTTAATTACGTTTAAAAGCGGACCAATTAAGTCACAATTTGATTATTTTATGACTCGCAAAATGAATAAAATGATTTGTAAGGCTTGCAAAATCATAACAGAAGAAAGTTTGACAACACAACATAAGTTAGTGGTGTTAGATATACAAATTAAATATAATAAATTTAAGACAAAAACAAAAATGCTGCAAAAAAATCGGTAGTGGAACTTGAAGATGGAAAAATAGATTGTTTTCGAGGAGACAGTTATGAAAAAACTAGTTGATGACCTTTATGTTGATCTTAATATCTCATGGGAAGTTATGTCTTCACATTTAAGGATAAGTGGAATGAACATACTTGGAGTATCAAAAGGTCGTGCACCCACAAATAAAAAATCTTGGTGATGGAAAGAGGAAGTGCAAGACAAAGTGAGGGCAAAGAGGAGCAGATATAAATCACTCTACGCTTGTAAGAGTGATGAAAACTTAGTCAGGTATAAAGTCGCCAAAAAAGAAGCTAAACATGCAGTAAGTAAAACAAAAAGTCAAACTTATGAAGAATTTTATAAACGACTAGATACCAAAGATGGAGATCGTGACATATATAAAATTGTCCGAGGTAGAAAAAGAAAGAAAAGAGAGTTAAATCAAGTAAAATGCATAAAGGATGAGACAAATACAGTTTTGACGGATGATGTGAATATTAAAATATGATGAAAAAGATGTTTTTATCAACTCTACAATGAGACAAAAGACAATAAATCGAACTTGAAAGAGTTAAGTAAATCAGAGAATTATAAAAACATAACGTTTTATCGTAAAATTCAAGTATCAGAGGAAAAGATGCTCTAAATAAAATGAAAAATAGAATGACGGTTGGGTCAAACGATATACCCATCGAAGTATGAAAATGTCTGGAAAATGACGGAATTTTGTGTCTTACATATTTTTTCAATAAAATAATAAAGTCAAAGAGGATTTCAGACCAATGAAGAGAAAATATCTTGGTACTTTTGTATAAGAATAAAAAAGATATACAAAATTGTGTTAATTACAGAGGAATTAAATTGATGAGTCATATCATGAAACTATAAGAATGAGTAATAGGAATAAGATTAAGACGAGAGACTAACATCTCAGAGAATCAATTTGGATTCATGCCAGGGAGGTTGACCATGGAAGCTATACATCTCTTGAGGAGACTCATTGATAACTATCGAGAAAAAAAAACAAGATTTGCATATGCTGTTTTTTGATCTTGAGAAGGCTTATGATAGAGTTCCATATATTATGGAGAGTCTTAGAAAAGAAAGGCGTAAATGTATCATATATTGACATAATCAAAGATATGTATACAAATTCAATGACAAGGGTGAGGACATCTGGAGGATTAACATAAGAATTCCCTATCACCGTTGGATTACATCAAGGTTCATCTTTAAGCCCTTATCTTAGATGAGCTTACCAGACATATCCAACAAACAATACCTTGGTGTTTATTGTTTGCGGATGATATCGTTTTGGTTGATGAGACGCACGAGGGTGTAAACGCAAAACTTGAATCTTGACGAGATACTTTAGAAAAGAAGGGTTTTAGGTTGAGCAAGGCAAAGACAGAGTATATGGAACTTAAATTTAGCATTACAAGAAGGACAGATGACTTCGTTATTAAGTTGGGTGATCAAGATATTTCCCGTAGTGAGTGTTTTAAATATCTTGGATCGATAGTTCAAAAAGATGGAGGTATTGATAAAGATGTGTCACAGAATCCAAGCGGGTTGGTTGAAGTGGAGAGGCGCGTCAGAGATCTTATGTGATTGTAAAATACCACTAAAACTTAAGGGCAAGTTTTATCGTACTGCAATTAGATCTGCGATGATCTATGGTTCTAAGTGTTGGGCAGTGAATTGTGTACATGAGCAAAAAATGGGAGTTGCGGAGATGAGAATGCTTTGTTGGATGTGTGGACACACGAGATTAGATAAAATTAGGAATGAAAGTATCAAAGATAAGACATGAGTAGCACCAATTTCAGAGAAGATGCGAGAAGCTTGTCTAAGATGGTTTGGACACGTACAAAGGAGACCATTAAAGGCACCTGTTAGGCGTTGTGGGAGTCTAGTCACTAGGCATGTTAGACGAGGGAGGGGTAGACCAATAAAGACTTGGAATGAAACTGTAAAGAAAGACATGATGTACTTAGACATTAGTGAGATTATGACAAAAGATAGGGCACAATGGCGACAAAGGATCATATAGCCGACCTCATTATAGTGGGATAAAAACTGGAGTGTTGTGCTTTTGTATTACATAGACTCGTAAAACGAGAAAGCTGCAATAGGGTAATAAAAAATTTGACCCTAAATCTTAGCATAACAAATTTGAACTTTTCTTAATATTAATCATATAACAACATAATATTCGCATGATAGTAAAACTTAGTTTTCATCATTGTTAATATGAAATAAGTTTAACATATTATCATTCAAGAATTCAAACTTTTTCAAAGTTGTTGAAAACAAAATATTAATGTTGATGTCTTATAAACTTTTGAATCACCATAAACAATAAAAAGTATATATTAATTATTACCAATAAATATATATTAACTGCTACGTAGTTTATAAATCACTTGCCAATTATTTATAATTTGGATTTTTGGTCAGTTCTCTGGTACTTGACCCCAAGAATTGAGAACTGAAACAAAAGATCTGTTCTAAGCTTTTTTGGAAGCAGGACTGAATGTGAACCACTAGAACCAACCCAAATTAATTAGTTCAGGTCTCGATTCTTCGGTTCTTTTTGAACACTCAGAGCAAATTTATTATAAATCACAATAAAATCATTGTACTTTTTTCATTTTTGTACTGCAAAGAACATCAGAAAACTAATTAAGGTTAATAAATATTAAGAAACAAATAATAAACATTTTTTTACTATCAGATAAATTATTAAAAAAACTTTTATTTTCTTACTTTTTAACATAACACTTGAATAATAAAAACATAAAAGAAAAAATAACTAGGTGATGAATCCCTAGATAAAGGCATCTGGGTTGTCTCATGTGTGAACAATCTATATATTATTTAACTTAAAATTTTAAACTATCATTCTATATTTATATAATTATATATTATTCATTATTAATATTTTACTTGTTATGGGACAAAAAATCAAAATTCAGTGTCTTCGCTTCTCGCTCCCGCTAGTCAACCGAAACACTGCCGCCTCTCCCCATTTCTTCTACCCTTCTCTCACTCCCTCATTTCTGCATTCTTTTTCTATTTGTCTCAACTGCTTCCGTCGATGTGATGTTTGTTTTTCTCTCTCTCCCCACCCTGTTGATGGCCCCACAGCCGATGGCTCAACAATCATCAAGGATTCTGCAGCAGCAAAGGTAGGTGAGTGTGGATGGATGGAGACGGTAGGGAGGTGTGCGAATACAACAGCTTGGTATAGGAGAATAAAAAAGCAAATGAAAGTCACGTACATTTTCAGAGGGAGGGGGTTGATTGATGGCGGAGGTTAGAAACTGTGGTCATGAAAGCAGTGGTTAGAAACTACGATAATGAACGCAATGGTTAGAAATTGATGCATCCTTCATCGCATCCTAAGTCATGCATTTTATTTTTCAGCATTTATTTACTATCATGTATTTCTTTTGTGCAAGCTTAAAATGTTGACCGTCCAACGAGACCTTGAATAAATAGGTCTGATAATTTTAGGTAGTTAACATGAAAGGGGCAAACTTAAAATGTTTAATGACGCATAAATTTAAAAATCAAACGAGACAAATCATACCAAAATATTTGAAAAAAACAATCTTATTTGGAAACTGAAATTACCGTAAGAAGGAATCTTGATTCTTGGAATGAGATATTGCTGCCATGTGACTAAATTTGGAAAGATCTTAAATTTGGGAAATAAGCAAGTATTCCACTCTCTTGGAAAGAAATTTATGAATTGCCTATTAAATGTCCGGCCAGGAAGAAGAACGAGTAGATTGGACAACAGGGAATTGATTTCTTAATCAATTCCTTGCATTGCCAGTCCTGCTCCTCCCCGTACAGTTCCTGTCTCCCACCGCTCCAGCCCGTCAAAGACAACAACGCCGCAACCTTGCCCTCTGTCGACGCCGACGGCCTTGTTCTTCCTCTCAATTAGGGCTGAGCATATTATTCGCAGCTCGAAAGTCACTCAAAAATCGCTCGAATAGTGAGCTGGATCGGAATCAGTTTAAATTGATTCGACTCAATTTGAGTCGATTCAACTTAACTCAAATTTGATTTCGAGTCGATTTCGAGCCAGTCCTGAATCACTCTAAAAATGATTCGGATCAACACAAATTAATTAAAAATATTATTTATTTATTAATATAATCTTATTTTAAAATTAAAAATAATAAAATTTAAACTTAAATAAAATATGAATGTTTTTAAGTGTTTCATTAGCTAAATTTATAAGTTACCCAATTTAATTTTGAGCCAACTAGAAATAAAGAGAAAAATTGCTCAATTTTGAGTCGTCTCGATTCGATTTCGATCCGACTCAAAATCATGCTATTTCGATTCGAGACGATTTCGAGTCGAGCCGTCTCAACTCAAAATCGATTTCAATTTCGAGTCGATTTCGAGCCGAGTTCGAGTCGAAAAATTCGATTGCGAGCCGAGCCAAAATCGCTCGAACTCGACTCGATATTAGCCCTACTCTCAACTGACGACAACTCTGTGGTCACCGTCGCCGCCCTAGCGCCGACGCCAGCAGGCTTACGTCATTCTAGGCGGCCCGACCTCCGTCAACGAGCACCAGGCGACAGTCGCATCTTCTCCCTCCGACAGCCCTTCCGACTCCTTTGTCAATTGTTCTCAATCTCGACTCATCCCTTCCAGCGATTCAGCGATCGGCGGTCTTTTCGGAAACAACGTCAACATCAACAATTTCCCCTGTTGTTTCTGACGATATCTCCTCCGTGTGCGGTCATTCCAACTCCCTGTTGCCATTTGCTGTCTACACAGGAGATGATCGATCTCCATAGTAAGGGCCTCTGTTACAACTGCGACGAGCCCAATTCCCGTGTATATCCCTGCAAGCACCTCTTCTGGCTAGACGTGGACGACCCTTCTGCAGAACGGGATGCTAACACTGACATGGGGGATCCAGCGATCTCCACCACCACAGAACAAGCTTGAGAGCAAGCTTATCGTCAGACAGGGTGGAGATGTTTTGGTCCATCATTCAGTCACGCATATCGCCAGCGCGATCATTACCTAGTTTATATTTTTAATTACGCGCATTTTTGGTCCTCCGCTTCTAAGCCCAAAGCCCAAGGAGGGGGCATTTTGGGAACCTTTGTGACTCTTATTAGGTCCCGGTTTGGGAGCCAAGAAAGGGGAGGCAAGATCATTTCTATTTTCTGTCTCTCTAATTCTCTCTCTCTAAAGTCTCTCTTCTATTTCCCCATTCCCAATTCATGGTTCAGGCATTAACCCTAGCCGCACGTATATCGCTCTTCTGCTCGCTCGGTCGCGTAACGCTCGCCGCCCCTTCCCGATCGCACGACGCGTCTTCTTCCCCATCGCTAGCCGCGCAGAGCTGCATTCCGTGTCCCTCCTCCCGCGTCTCTGCCATAGATCGGCCCGCCTCACGGTCGGCCAAACCCTCCGCCCGGCCACGAACCCGCTCACAATCGGCAACCCACAACACAGTCACCACCTAGTTCCCCTCCAAATCTTCCTCGTTTCCCGCCGGCCCCTCCCCCCTCATTGTTTGCACAGTTCAAGGTTTGTTTTCATCTCTCTAACATTGAATCACGTGTTGGTTTTCTACTTATAAGGATAGTCATTTGTAAGTCTTGTTTCAATTGTTTTCGTTTTTGTAATTTCTTATTTTATTAGTATTTATTCTCGCGCCTTTACTCCTCCTTTGTTCCTTTTTTAAAAATGCTTTAATTCAATGGTGCAAAATCAAATTATATGGTTTGTAAATATTATTTTGCAAATTGATTTCGCCGATCATTGCACTTTGCATCTAGCCTTAGAATTCATTTAGCATCTTACCCTGCGTCAAAAGTTGCCCTAGATCGGCGAGCAGATTAACAGAGGTTTGTTGGCGTCTACGAACTGAAGGAAGGTCGGCGAGCAAGCAAGGGCTGACAATCCAAGGGAAAACAGTGGTGACATTTCTAAATTAAGGCCACGCTGCAAAAACGTCCCCAAACAGAGCCTAAATACGAAGAAAGAAAATTCAAAAATCTGATGCCATATAGTTGGGTAATGTTATCAATGTTGATTATTCATTATTAAAAGGTGGCTGAAAATGCAGTTTTTGACATACGCAGTGAGAAAAATTATGGAAGTTCAATACACTCACAGGCTTATTATGTTATCATGATGCTTGTTTTTCCTCAAAATCAAGTAAAAAATAAATTAAGTATTCCATTTTGAGTCATGACTTTTTTTTGACTTGAAAGGTAAAAGATGCTACTGAACAATCTGACCATCAGTACCAGTTCAGCGAGTCTATTTTTCATCCACGGAGAAAGAAGCACCTTTAGGACAACCTTCATCCCAGTAATCTTAGATTGTCGGGTTTATGAATCCAACTAACTTTATCCGATAGACGATAAGTCCTAATCATCAATATCGATATCTTAGATATCCCAATTATTTGCAGTCGCTTTTATAAATCCTCATTTTTCATTTAGTGGGACTATTGTCTGATGTGTTAACTCATTCTATGCAAATAATTCTGAATAAATTTTATCCAAATAACTTTAGGTATATCTCCTTCATGACCCACTTTCTCTCTATAATAATATAAAGATAAGATCCTCAAGCTCATGCACTAACATATCTTAGTATTTGCTTTCATTTTGTAATATTTATGCAATTTATAGTCTTTGGACAATAAACTTCATTTATTTTTTCGTTATATTGCCATATCTTCTTTCAGACCACTTGTACCTCTAAATAGAGCTCTGATATGGTGAGATTGAGTTCCTTATGGTTGCTTACAAGAAAGTCCGCTGTCGGTGCACTACTCGGCATCACCATCTCAGACAGGTATCTCACCATTTCTCCAGTACGAGGAAACTCCATGCATCCTACATTTTCTGCAAGTTCTACTTCATTCCCTGGTTATTTAAAAGGTATTACATTTATAACACTACTTAGTTGCTGTAAGAGGAGTATTTTATGAATACTTTCTTAAGAATGAATGAGGCTGACAAGCAATTTATATGAATCGCAGGTGATCTCGTGCTGATCGAAAGGTTCTGCCTTCAAGATTTTAAGTTCTCTCATGGAGATATTGTGATTTTCAAGTAGGTTTCATGTATTTTTTTTGTTTTTGTTTTCCGATTTAATAGGAGTGATTCAACATTTATATTAGTGCAACATGTCTTATGTCATTTGCAGGTCTCCAAATGATCACAGACAAATATATGTCAAAAGATTGGTGGCTTTGCCAGGTGATTGGGTTGAGGCTTCTTCTGATATTTTGAAGATCCCTGAAGGGCATTGTTGGGTGGAGGGTGATAACCCAGCTATGAGTTGGGATTCAAGATCTTTTGGACCGGTAAGTGCGCATCAGCAAACAAAATTCTTTTTCTTTCCGCTACAATTTGTTAGTGCTGAAATTAAATGGGTGGCAACGTCTTTTGATGTTATAGTGAGGCTTTAAGTTTTTGTCATACTTCGCTGTGCTGAAATTAAGCTGTTGTGGATATGTGTGACATCATCTTAGGATTTTATTGGCGTGATTTTGAGTTTCTATATAATTCGTTCATACTGAAATTAAACTGTTGCAGTATGTGTGCGATAGTCCTCTGATATTATAGGCAAGGTCTTGAGTGTTTGTTAGTTTTGATTGGTTTCAATAGTTTCAAAGGGCTCAAATGCTTCCAAATATTATTCACTCTCCTCTTCTTTTTTTTGGGTGTCATTTATCTTTAAATATTTTTTTACCAAAACATGTAATATATAAATTGATAGAAACTTGAGTTTATAGGTGAAGAGCTTCTAATTTATTCTTTAAATAATATTAAATGAAAATAAACATCGAAAATCACGAAAACGATACACGTGCGACTACTGGAGTATTAATGTCGCCAACACTATGTATGAGGAGACATGTGCCCATTCTGCCAATAGAAATAAGTACACACACAGACATGAGTGACAGACACATGAGACCCAATGCCATAATGTTTGTATTTATGCAATCAACATTAGTATAAATAATATATTGGCACACACACATATAAATAACTAATAATGTTTGCCTTGTCAATTTAACTAGTTCTTTGAGGCAGAGTTATCGTTGCAATCATAACTAATCTTTTGAAGGCAAATTTAGGCTCTGTTTGAGAGAGCTGTTATAGATTGGAAATCTGCTGATCGTGTAGAGCTCATTGTATAGAGCTCTTTGAAAACTATTTTGAAAAGTTGTAGCATGTTTGGAAGATCAGCAAAAACTGCTCTGGTGGATTGACCATCATCGGCTTCCACCCCCGCCGGAACAAGAACTCTCCCACTCGAGTTCATTTCAGGCATTCTCGATATCGGGCTCCCCATCTCTCCGGCAGTCGTTCCGTCCATCTCCTCTTCTAGCTCTGCCTCCTTCTTCATTCCTGATCCCAGATTCTTCTCCACTCCAACTAACAGTAGAGGTAAAGGGTGATCCGTGGTAGTAGATCTGAAGGGACACCGACGTGAGAGAAGAGGAGGCAGATCAAGCGCGGCGGCCCTGTAAGAGAGAATCGGAGAGGAGAAGACTACGCAAGGGTACCGGGCTCCGCAAGAACGGGAGGAGGCAGGATCGAGTGGCGGCGGCCCTGGAAGAGAAGAATCGGAGGAGTAGACTTCCAGCAAGGGTACTGGGCTCCGAAAAGGGAACCGGGCTCCGGCGAGGGTACCGGGCTCCGACGAGAGCGTCGACTCTGGCGAGATGCGTCGGCTCTGGTGAGATGCAGGCAGAGATCTGGAAAGTCGTTGCAGAAGCTGGGGCAGAAGCGTAGTAGGGTTTCCGAAACCTGTTTAAGGAATCTATTTTACGAGAGCAGAAGCCGGGGGCTGGTAGATTTCCGAAAAGCACCAAAATAGCGCTAGATTTCTGATAAACCTCTTCATAAGGAGCTGTCCCAAATAAATAAAAAAACAGTTTTGACGGCTGGAAAAGAACTTTTCCAGCTGCTAGAGCTATGCCAAACAGAGCCTTAGAGATAACAAAGCTTTGTTTTCATCATTGTTCCATGAGCTCTAAAATGAGTTCTATGGACATATTTTACCTATAACAAGAAGATTTGATTTCAAAGCCAAGTTTGGGTTGGTTTCAAGTCGATTCGTGCTTTATTTTGAGCTGTTTCGAGTTACTCTAATGTTCTTGATGGGGATGAAGCTCCATTTAAAGCCTTGAGGTACATTTAACCACTCTTCTCTCATGATCTCTCCTATTATGGAAATTGGAGATCATGGATTTGACCGGTCAACCCACTTCTCATGACTCCCCCCACAATAGGAGAGATCAGGGAGAAGAGTGTTAAATGTACCCCAAGGCTTTAA